>CM055118.1:151724712-152119712 GCA_029206835.1 Rana muscosa | reverse complement strand
TACCAGGCCACATGCCCTCAACATGGAAAGTATGTCCCCCATGTTGATGGGGACAAGGGCCTCATCTCCAAAACCTTTGCCCGGTGGTTGTGGGGGGGTCTGCGGGCGGGGGGCTTATCGGAATCTGGAAGCCCCTTTAAACAAAGGGGACACCCAGATCCTGGCCCCCCCTATGTGAATTGGTAACGAGGTACATTGCACCCCTACCATTTCACACAAAAAAAAATGTCGAATTGTAAAAAACAGACACAGCTTGGGACAAGTCCTTTTTTTTTTTTTTTTTTTAAATAAAGAAAAAAAAATTCCAGCGATGTAATCCTTCCTCGTCCCGGGATACGGAAAAACACGCCGCCACGGCACGATTCGCCTCCATGGGAGGCACCTGCCGAATGACGCTAGACCCGCCGTGTCATCTCTTAAATAGCCGAGGGCGGGGCCACCCGTGACGTGCTCAGGTGACCCAGACCCCCCTCTGACGCAAGGGGAAACGCTGCGGGGTTACCCAGTGACATGTACGGGTGACCCCGCCCCTCCTCTGACGCCACGGGGGGTTCCTGTGGCGTCAGAAGGGGCGGGGTCACCCGCAACGCCACAGGGGAAACCCTGTTGAGTCAAAGAGGGCGGGGTCACACACGCAGGTCACGGGTGGCCCCGCCCTCAGCTATTTAAGAGCCGACACGGCGGGTGCCTCCCATGGAGGCGGATCATGTCGTGGCGGCGTTTTTTCCTGTATCCTGGGACGAGGAAGGATTACATCGCTGGAATTTTAATTTTTTTTAAAAAAGGAGGGACTTGTCCCAAGCGGTGTCTGTTTACCATTTTTGACACGGACAATTTTTTGTAAAATAGTAGGGGTACAATGTACCCTGTTACCAATTCACATAAGAGGGGCAGGATCTGGGGGTCCCCTTTGTTAAAGGGGGCTTCCAGATTCGGATAAGCCCCCTGCCCGCAGACCCCCCACAACCACCGGGCATGAGTAGTGGGGATGAGGTCCTTGCCCCATCAACATGGGGACATCCTTCCCATGTTGAGGGCATGTGGCCTGGTGGTGGCCTGAAAGGGTCTGGTATGGATTTTGAGGGGGACCCCTAGGCCATTTAAAAAAAAAAAATTGGCGCAGGGTTCCCCTTAATATCCATACCTGAAGAGCCTGGTATAGAATTTGGGGGACCCCCACGCAATTTTTTTTTTTTTTAGTTCGGGGGTTCTCCTTAATAGCTCAGGATTCTGACGTCACCACGCCCCCAGCTGATTGGCTCGAGCTGCGGCGGGGTTTAGTGCAGCTTTGAAAGTTTTGTTTTTTACCTTCATGTGGATGTCAGTTGACCCGTTTTTTACAATAAAGGGTACTCGTTTTTTTTACTTAATATACTGCACCATGAAGTTCTTTTATTTTTCCTTCTGAACCTGGTATACACCACGGTACACGAGCGTTCCTACGGACGGAAGGTGCGCTGATAGCCGTAGATCGGTGAGGACTCAGAGGACCACATCACTGACACCCGGATCTGGCATAGTTGCTGAGCTTGTTTGGTCTCCGTGACAGGGACCCATCTGCTCTGGTAAGCCCCGTTTGTACATTTCTGCTGACCGAAGTTTGCATTGAAGATCTACAATCTCCTGTCATAAATTGGTTGTCTGCTTCATCAATGGACACTTCTCTGCCTATGTGAACTTATTGCCCATACAATTTGGCAGTGAAATTTATAGACTTGTTTTTACACACATTCACCCACCAAATTTATTTTCACCTGGATGACAATCAGGATTGTTTGTGCATATATAGTATAAACTTAAGTTTAGATATATATATTTTATTGCTTTTGGCACTTTGTTTGCTATCCACAGGGTTGCGCAATTATTATTTTTTCACCTCCTTAATATTCATGCCAGACCCAAAGGGCCTGCTAATGGACTGAGGGGACCCATAGCGTTTTATTCAATGACTTATCTGTATTGCCAGGACCAGACAATTCATTATAGCCGCGAGTAGTTTTAAATTTTACTTTAGAAATTTCATTTTGTGCAGGGACCATTCTAAACACTGGAAAAATTTGCCACTTTACAGGCATACTGTAGACCAGTAAATAAACAAAAACTAAAACTCGCGCTTATGGAGACATACAAAAATAAATGACAAGTGAAAAGAAATTATTATATGCGCAGCTGCTACAGCATAAGGCACTAACACCTTGAGAGATAAAAAATTATAAAATGCAGCGCTAGCGAATATAAATGTGCTCAATACAAACGTATGTGTGAATGTCAACCATCTAAACCTTTCGGGATGATGGTACACACTATTAGTGAAAAGATTATGCACCAATGATTGGTGTCACCAGAAATGCAGTGGGTGTAATACTAAATGTTACCACTAAAAAGTGATCAACTAAGTAAAACCAGAAAATATACTGTGCAAAACATTAAATGAACTGAACAACCAGGCAAATAGCTCTAGGAGTAATTCACAGTACTACAGATGGTTTTCAACATCAAAGAAATAATGTCCCATTTGCAACAGTGGTTGTAATATAGAAGGAAGGGAAAAAAAAATAAAAAATAAATAATGCTTTAAAATAAAATAAAAGTCACCCAACATCCAACTTCTAGGACCAATAATGTTCGGTGAAATTCAACAGTTGGCTCAATAGCAGCAGAGATCAGAGGACCATGTGGGGAATAAAAAGAAAAAGCAACTTGTGAAGTACCGCTTAGGAACAGATTAACAATACGCTGTTATTGGGAAAACTCACAAGCCTTCAATGATAACCGAGCGTCAGTGTGTTCCGGGTTCACAACGGCGTGCGTTCCACAAGAACCGGAAGCAGCGTCACTGGTTCTTAGTGTTGACCGGAAATTTGTCAATGCATTTCGCCCCTCCTCCAGGGCATCATCAAGGACGTTTGTATTGAGCACATTTATATTCGCTAGCGCTGCATTTTATACTGTAGACCAGGGCTCGACAATCCCCGGGCGCCAGGTCGCAAATGCGACTAGAATTAACGACATGGCGCAGCACAGCTGAGGTTTCCTGTATCTCCATGCGCCCCCACCCTCCCCCCCCGCGATCTCGTCGGGCCACACTGGCCGGTAATTTAGGCCACGGCTTTGCGGCCTTCTGCAGGCCTAGGCTTCATTCTGTAATCTAGCGCCATCTTGTGGTGGCCGTTGGTATGACAAGACAACCAGCAATGCTTGCCTGTTTCACTGCCCACCCATCTCCTTCCCTTTACTTAGAAGTTAACCCCCAAACATATATTTTTTATTCTAACACCCTAGAGAATAAAATGGCGGTCGTTGAAATACTTTGTCACACCATATTTGCGCAGCGGTGTTACAAGCGCACTTTGAGGGGGAAAAAAAAAAAAAAAAAACACACCTTTTTAAAATTAAAAAATAAGACAACAGTAAAGTTAGCCCAATTTTTTTTTTATATTGTGAAAGATAATGTTACGTCGAGTAAATCTGATACCCAACATGTCACGCTTCAAAATTGCATCCGCTCGTGGAATGGCGACAAACTTTTACCCTTTAAAATCTCCATAGGCGACATTCAAAATATTCTACAGGTTGCATGTTTTGAGTTACAGAGGATGTCTAGGGCTAGAATTATTGCTCTCGCTCTACTGATCGCGGCGATACCTCACATTTGTAGTTTAAACACTGCTTTCATATGCGGGAGCTACTCACGTATGCGTTCGCTTCTGCACGCATTGGTCGTTTAAAAAAACCTGGCTCCTAACTTTTTTAACTGGCTCCTAGATTCCAAGCAAATTTGTCAAGCCCTGCTATAGACAACCCCCAGGTACAAAATTTAAAAGGAATATTTCACTTTAATTGTTTCACTTTAAGCATTATTAAAATCACTGCTCCCGAAAAAACGGCCCAAACACTTATGATAATAACTTGCATATTAACCTTTAAAATTAGCCACTTTTGATTTTTCACATTCGTGTCCCATAGACTTTAAGTGTTTTAACAATTTTCTTGCCTGTTCGCATGCTCTGCTGCAAACCGAACTGGGGGGTGTTAGTCTCATCTCTAGCAAACATCAAGACAATCTATTATAGAGCAGCCTCTTTGTTCTACCCGCTCTCTAGATGTAAATCTAGATAGCAAGTGACACAAATTGTACCAGTGCTTACTTGTATGAGCCTGCCAGTCAAAGTATGACAAACCCCATCCTCCCGTCCACTTCAATATGACACATTGAGCATGTGAGCAGACAAAACTTTTACAGTTTATACAAAATGTCTTCCAGTCCTCTTCACTTGCAACAATGTATCCTCCTATATAAGCCCTCAGCTCAAGGGAAAACCATCCACAAACTACTGCACTAGCAGAAAAAAGCCATCCATTTTAGCTCAACACATTTCTCCTGAGGATAGTTAGTAGTGCAGGAGGAGAGACCTGTGAGAGCAGGACCATTCTGAGTCCCTGGAGATCCAGGAGTGATAGCCGATTGCTAGGATACAGTTGTGTGCCTATTCATTGTAAAAAGATACAGTATCACCTCAGTGTAACTAAGTACATGAAGGTTTGGAGGGTGGAAGAATGAGGAGGAGACTAGCTTGTAGCAATGCCAGCTTCTGGTATGATTTATAGATTAAAATAAATTCATAGCAGAAAGAAACTAAATAAGTGTTACTATAGATTGCAGTTAAATGGTTTGCCACAATACTGAGAGTTTGGTGTCCGTTTAAGAAAAAAAGAAAGATCCTGATAATTTCAGATAATCTCTCATGTGTTCCAGTTTATGTAGCAGAGATCAGGAGTGGAGAACATGTTCTCCGCTTCTCATCACAAAACACAAACCTTCTGTCATCCACTTTTACAGGGATGGCCGATTTATGAAGGCGAGATTTTTCAATACACATTTTTGGCTTGCGTTTGTGTGCATTTCGGAAACGTGCAAAATGCTTAGAATTCCATTAATTGTTGTTAATGGCACTCCAAAAGCAGCTAGCAGATGTATGGTTTGCCAACACACACACACACACGTTAAAAAGCACCACCAAAATGTGTTGCAAATCACAACCAAATACAAAACAAATGCATGTTAAAATAACCTGCGCCAAAAAGCATGTAAAAATAGCCGCCAAAATGAACGTAAAATATACCAAAATGCACAATAAAAGGCCAAAATACACATTTAAAAGAACTCACCAAAATGCGCAAAAAAAAAACAAACACACACACACACCACAGAATTACAAAAAGTGCCAGTGCTCGTGTTTATTTAATTACATGGTCTTTTTAACTTTGGTGTTCATTTAAAAAAAAATGCTACACTGTAATCTCACAAGATCACAGGCAGGCCGCCTTTCCTTTTACTCAGATCTTGGAGGAAACACATCTCCTCTTGTCTCTGAGAACAAATATTCTTCATAGACAGGGCATCAGGGGAGAGGATTTTTCTCGGAGAACTGCAGAGAACCGAAATGAGGTAAAATGACCTCAGTTTAATAAAATGTACATCCTAATGTGGGAGGATACATTGTTGCCAGTGAAGTGGGCTGGGGGAGATTTTTTATACATTGTAATACTGATAGTCTGTTCACTTACAGCAAGTTTACAGAGTCATATTGAAAATGACAGGAGGGTGTATGCCACACTGACAGGCAAGCTCATACAAGATTTAATTTTATTTCATTTCATTTCATTTCAACAGAAGGGTGTGCTCTGTGGAGTGTTATAGAAGTTGTTTTTGCTACCAAGACAATAAAAAGGGAATTAAACTTTGGTTACACAGATGTTTTGTTCTGGGCATCTGAGCACCAAGATCTTTCCATCATAGCTCCAACATGATATAGGGGGCCCTTTGGTTAACTAGCTCTACGATGACCGTCAGACAAAGCAAACCTAAAAACGGGCTCATCCTGGATCCCTACTCCCAGCTGTATACATCTCTCACTATAGCTCTTACCTAGTTCCACAGTACTTTACAGAAAACACTGAGCCATTTATATCAGACTCTGCACTAGAGGACTTTTCTCTCTGATGCCCCCATCACTCACTATTATACCAGAGCTTTAGAAATGTATACAGTGCCTTGAAAAAGTATTCATACCCCTTGAAACTTTCCACATTTTTCATGTTTACAACCAAAAACGTAAATGGATTTTATTTGTATTGTGTGATAGACCAACACATAGCGGCACATATTTGTAAAGTGGAAGGAAAATTATAAATGGGTTTATTTTTATTTTTTTAATAAAAAAACTCATGTGAAAAGTGTGGCGTGCATTTGTATTTAGCCCCACTTTGCACATCTAGAGTGACATTTTTGCCCATTCTTTGCAAAATAGCTCAAGCTGCTTCTGAAGAGCAATTTTCAAGCCTTGCCCACAGATTCTCAATTGGATTTAAGACTTTGACTGGGCCATTCTAACATGTGTAGCACCCTGGTGTTTAGGCAAAGTGTCCTGGCTAATTGTTAGAAGATTCCAGTCTGGAATTGCTGCACCTTTTCTCACTAGGTGGCACTGTGGCTGGTGAAATTAGATCGACAAGGTCAGAGTATGAATGGATGGGGCGTCAGCCAATTGGAAGGGGTTTTAGTCCCTTGGCCTGCTGGGAGAGCCTATTTGGGTGGAGTCAGGTGATCAGGGTTCTGTGCCACCTAAACGGCTGTCTAGGTGGACGTGTATTAGGTCACCCCGGGTTGCTAGGCTGGAAGCCAGAGGTCTATCCCAGGGACACCTGGCTGCTAGGCTGCCTGAGGCCTATCCAGGAGCAGGAGAAGCAGTGTAGGGCTGGGACTGCAGGATTGGAGTCCAACAGAGTTGCGATGGTTCAGCCGGACGGGAAACCAGCTGTTGGAGGTAAAAGGGGAAGCAGTCACCACTAAAGGGACCATCCACCTTATTACCGAATACTACTGTGAATAAGCTTGAGCAAGTACCAGAGCAGTCTTCTCACCAGCCGGGCAATGTGAATTGGGAAAGTTTCAGCGAGTGCCAAGCCAGGGACCCAGTAAGTTAGGGGGGTGACGCTTGAGGAGTATACAGCAGGTTAGCTGTGGAAGAGCTCAGGAGATCTGGTGATGACTGGGATTTGGAAGTCTAGCGAGAGAATGGGAGCTCAGTGAGTGAAGACCTACAGTGGGATACTGTGAGATATTATGTACAACTACCTTTATTAACTGTTACAAGTTCAATTGCCATAAGAGACAGCGGTCCTACCTATACAGATGTGGCAACTGGCTGGAGGCCTTTCCCTGTATAGCCGTCTACCTATAGTGTCCGAGTCTGCCAATTACCATTGCATCTACCTAAAGGTGTTCTGGCCCTAACCAGCTCTCCCACAGTTCCCGTTGAGACAATAAATCTCTTGTTAGCATTCAAAAAGTGACTGGCACCCATCATTTCATCTTGCATTACACCCACCATGCCCGTTACCCACTCTACAAGGAAGGACGCTCTCCCCAACTCTTGTGGTCACCTTTAGGCCTCGAGGTCCGGGAAGTCGCTATACATGAATATGCTTTGATCTAAACCATTCCATTGTAGCTCTGGCTCTATGTTTAGGGTTGTTGTCCTGCTGGAAGGTGAACCCTCTGCCCCAGTCTCAAGTCTTTAGCAGACTAACAAGTTTTCTTCTAAGATTGTATTTGGCTTCATCCATCTTCCTATTCACTCTGACCATCTTCTCTGTGCCTGCTGAAGAAAATCACCCCCACAACATGATGCTGCCATCACCAAGTTTCATGGTGGGGATGGTATGTTCAGGGTGATGTGCAGTGTTAGTTTTCCACCACACATAGCGTTTTGCTTTTAGGCCAGAAATTTCAATCTCATATGACCAGAGCACCTTTTTCCACATGTTTTCTATGTCCCCCACATGGTCTTCACTCACTGAGCTCTCATTCTCTCGCTAGACTTCCAAATCCCAGTCATCACCAGATCTCCTGAGCTCTTCCACAGCTAACCTGCTGTATACTCCTCAAGCGTCACGCCCGCTAACCCACTGGGTCCCTGGCTTGGCACTCGCTGAAACTTTCCCAATTCACCTTGCCCGGCTGGTGAGAAGACTGCTCTGGTACTTGCTCAAGCTTACTCACAGTAGTACTCGGTAATAAGGTGGATAGTCCCTTAGTGGTGACTGCCTCCCCTTTTACCTCCAACAGCTGGTTTCCCGTCCGGCTGAACCATTGCAACTCTGTTGGACTCCAATCCTGCAGTCCCAGCCCTACACTGCTTCTACTCCTGGATAGGCCTCAGGCAGCCTAGCAGCCAGGTGTCCCTGGGATAGACCTCTGGCTTCCAGCCTAGCAACCCGGGGTGACCTAATACACGTCCACCTAGACAGCTGTTTAGGTGGCACAGAACCCTGAAAAACCGAGAGCACCAAGTTCAGATCCCAAGGAGGAAGCAGAGGCTTGGCAGGTGGAACCACATGGCGTACCCCCTGTACAAAAGTGCTAAGGAATGACCTGCTAGGGGTCTTTGAAAGAAAACGGCCAAGGCCAAAATCTGACCCTTAATAGTGCTCAAAGCCAGCCTTTGTGCAACACCACGCTGCAAGAACCGCAGGATTCTGGGGACAGAGTACATCCGTGGACGCCAGTCTAGCTCTTCGCACATAGCGATGTAAGCTCTCCAGGTACGGCGATAGCTCTTCCTAGAAGAAGACTTCCTTGCCCTAAGCATGGTCGAAATTACCAAATCCGACAGGCCTCAGTCCTTCAGCACCTGGCTCTCAATAGCCATGCCGTTAAAGCCAGAGACTGTAAAGCAGGATGAAAGATAGGACCTTGAGACAGAAGGTCCTCCCTCAAAGGCAGGCGCCAAGGGACGTCCGCGATGAGACGTACCAGTGACGCCGAGGCTAGTCCGGGGCAATGAGGATCACCGGGATGTCCTCGGCCGCTACCCTGCGCAGCAGACGAGGAAGCAACTGCAGCGGAGGGTAGGCATACATTAAGCAATACTTACCCCTCGGGGCCACCAACGCGTCCGAGGCATCCGCCCAGGGGTCCCTGGACCTGACCACAAACCTCGAAACCTTGCGATTGAGTCGAGACGCCATCAGGTCCACATCTGGAGTGCCCCACCGCCGACAAAGGAGTTGAAACACCTCCGGATGCAAGGACCACTCCCTCTGGTCCAGGGACTGGCGGCTCAGATAGTCCGCCTGCCAGTTTTCTACGCCCGGAATGTAGCCGGCTGACAGCACCGGCACGCTTCTTTCCACCCAAGGTGGGCGACCTCGGATGCCGCAGCCGAGCTCCGAGTGCCCCCCTGATGGTTGACATATGCCACGGCCGTGGCATTGTCCGACTGTATTCTGACAGAGCGGCCCTGTAGCCTCTTCGACCACGCGGAGAGACACAGTCTGATCGCCCGCAATTCCAGGACGTTGATTGGGAGACGAGATTCGTCCGGAGTCCAGAGCACTTGAGCCGACATGACTCCCCACACTCCTCCCCAGCCCGTCAGGCTGGCGTCCGTCGTGACCACTGTCCATTGGATGGGGAGGAACGACTTCCCGGCCCGAAGAGCCGGGGATCTCAGCCACCACGTCAGGGACGCCTTGATAGAGTGACTCACCTGAATCTGAAGATCCAATGACAATGGGGACTTGTCCCAAACAGACAGAATTCCCTTCTGCAATGCCCGAGTGTGTGATTGGGCATACGGAACCGCCTCGAAGGAGGCCACCATTAGTCCCAGGACTCATGCAGAAGCGAATTGACGACCATTTTTGGGACATCAGAACCCGCACTGCCGACTGAAGTGTCTAACTTCTGAAGGTTGAAACACCTTCGCTGCCGAAGTGTCCAGGATCAGACCCAGATACTCCAATCGTTGAGTCGGGACTAGAACCGACTTCTGCGTGATCAGAAGCCATCCGAAGTCCCGGAGGGTCTGACTGACTATTGTCACATTTTCCTCCAATTCTGAGCTATTTTCTGCTCTTAGGAGATCGTCCAGATAGCCCACGATAACAAATTCCTCGCTGTGTCAGTAAAGCTAGAACCGGGGCAAGCACTTTGGTGAAAACCCGTGGTGCCGATGCTAGGCCGAAGGGAAGAGCCACAAACTGATAGTGGACTTCGCCTATGGCAAAGCGCAGAAACCTCTGGCGACTTGCGCAGATTGGAACATGCAAGTAAGCGTCCTTGATATTCAAGGACACCAAAAAATCCCCTTGGTGGAGTGTCGCGATCACCGTGCGAATGGATTCCATCCGGAATTTTAGTAAGCTCACATAGACCTTCAGGGCCTTGAGGTCCAGGATTGGCCGGACCCCGTCCTTCTTCGGGACAACAAACAGGTTTGAGTAAAACCCCTGAAACCTCTTGCGACGGAACCGGCACAATTACTCCGCACCCGAGCAAATCCTGTACGGCCCCCAAGAGGGCGGGCAGGAAGGAGAGGGAGGTTCGAGGGAAAGAACCTGTTTGGGGGCCACGAGCTGAACTCTATCCTGTATCCCGAGGTGACCACCTCGCACACCCACCGGTCGGAGATCCGGGAGGCCCACCGCACCGAGAACCTGCGAAGACGTCCCCCACCCCAGAGTTGGGCAGGGGCAAGACTTCATGCGGTGGCGGGCTTGGGAGCTTGCTTGGTGGGCTTACGCACCCAGGGACGTCTTTGTCCCCCAGCCGCACTTTTTTCAGTCTGGGGGGCTTACCCGTGGAATCTGACCGACGAAAAAACTTCTTTGCCAGAAAGGAAGGGCCCAGCCTGCGGTGGGGCTCCTTTCCCTTAATAGACTGGGGAAGGAAGGTGCTCTTACCTCCTGTGACATCTTTAATAATGTCATCCAGGGCGGCCCCAAACAGTCTACTGCCCTTAAAGGGCAAGTCAGCAAGGAGCTTTTTGGAAGCTAGGTCGGCTGACCAGCATTTCAGCCAGATAAGGCGACGCAGCACCACAGCAGAGATAGAGGCCCCTGAAACTAGAGGGGCAGCATCCAAAGTGGCATCGCACACGAAGACTAAACCCTGCGCAAGTTGGTTAGCCAGGGCAATGGTCTCAGGAGGGAGATTATGCTCCTGCACTGTCTGGTGCAAAATCTTTGCCCATCCTGTGAGTGTCTGAGACCCAAGCGTCGCCACCACTATAGGGCGTAAAGCAGACCCCAATAAGGTAAACATAGTTCTGCATTTAAGGATCCCACTGACAGGAGGTCAGAAGTGGTGAGTAGGAGTCCCTTCCATCGGGAGTGTAGCCTTATTCAAACCAGCGACCGGGGGGTCGACCACTGGGGGGAGAGTCCACTTCTTAACCAGGTTCTCCTCAAAGGGCTACCTTAAAGCTAGGCGCCGCGGGATCGTCAAAGTCTTCTGCAGCTTATCCCAGACTTGGTCAATGAATATATCAAAAAAAGGCACATATGGAAAGACCTTTTTTGAAGAAACGGCTTTAAAGGAACCAAAGGATACAGCTTCCACCCGAGGTTCCTCAGTCTCAACTTTCAGCTTGAGAGTGTCCCTCACAGCATCAATGAGTTCACTTACAAGCACCCTGTCAGTTGGTGGTTCAAGACAGGGGTCTTCCTCACAAGGAATGTCCTGTCCAAAGACATCAAAATACTCAGAACTAGGGTCCTGATCAGCAGTAGCTAGGCCCATATCTGAGTCAGAGCACTCCCCATGTGGAGATTGTGTGGGGAGGGGGCGCTTTACAGCTCCCGTGCGCTCGCACACCGCTTCTATCCTGACAAGGAATGATTCCAGGACTGCCGACAACTGGTCAATAGGGAACGCAGGTGCAGGAGCACTGCCAGTTGCCTCTGGCAAGTGTGGAGAAGCAGGTGAACCAGACTCCATACTGCCACCCTCTGAGACCTTATTCACTATTACAGTGAATAATACAGTCCACCCACTGGCTACGCTGAGGCTGAGGAGGGGGATACCCGGAGGACTCACCACCCTTAGGGACCGCTCAGTTCCACTGTATGAGCCGCGCTGCAGCGCGAGTGAAGCCTGAGGAGAGTGAAGAATCTGTAAGGAGACTGGGAAATTCGCGCCCGCTAGAGGCCGAAATCGAAAGTGAAAGCGCCGCGGCTACAAGAAAATGGCAGCCGGACGCCTGTATAACTGCGCAATTGAGCCACGGCAAGATGGCCGCCGAGCGCACTATTTGAATTAAAAAACAGCGCTAATGGCGCACGCAATAAAGTCCCACACTCCACACCAGAACACTGCTCCACTCCGAGTTCACCAACAGCCATAAGCGGAAAAAAACGGAGGCTGCTAGCTGCAGGTGGGAGGGTAATGTCCGGAGGGACCGCCCCCCTGGGCGGGGCTGTTCAGCTCTGGTTTTGTTCTAGAATGTTTTAACATCCAACATTCTGCCTAGGTCTTCTCCTGCAAGCAGGGACATATACCCACACGTAATCAGTATGGAGGAGCTGTGTCAGTCCATGGACGATAAGAGAAACTCTGATATCTAGCACAATCATGGTACCAAAATGTCAGTAACTAAGTTGGTTGGTGTGACAAAAAAATGCGTTACCTCCAACTGATTTAGCAGAGCCTTTCCTTTCTTATTGATTTCCACCATGAGGGTGAAGATGGCTACTTTGATGTCTTGCTCCACCTGTTTTTGGTTCTGATTAACTTCAAGGATTCTGTAGAGGAAAAAAAAAAAATTTGTGAAACAGTTTGCTGCAAATCCGTCAAGGTTGGAGTATATTCTAATTGGATGAATAGCTAAACAGTAAACAGAGTCGAGAACATGGGGAAGAAAATGAATAGATCAGCTTTGGAAGACAGGGGGACTGCAATGCAGCTCCGCATAATGGGATCGCGTTGATGAAATTTGCATACTAATCCTGCTGGCATTCAGGTCAATTTAGCCCTAAATGTTTAGTGCACCTTGAAACAAATTGCAAAGTTTCGCCTCTCCCCACTGATGCCCCTGACCTACCTGACTCTCCCTCCAGAGATGGCCTGTCATGGGTGTGCCTTTTGGGGATGTGTCATGGCAGCAACAGCTTGAACGGAGCACAGACACTCCACTATAAAATGCAGAGACAAATACACTGAGCAGTTGGGGGGGGGGGGATGGGTGAGAATGGTGTCAGCAGGAGCCCGAAAAAAATCAGCAGTAGTACACTGGTCTTCTCAGTAGGTAGCTTGGCAGGAAAAGCAAAATCGACTGCACTGGATGGATGTGCTTGCATGCCTTGTGTGGTCAGTTTGAAATGGGAAAATACTAGGGGTGGGTAATGTAGGATCATCAGATATTTCATACAATAAAAACCAATGCAGAGAGAACAGGATACTTTTAAATACATGGTAACACAGACACTTATCAGAAATGTAAAATGTTGGGGGTAACAAACCAAGAATGATCTGAGCAATACACATCCTCATCCCTTTTCTTACCTACTAGACACAAACTATTCATAACTTCAACTGTGATGGAGTTGCCCTCATAAAAGAAGTTACCCTAATATATGAGAGGATGCCAATTCATTAGACACTAAAACACACCTAATATTACCAAGTCTAAAAGACTGATGGGAGCCACCTGGGACAGAAGTCTTACTTTCAGTATTTATCACTTTTATTTTTACTTTAAATCAGATTTGTTAAAAATGGCAGACATGTTAAAGTTCCTTTCACGGAGTCTTGGCTCTAGTATTAAGTCATCCTGAACATTGATGCCTTGCGTACTTACCGATTCTGAATTTGGTCTCCAGTAAATTTAATGTATTTGTTCTTTTCCATTAACTTCGAGATCAGAGTGTCAATGATCACCTTCTGGCTTTGAAAGGCTTCTTCAATAAACTGGTACCTGGAAGAGAATGTTTTTGTGATAATATTTGGAGCAGGCGCAGACAAGATGTAGAGCAAAATAGATAGCACATTGTAGGATGTAGAACAGAATGTCACACATTGGAAACCCCACCTGGTACACCCCCCCCCCCCCCCCCCCCAATGCATCTCACCCTACAGACTAATAGTTGTAGAAAACAGATCTCTATGACAAATCCCTATTCTAGGATGATACGCCTTAGTGGCAAGTAAGTCCATGGTGGGACTTCCAGTATTCTCATCTGGAACATTATGGAATGTTGACTTCAGTGGGGTGACCAACTTTGTGCTGTCTGCAAAATGCTCCTTGGACACTGAAAAATTGTGTAAGTGACAATTGTTTGTCTGCCTTTTGTTCTTCCTTGAGAACCAGCTGCAACATTGGAACAGGTTAATGAGCTTTGGCCTTTTCCCCCCAGCATTACAATATTATGTTCCCACTGGTGAAGTGTCCATACCTGTGCTCTTTGTGCTCTTGCAGCTGACAGTCCCGGCATGTCAATTTGTCGCAGGTTTCACAGTAAAGTTTCAGTTGCTCCTTTTTGTGGAACGGACAAAAAACTGGACGTTGGCTGTTGCCTCCAACTGCTAAGAAATAAATCAGTATATCTAATGCATTAGAAGGAGAGAGATACCATCTTCCTACGTTAAATTAGTTGTAAACACTTCAGTCCCTCCAGTTATTCCTTAAGCATGCCACAAACAAAATTTTAAGCATGGTAATACACGGAGTTTTTTTCCCCTCTTTGTTCAAAAAGAGATGTGAATGTAGGGATCTCCCCTGCCATGCTTTTTTATTTGGACAAGGGGAACCCCCTTCCCCCAGAATAGACATATCAGCCACTGGCTGCATGTGCTGAGCAAATGGTGGTTTTTCAGCAGGGTAGAAAGTGGTAAACAGGAACCAGCCGAATTTCGTTATGTGTATACCCCAGCTTTAGTGTCCTCTTGTGGTCATATGACTGCTACAACCACTCTTCCTCAAGTGAACAGGCAGCAGCTTTAGCTGCCCACAGTTAAAATGGCTTCAGCCAGACTTGGTGGAAGGAGATTTCTGCAGCATAATTTGGCAAGTACAGAATCACAGTATATATATATATATATATATATATATATATATATATATATATAAAAAATATGCAAAGTAGTTGGAGGGAAGCTTCAGAATGGCAAATTACTACAAATTATGTGAGCAGAATGCAGATCCTCTTTAAATGCAATTCCAAAAAAAGAGAAAGGTCAGGCATCACAGAACATAATGAAGAGTCACTCACCAGGTGGCACCTCCTCCTTCTGGCGCACAGTGTGGTCTTTGGTGAACTTTACCCTCTGATGGGCCTGGATGCAGTTCTTGCACAGCCATTCCACACACTCTACACAGAAGCCTTGAGCCTCTGCGTTGTCCTCGCAGCTTGTGCAAACTTGCTAAAGGGACAGGAAACATTCAGATTGTGATGGACTGAATATTGCAACAATAAAAAATAAAAAAAACCCAGACAGTTGTGCTGTATGAGCGCTTGAGTTCCAGCTATGAGTAACATCAATATCTGCATAGCGTGTACAAAACAGTTCAGGGGTTCCCAGGGTACAGGTCAGGTCAAATCTGCAGATTGCTCAACAAAAGGTTGTCTGTCTGTATGTATAATAATCTCTCCTAACTGTAGGTAAAATGTAAGCCTCCAATTTTCTTTATAATTTTAGCAAATATACCATTTAAAACAAGACAGCCAAAATCAAAGCTCAATTTTTATTTTATTTTAATAAATTAATCTTTGCTCCTATGGTGCCCTTTTGTAATGGTGATATAGGCAAAAGTAGAACAGGAAAAGGAGTTTAGTAGAGCACGGAAAAGGTAGGTACTTCTGACAATTCACCCACACACATTTGAACCTTTTCCTAAATAAAAAATGTGGGGCTCTTTCCCCCTCCCCCCCACATATTTGCAACACACCCTCCTATTAAGACTTATGGAACTACCGTAGATTATTAGTGCAAATATTGAACTTGCTTTCCATAGGTATGAATAGAGACAGCAGCATGCATGCTGCGGAATAAGCAGGGCCAATGTGGAAGGTTCTTCAAACAGTTGGTGCTCAGCAAGCTGCAAGTTTTTGGAGGGGGACAAGTACCTTTGACTTAAAGAGAACTATACCATTATTGGCCTTTCTATAAAAAACTGCCATGTACGTTTACATCAGTCCCTGCCCTGGAAGTCTACAATCCAAGGTTCCCATCTGAAAATAAAAAAAAAAAAACACACACACACACACACACACACACACACACACACACACACTTTAGACAGGGGCAAACTCCATACAGTGTCTTGAACAGGATTCGAACCAGGGACTCCAGTGCTGCAAGGAATAAGCACAAAGTACTACATCTCTGTGCTAAAAGTGGATATCCTTAAAGTTTTAGATACGGTGGGGGAAAAGGATAGGGGATATTCTTTGTGCCCCCAATATAAAAAACATTTTCCCTTCCTATAGACAGGACATGAGTGACTCACCTGGCTCGGCTTCTCTACAGTGCTACTGGGAACTTCAGTGGTGTCTCTAACAAAGTAGTTTTCTATGATGTCTTTGTCTGCACACTCCTGACTGCACACTGGGCAGCGGATGATCCCAACTGCAGATAGAAAAGCAAGGTAAGAAAACGTCAAAAAAAAGACAGGACACATGGGGGGGAAAAAAATAAAAATAAAAAAATAAATAAATCACAGTTGCTGCCCAATGAGCGTTTCCAGTTGCTGTCAAATTAACATCTATGGCTCTTTAAAATGGTCTTCTGGCTACTAGAATAGTAGTAAATAGTGAGGAAGGTATGGCAATTATAGTTTTTAGGACGCTAGGATTAATACACACAAAAGATTTAAAAAAAAAAAAAAAAAAATTGAAATCTTAAAAATAATAAAAAAAAAAACTTCTGTGGCACTGAAATTCCAAGCCAGGTTTGTCAGCATCGTCTAGTTTTCCTTCTGTTGGACTACACCCAGCCATACATGGGTGAAAACTTGTCTGGCTGAGCATGGATCAGCAGAATTTTGATCCTTGTATGGGCACCGATTGACTTCTGTGCAACCACTGTCGAATAAATGCTGCTTCCCACACTGTCAGAATACAATTGCTCAGCAGGAGCGATTCCCCTATCCACCGCGAATGTGTGGATTGGGGGGGAAGTCTTTTTTGTTCGACCTACTGGTTCTCTAATCATTCCTCCAGCAGCCAACCAACAGCTGCTTTATCTGAACGCAGCTACATATCCGATTATGTAAAAAAAGTAATGCTAAGGCCAGGTTACAGCAGTTATCCATGGGTTGCATAACAATTACTGGAAAACCTCCACTCTGCCAGACAGCCAGGATCCAAAATAGGATTTAAAGGGGTTGCTCCGCCGGAAGAACATTTTTTTAAAGCCAGCAGCTACAGCTACAGCAGCTGCTGGCTTTTAATATTTGGACACTTACCTGTCCTGGAGTCCAGCGACGTCCGCAGCAGAGGACGAGCGACCGCTCGTCGCTCTGCTGCTCCCTCCGCCATCCTCGCTGAGGGAACCAGGAAGTGAAGCCCTGCGGCTTCATGCCCGGTTCCCTACGGCGCATGCGTGAGTCGCGCTGCGCCGTTCTGATTGGTGCTCCTGTGTTCTGGGAGCCGAGTGTCTCCCAGAACACCAAGGGAAGTCTGCGGGAAGTGACGTAACTCCCGCAGATTCCCGGAGACAGAACTCCCGGATGTGGGTGAAAATACCTGTCTTAGACAGGTATCTTCACCCCCCTCCCCCCTGAAAGGTGTCAATTGTGACACCGGAGGGGGGGAGGTTCCAAATAGCAAAAGTTGCTATTTAGGGTGGAGCTCCACTTTAAAAGCATATGGCACCATTTGAAAAAAAAAAAAAAAAAAAATTTTTTAATATATATATATATATATATATATATATATATATATATATATATATATATATATATATATATATATATATATATATATATATATATATATATATATATATATAAATTTTTTGCACTGGAGATCACAAAGCATTATAAACGATCAGTGAATCGCAAGTGCAATGCACAGGCTCCTGCAGCCTGCTCTCCCAGCCCCATATGGGAGGTACAAACCTTCAGTTATGGGGCTGGAGGAGGTTAATAATGTACAAGTATTTGTAACCTTTCATTCACAGGGTGAATGGGCTTAATTCAAATATACACAGAATGATACAGGGAGAAGTACTCCACGATTCAGGCAAGGTCAGAAAGGCAAAAACTAGCCTTTAATTATGAAAACTCACAACAATGGAAGAGAGAAAAGGCTAGACTATCCATCTGTTAACCAATTGAGCTTTTTGGATGTACATCCAAGGAGTGAACCCTTAAATCACAAGCTGATGGGCTGCAGTATTCTACAGGGCCTCTGCTTTCAGAAAAATATATAATGTTCTGGGTATTTAATTAAATTTATTGCCAAAACATAAGATTTTAACATGTTGGCGAAAAATAAAGTGTATAGAAACCACAATTAATGATGTTATCAGTTTGATCAAAAATGTTACAGCGATTATTTTTGTACCATCTAAACTTAACCTGTTAGATGGACCACACACACACACACACACACACACACACACACACACAGCGACTTGGGATCCGACTTGTCAGACCTCAAGTTGCCCCAAGTCGCTGGACATAAGAAATTCCATTGAAGTAAATGAAAGCCGTCTTAATTAGCACTACAAGGAAAAAACCCTCCCACAGAGCTAATTATTCTGCGATTGGCCACAGCCAAAGTCGCCTGTCCTGGAGGCAACTTAACCACTTGCCGACCAGCTCATGTACATATACGTTAGCACTTTAAAGATGGATATCTCGGTAACCGCAGTAGCTACTGCCACAACCGAGATAGCCATCTTTTCTGTGAGTGGTCCTGTAAACGATAATGGTGGTCTGTGGCGGATTCGTTGCAAGATCAGTTATCGGCGGCGGGAGAGGGGGGCCCCCCTCCCGTGCCCTCCGCCGCTTACCGGAGCCATCGGTAGCGGCGGAGGAGATCGGGTCCTTATCCCTCTGTGGTATGGATACGAGTGAGGGGAAGATGGCCCCCACCCATCTCCATACCATATCAGGGCGGAAGCGGCTTCAAAAACGTTAGCTCTGCCCATACGACTTAAGGGACATATTTGTCATTTTTTTCAAATGACAATTTTTTTTTTTATTATTGCATTTTAGTCTAAATATGAGATCTTTTTGACCCCAGAGCTCATATTTAAGAGGACCTGTCATGCTTTTTTCTATTACAATGTTTACATTCCTTGTAATAGGAATTAAAGTGACCCATTTTTTTTTTTAAAAAAGTGTAAAAATAAATGAAATCAAGTAAAATAAATAAGAAAACAAAAAAATTTTTTTTGAAGCGCTCAGTCCCGACGAGCTCGCGCACAGAAGCGAACGCATACGTGAGTAGCGCCCGCATATGAAAATGGTGTCCAAACCACACAAGTGAGGTATGGCCGCAATCGTTAGAGCGATAATTCTAGCCCTAGACCTCCTATAACTCAAAAGATGCAACCTATAGAATTTTTTAAATGTCGCCTATGGAGATTAAGGGTAAAAGTTTGACGCCATTCCACGAGCGGGCACAATTTTGAAGCGTGACATGTTGGGTATCAATTTACTCGGCGTAACATTATCTTTCACAATATAAAAAAAATTTGGGCCAACTTTACTGTGGTCTTATTTTTTAAGTCAAAAAAGTGATTTTTTTTCCAAAGTGCGCTTGTAAGACCGCTGCGCAAATACGGTGTGACAAAAAGTATTGCAATGACCGCCATTTTATTCTCTAGGGTGTTAGAAAAAAAAAACATAATGTTTGGGGGTTCCAAGTAATTTTCTAGCAAAAAAAAAAAAAAAAACAGTTTTTAAACACCGAGTCTGAAAAACAGGCAAGGTTCTTAAATGGTTAAGTCACGTTGTAAGTTGCTCAAAGTCACACTGAAGTCGCCTCCAAATCCCCCCCCCCCCCCGTATGAACTCTCTCGTCAAAACAAAGGGCCTCTTACGGGTATCTATGGTATATGCTACTCTTAGGGACCTGATTGCTAAGCTACCTTACATGACTCAATAGGAATGGGATTTTAACACCACGTTTGAATTATCTGTTCGGCAAGATATTGCCTATGCTTTATCCTGTATCTATTAATACAACACTAATTGAAGCAAACTATAAAAACACTTCTACGTTGGTATTTGGTCCTGACCACAGTCTTAAGGATGCATCAGTCTACATCACCCACTTGCTTTAGACGTTGTGGCCAGATGGGTACAATGTTTGGTGGCAGTGCCCTGTAGTCCCTAGATTTGAATATTTAACCTGGTGTATTCTGCGAAAGGAATTATTATATGTAGATCCCCAGAATTAAATCACTTTCAAAAGTTTCCCGATAAAAAAATATTTCCAAATTCTTTACAAATAAAAAATACCCCCCTCCCCTTTGATGAGAAACTCCAAAAAACAAACTCTGGTTCACCCAGACTTTGTTAGTCAAACAATTTGGTAAACAGAGTCCAAGTACCACATGATATTAAAATAAATATACCTGTTTTGGGAAGGCTCCAGGCTGTGTTGAGGGACATCAAAACAAGTTGAACAAAAATTTCTCAGCGTACAGGGTTGGGTTATAAAACAAAAAAAATAAAAAAAAAGATAAAAAACAAAACAAACAACCTTTGAACACAGAGCAGAGTGCACTTCCAAAACCGTATTGTATACTCTGAAGAACCAGAAGGGGACCCAACAGACAAAATTAAAAGAAACCAATGAAGGTACAACTAAAATCTGGATGTTCCCCCAAGCCATTACAAATTTCATCTGGATTCTTCCAAGAGACAGGAAGGAGTCAAAGAAACTGGACAACATTTTTTCGGTCCGATGAGGCCAAAATTTAAAGTTTTGGCCTGATCAAACAAATGTGTGTGATGGCTCATTTGTCATTTCTCAGAGAGTACCACTCACAGTGTAAAGCATAAAGCCCCTTTTACACAGGGTGGACTTAGGCAGCAGGTCCACCTGCTTAGCAGGGGATCTCCCTGATCCCCCTTGAGCAGGCTGACATGTCAGCTTCACTGATGCAGAGCGGACACAGCCTGCTGTTCTCCATGGGGTGGTCGGATGGAAACAGATCGGCTGTCCATTTCCATCCACTGTCATCCGATCAAGGTATGGGGAACAGATTACAATCTTTCGGTGTTTAGTGGACAGGATTAGAGCGGACATCAGCGGACACATGTCCACCAACACCCACAGCTCCATAGAGAGCAATGGATGGTCCAATTACATCCGCCTGAAAAACTGATGCAACGGTCCGTCAGCGTGAAAAGGGCCTAATGGCGCTGATGGCATCAGGTTGTGATATTTTTCACTGGAAGGCATAGAGAAACTCATCAGTACTGAGAACAAGATGGATGGAGCCAAAAACAAGGCATTTTAATAAAACGGTTTATAAAATCCCAGATCTCAATCGGAGGATCGGTGGCAAAACTTGAACTGCTCACCAACTATCCCCATTCAAATCTAATAGAAAAACAAATTTTGACAAGAATGAGCAAAAATGGCCAGATACAACCACATACGTGTGCTGACAGACTTGGCACCAAAGAGCCACAGAGGTTACCAAACCAAAAGTGGATCAACCAATTGCAAAAAACAAAAACAAATAACACACAACTATATATTAACAATCCAACAATGCACAGGCAGTGCAAGTTATACACACACACACACACACACACACACACACACAGTTGTGCTCATAAGTTTACATACTCTGCCAGAATTTGATTTCTTGGCCATTTTTCAGATAATATGAATGATAAACACAAACTTTTTCACTCCTGGTTAGTGTTTGGGTTAGGGATGTCCCGATACCGATACTAGTATCGGTACCGATACCAGGCATTTCCCCGAGTACTTGTACTCGGGGAAAATGCTCCGATGCTTCAGCTGATACTTGGGCAGTCAGTGATGATTGGTGCGGCGGGGGGAGTTACAAGCACTGATCACCGCTGTATAGATTTCAATACAGCCTGACAGCTTCTCCCGACCCCCCCCCCCCCTTTTCAGCTGTTTTAGTGAAATCTATACAGCGGTGATCGGTGCTTGTAACTCCCTCCAAAGCCGCACCGATCACCGCTGACTGTCCCGGTATCCTCCTCCAGTTCCCCCATCCGTGCTGCTCTCCCCCTTCACGCTCCGTGTCCGCCCCTCCATGCTGCTGATGTCCTTCGTCTTTCTGCTCTCCACCCCCCGCGTCCCCCCTCCATGCTGCTGCTGTCCTGTTATTTTGCTCTCCCCCTCCGCGCTGCTGCTGTCCTCAGCTCTGTGCCACCCTCCATATCCTCCTCCGCTTCCCTCTGTCAGGATGGAGAGCGGAGGTAGGAGCCGCTAAACCCGGCTCCTACCTTTTCCGAATGTACAGAGTCAGTGACTGACTCTGTCCATTCATATAACTGAAACATCGTAACCTGTGTTTACGATGCTTCAGTTTATGAATGGAGAGGAGCCGTTGTCTCCTCTCCATTCATTTTCAGTGCAGCTGAGAAAGGGACTGTGGAATCTGTTTCCCTAGTCCCTTTGTCTCAAACGGGAGATGTCAGAGGTCTGTTAAGACCCCTGATATCTCACCAAAGCCCCCCAACAGGGCTAGAAATAAAAAAATAAATTGCAATAAATAAAAAAATAAATTGTAAAAAATAAAAACACTGAGATCATCCCCCCCGCCCACCCACTCCAACAAAGCATTGTAAAAAAACATGAAAAAAAAAATTGTGAAAAACAAAAAAAATACTGACACATAAAAAAAAAGTATCGGTATTCGGTATCGGCGAGTACTTGAAAAGAAGTATCGGTACTTGTACTCGGTCTTAAAAAAGTGGTATCGGGACAACCCTAGTTTGGGTGAATCTATTTATCAACTGTTCACTCTTTAAATCATAATGACAATAGAAATCAAATGAGCCTGATCAAAAAATAACATACCCTGGTGATTTTGGCCTGATAACATGCACACAAGTCTCTCTCTCTGCAGGAACACATGTTTTGCTATACACATGTTTATTCCCTGTGTGTATTGGAAAAAAAAAAAAAAAAAGGGGGAGTAAAAAAAGCTAATTGGAAATAATGTCACACAACTCCAAAAATGGGCTGGTCAAAATTCTTGGCACACTTTCAAAATTGTGGATAAATAAGATTGTTTCAAGCATGTGATGATCCTTTAAACTCACCTTGGGCAAGTAACAGGTATGGGAAATATAAAAATCACACCTGAGGAGACAAGTTCACTTAGACCTGGTTCACACAGGGGTGTCCTGTCCTGGGATCCGACTTCGTCGCCCCAAATCACGCGGTTTAGAAAAGTAATGGAAGTGAATGGAGCCGTCTTAATGTACACTACTGCAGTCACTCAGTCTTCAGAAAAGGTTTCTGTAAGACTTCAGACTTCTAGGCAACTTGTACCCATTGATTTCAATGGAAGTCGCCTACAAGTCGGATCCCCGTTCATAGAGAGGCAACTTTACAGTAAGTCGCCCCTGTGTTAACCGGCTCTAAGGCAAACCCCTCACACAGAACTGGTATTTGGTATGAATCAGGAGGTGGAACGGCAAATTTTCAATAAAAAAAAAAAAAAAAACGGCATGGGTTCCCCTCCAAGAGCATACCAGGCCCTTAGGTCTGGTATGGCTTTCAAGGGGAACCCCCACGCTGAAAAAACAGCGTGGGTGTCCCCGCAAAATCCATACCAGACCCTTATCCGAGCACGCAGCCCGGCCACTCAGGAAGGGGGGTGGGGACGACCGAGCGCCCCCCCTTCCTGAACCGTAACAGACCGCATGCCCTCAACATGGGGGCTTATCGCAATCTGCGAGCCCCTTTAAATAAGGGGCCCCTACCCAGTCACCTGGGGGAAAAGTGTAAAAAAAAAACCACGCTAGACAGCTTTTTAAAGTAATTAGGCAGCTCCGGGGGGGTCCTCTACTGACTTTTCCGCTCTCTGGCCTCTTCTCCCGCTCTCTGGTGCTTTCTGCCGGGCTCCTCCGCTATCTTCTGCCAGCTCTTTTGCTAGCGGTGGCCCGGTCTTCATAGTTGTCTTCTTCCCTCTTCTCTGGTCCGGATGTTGACTCTACGCTCTCTGCCGTTATAATGCCATGTGCGCGGAGCGCAACGACTTATATAGGCATGGGGCGTGGTCTCTTCCAATAAGAGACCTGGAGCAGTTTGCAAAGGAAGAGTGGTCCAAAATTCCAGGTGAGAGGTGCAAGAAGCTTATTGATGGTTATTAGAAGCGACCAATGTCATTTTTTCCAAAGGGTGTGCAACCAAATATTAAGTTAAGGGTGCCAAGAATTTTGACCAGCCCATTTTTGGAGTTGTGTGACATTATGTCCAATTTGCTTTTTTTCCTCCCCTTTTTTGTTTTGTTCCAATACACAAAAGGGAATAAACTTGTGTATAGCAAAAGATGTGTTACTTCAATACTTTGCTGTGAGAAATACTTGATTTTCTGGAAAAAAATCTGGGGTGCCCACAATTTGATAGAAAATTTATAAAAAAAAAAAAATGAAGAAGATATATTAACTACAATATATTCACACACACACACACACACAATGAGTTTCCGGACTCCTGACAGACCCTTGCATCTTTCATCCAGTGCTGCGCAGACGTTTCCGGATCTGCAGGAAAAGGTAGTTGAACTGTATAAAACAGGAAAGGGATATAAAAAGATATCCAAAGGAATTGAGAATGCCAATCAGTGTTCAAACTCTAATCAAGAAGTGGATAATGAGGGGTTCTGTTGAAACCAAAACCACGGTCAGGTAGACCAACTAAAATTTCAGCCAAAACTGCCAGGAAAATAGTTTGGGATGAAAAAAAAAAAAAAAAAAAACCCACAAATAACTTCAGGTGAAATACAGGACTCTGAAAACATGTGGTGTGGCCGTTTCAAGATGCACAATAAGCCTTAATGTACACGGGACATTTTTACAACCTCTCCTGAACGATTTAACTTGACAGATAGAAACCCACGTTTAAAAAACGTCTGTTTTGCCACGTTTTTTTTTTTTAGATAGCCAAAAAAAAAAAACGGCTAAACGTGGCTTACCGCGTTTAGCGCTTGAAATGCGTCTAAACTCAGCGTCTGAACTCATTTTTTTGCTTTCCAAAAAAGCCTCTAAACTCAATTGACTAGAAACGAATATAAACGATCTGGTGTAAGGAGGCACTTGAAAGATGGGCTGCATGGTCGAGTCGCCATTAGTACGCAAATGCCACAAAGTATCCCGCTTACAATACGCCAAACAGCACAGAGACAAGCCTCAAACCTTCTGGCAAAGTCGTTTAAAGTGATGAGACCAATCTTGAGCATTTTGGCCACAACCATAAATGCTACATTTGGAGATAGGAGTCAACAAGGCACAGAGGTGGATCGCTGATATTTTGGGGATGTGCGAGCTACAAAAAAGGCACAGGAAATTTGGTCAAAATTGTTGGTAAGATGAATGCAGTAAGTTATCAGAAAATACTGGATGAACATTTGCATTCAGCCAGGAAGCTGCAAATGGGACATACTTGGACATTCCAACATGACCATTTTCCAAAATACAAGGCCAAGTTGACCTGTCATTGGCTACAGCAGTAAAGTGAAGGTTCTGGAGTGGCCATCTCAGTCTGACCTCAATATCATTGAGCCACTCTGGGGAGATCTCAAAACGTGCAGTTCATGCAAGACAGCCCAAGAATTTACAGGAACTGGAGGCTTTTTGCCAAGAGGATTGGGCAACTTTACCATCTGAGAAGATAAGGAGCCTCATCCAAAAATACCACAAAAGACTTCAAGCTGTCATTGACTTTAAAGGGGGAAATACACAGTATTAAGAACTGCGGTATGTAAACTTTTGATCAGGGTCATTTGGCTAGTTTGTTGCCATTATGATTTTTTTTAAAAAGTGTAAACAGTTGATTGATAATAAATGGCTTTGGCCAAACAAACCATGAGTGAAAGGAAAGTTTGTGTTATTCCTATTCTCTGAAAAACAGGCAAGAAAGCATAAAAATTCTTGCCAGGGTATGTAAACTTATGAGCACATACACACACACACACACACACACACACACACACACACACACACACACACACACATAGCTGGATACTGTAAACGTGTGGGTATATGTCCCTGCTCGCAGGAGAAGATCTAGGCAGAAAGTTAGATGTTCGAAACATACATTCTAGAACAAGCCAGAGCTGAACAGCCCCGCCCAGGGGGGCGGTCCCTCCGGACATTACCCTCCCACCTGCAGCTAGCAGCCTCAGTTCGTAACAAAGCAGTACAAACTTTAAAAAGGAAGGGTGGGTGCTGTGTCAGTTCATGGACGTCAGAAAAACTGATTTTACGGTGAGTACAAAAATCCTATTTTCTCTTATCGTCCGTGGACTGACACAGCTGGATACTATAAAACGTGTGGGACGTCCCAAAGCAGTATCAGAAGGGTGGGAGCAGTAGTAAAGGAACAATCAAAACTTCACTCCAAACAAGCAAAGCTCCTCAATGGAGCAGTTGCAACATTAAACAGCGGCCTGCAATGCTTTGCGGCTGAAGGAAGCATCCAAAGATGCAGCCACATCAACCTTATAGAATTTTGAAAAGGTATGAACGGACGACCAGGTCGCCGCCTTGCACACTTGTGCAACCGACGCTTGATGTCGGAAAGCCCAGGAAGCACGAACTGCCTTGGTGGAATGCGCCGCAACCGAAAAGGGAGGCGCCCGCCCCATAAGGGCATAGGCCTGTATGACGGTCTGCCTGATCCACCTAAAGACGGTGGCAGACGACACCGCTCGGCCCTGTTTTGGGCCAGAGAGACACTGAGTCAGACTTCCGAATGGAAACAGTAGCAGACAGGTACACCCGTAAGGCTTGTACCCATCTTAATGTATGAAGCGCAAACTCTCAGGGATGTGATGGGTGAGGACACAAGGACGGAAGAACAATGTCCTCCTTAAAGGTGAAAGGCCGAGACCATCTTTTGAAAAGTAGGACGGTCGTGGGCGCAACACCGCCATATCCTTATGGAGGACCAAGTAAGGGGACTTGCAGGACAAGGCCGCAAACTCCGACACCAGTCTAACCGAAGTAATGGCCACTAAGAAGGCCACCTTCTGGGACAAGGTCAAGAGAGGAATCTGATATTCTCAAAATGAATGTTCTTGGAGAACCGAGATGCATCAAATTCAGATCCCAAGTAGGGAGAGGAGGCTTGACAGGGGGAGGATCACATGGCAAACCCCCTGCACAAAAGGTGCTAATCAAGGAATGGCCCGGTAGTGGTCGTTAAAAAAGGCAGACTGGGCCGAAATCCGACCCTCAATGGTATGCAAGGCCAGCTTTTGGGTCACACCACGCTGCAAGAACAGCAAAATCCTGGGAATGGAATACGTCTGAGGACACCAATCAAGTTCCTCGCACATAGCGAAGTAAGCCTTCCAGGTACGGTGATATATCTTTCTGGAGTAAGATTCCCGTGCCAAAAACAGAGATGACCGAATCCGAGAGACCTCGGTCCTTCAGCACCTGGCTTTAAACAGCCATGCCATTAAAGCCAAGGACTGTAAAGCAGGATGAAGTATGAGATCATGAGACAGAAGGTCCACCCCAATAGGCAGTCGCCAAGGAACGTCTGCGACTAGTCAAAGTAGATGGGCGTACCAATGTCGCCGTTCCGGAGCAATGAGGATCACCGGAATGGCCTCAGCCCCTACTCTGCGAAGCAGGCGAGGCATCAACAGTAGCGGAGGGTAAGCATATATCAGGCGATACTGCCCCCACGGGCTACCAACGCGTCTGCCCAGGGGTCCCTGGACCTGGCCACGATCTTGACACCTTGCGAGTGAGTCGAGAGGCCATAAGGTCCACATTCGGTGCCCCACCTCCGGATGCAAGGACCCTTACCCTGCAATGCACACGGCCAACAGGACCGTCCTGCAGCGAGATGTATGAAAATCCCAAAGAGACTCCGCAATGTACCAGAGAAGAGAGGCCCCGGTGTACAGGGTGCCTCAACTGTTGGCCAATAAAGGCAACTTGACAGATCTTCCCTAGAAACTCGGTCAGAGGACCAGT
This sequence comes from Rana muscosa, assembly GCA_029206835.1. Lineage (NCBI taxonomy): Eukaryota > Metazoa > Chordata > Amphibia > Anura > Ranidae > Rana > Rana muscosa. The sequence continues at coordinate 152,091,759 of CM055118.1, read as the reverse complement.
AACTCAGCCTCCACAGGTGGCGCAAACTCACCCCGGGCACAGAGACCCTAAAGGCTAAAGCAGTTGCAGTGCACCTGCTAGTCAACCGATAGATGAAGCAGAGGCTTTTTCCCAGTCATTGAGCTACAGAAACGCAGCCACTAACGAGCGTAATGTTAACATCAGCCTGGCGAACAGTCCAAGCCAGCGCTTCTGATCACCACTGAAAGCAGGTGGAAAGTGGTACACCTGATACCAGGGATCCTTCTGACAATGCTCCATCCAGCAGCTACCCATGGATAAGTGCTGATTGTACACAGTTTATACTGTGTATTGCGGCAAACGCGCAAATAGAGTGTGGGAGAAAACCCACCCAGCCACAAAGAGCATAATACAACCACATACTGCGTATGTAGTTTAGCATGTGTGGATAAACCTATTAAACACGTTTATACTGTGCCAGCGACGAAGGCACACACATCATTGGAGCTTGGACGTAAACCAGCCACGCAAATTGCGTACACAACCGTGACGGTATGTTAGCCTGCGAATAAACCAATTGCACATGTTTATACTGTGCATAGCGCTGAAAATGCGCACACCATTGGAGCGCAGGGGAGAAACCGGAGCACCCGGATGAAACCCACGCAGACTGCATACGCATACCGTGTAGGTACTATAGTATGTGCAATAAACATTTTGCACAAGCCTATGTGTGCATAGCACCGAAGGCACGCACACCGTTGGCGCGTGGGAGGAACCAAAGTACCCCACGCATACCCAGAGAATGAAATACCTAAAAAGTACTGTGAATGTATTTAGTGTTGTGTATAAACATAATGTGTATGTTTACACCGTGTATTGCACCAAAGGCACACATGTCATGTAGCGTGGGAGGAAACCCACGCAGACATACCGGGTAGGTATGTTAGTATGTGGATATCAAAATCGCACAAATTTAGGCTGTGCATAGCGCCGAAGCGCCCATACCAATGGAGTGTGTGAGGTAACCGGAGTACCCGGAGGAAACCCACACAGACTGCATACACATACTGTGTAGGTATTATAGCATGCGTGATAAACGAACATGTTTAACTGTGCAGATGGCCAAAGGCGCACATACCGTCAGCGCGTGGGAGGAACGGAACACACGGAAGAAACCCACGCAGACAGCACACAGATACCGTGTAGGAATGATAGCATGTGAACAAACATATTGCACATGTTTATGCTGTGCATTTCCATTGGAGCGTGGGGGGGGGAACCGGAGTACCCGGAGGAACCCCACGCAAACAGTATACCCATACTGTAAACATGTATAGTATGTGCAACAAACATATTGAACATGTCTATACTGTGCAGAGAGCCGAAGCGCACATACCATGAGAGCGCGGGAGGACACCGGAGCCCCGGCGGAAACACGCGCCGACCCAGAGAGTAGAATACATACACTGTGAATGTATCTGGAGTCGCGCCTAAACATAGTGTACGTTTAAATCATGTATGGCACTGAAACACAGCATTGGAACGTGGGGGGGACACCCACGCAGACACAGAGACCAATAACACATACATACACTGTGAATGTATGCAGTGTAGAGGTATAGGATGAGTTTAAATTATGGCGCAGAGGCGCATAATCTTCTCTGTATCATTCCAACCTGCTTGACTGTGCTGCCGAAGCAGCATGCAGGTAACAGGTAATCTCTGATCCTCAGACCGTGTGTCTGTCAGAGCTCAGAGCGTTCCCCAGGAAATGGCGGGAAACCACAGGTGCAGAGACCCTGTTGTTGCCTCAGAACATCACACAGAAGGCTCACAGGGACTAGAGACATAAATTAATAAAGTCCCCCCCCCATGCTGCACCGACCAGTGGGAGAGAAACACTGTACCACTGTATCATCCATGCTGCTCTCGACGCAGCGTGTGAGGAAAACAGTGAGGAAGCTGTGTAAAGGAAAGGCTTGAAGGAACCAAGGGAAACAGCGTCCGCCTGAGGTACCACAGCATCCAGCTTGAGAGTGTTCCTCACATCATCAATGAGTTCACTTACAAGCGCCCTGTCATTCACCAACACAGAACTGGAGTCTTCCTCACAAGGGAAAGTCCTGTTCATAAACATGAAAATATTCAAAGCTAGGGTCCTGAGCACAGTAGCTAGGCCCATATCTTAATCAGAGCACTCCTTCACTAAATATTTTTGTGGGGCGAGGGGGCTTATAGCTCCCTTCGCTCACACACCGCTTCCATTCCAGGACTGCCGACAACTGGTCCATAATGACCGCAGGTGCAGGAGCACTGCCAGTTGCCTCAGGCAACTGTGTAGAAGCAGGTGTATCAGACTCCATATCGCCACCCTCTGAGACCTTATACACTACTACAGTGAATGTACAGTCCACCCACTGGCTACGCTGAGGAGGGGATACCTAGAGGACTCACCAACCCTTAAGGACCGCTCAGTTCTGCTGAAGAAACCGCGCTGTGAGGAGAGAGTGAGTGTGAGGAGAGAGTGAGTGTGAGGAGAGAGTGAGTGTGAGGAGAGAGTGAGTGTGAGGAGAGAGTGAGTGTGAGGAGAGAGTGAGTGTGAGGAGAGAGTGAGTGTGAGGAGAGAGTGAGTGTGAGGAGAGAGTGAGTGTGAGGAGAGAGTGAGTGTGAGGAGAGAGTGAGTGTGAGGAGAGAGTGAGTGTGAGGAGAGAGTGAGTGTGAGGAGAGAGTGAGTGTGAGGAGAGAGTGAGTGTGAGGAGAGAGTGAGTGTGAGGAGAGAGTGAGTGTGAGGAGAGAGAGTGAGTGTGAGGAGAGAGAGTGAGTGTGAGGAGAGAGAGTGAGTGTGAGGAGAGAGAGTGAGTGTGAGGAGAGAGTGTGAGTGTGAGGAGAGAGTGTGAGTGTGAGGAGAGAGAGTGAGTGTGAGTGTGAGGAGAGAGAGTGAGTGTGAGTGTGAGGAGAGAGAGTGAGTGTGAGTGTGAGGAGAGAGAGTGAGTGTGAGTGTGAGGAGAGAGAGTGAGTGTGAGTGTGAGGAGAGAGAGTGAGTGTGAGTGTGAGGAGAGAGAGTGAGTGTGAGTGTGAGGAGAGAGAGTGAGTGTGAGTGTGAGGAGAGAGAGTGAGTGTGAGTGTGAGGAGAGAGAGTGAGTGTGAGTGTGAGGAGAGAGAGTGAGTGTGAGGAGAGAGTGAGTGTGAGTGTGAGGAGAGAGTGAGTGTGAGCGTGAGGAGAGAGTGAGTGTGAGCGTGAGGAGAGAGTGAGTGTGAGCGTGAGGAGAGAGTGAGTGTGAGCGTGAGGAGAGAGTGAGTGTGAGCGTGAGGAGAGAGTGAGTGTGAGCGTGAGGAGAGAGTGAGTGTGAGCGTGAGGAGAGAGTGAGTGTGAGCGTGAGGAGAGAGTGAGTGTGAGCGTGAGGAGAGAGTGAGTGTGAGCGTGAGGAGAGAGTGAGTGTGAGGAGAGAGTGAGTGTGAGGAGATTTGCGCCGCCGCTAGAGGCCGAAACCGAAAGTAAATGTGCGGCGGCTACAAGAAAATGGCCGCAGCTATAACTGGGCCATTGAACCACGGCAAGATGGCCGCCGAGCGCGAAATTCAAAAGGCAAACAGCGCTAATGGCGCACGCAATAACCACCTCACACATCAGGAAAACTGCCCCTCACCCCAGAGCCCACTACAGACATGAGCGCCCAGCCAGGCCAGAGTGACCCCCAAGCACCTCCACAGCACCAGTACAGGGTGCAGAGAGCAGCATAACAGGGGGGAGATGGGGAGAAACCCCCCATATAAAGAAACACAGCCAGCATGTACTCACCTGCAGTAGGAGAGACTACTTACCCATCCTTTTCCAGGGACCCACTGGCTTGTTTCAGACAGACCTATCACAGAGCAGTACTGCGTAGCTGTCGGCCCGGTCCACTACGAGAGATACAGTCAGCCAGGTACTGTTCAATCTTGAGGACTGCAGGAGCTAAAAGCAACCCGGCCACCCCTGGAGTCATGGGGCATGTCGTGAACTGAGTCTCACGCACACAAGGCGAGGATCAGCACGCTCGATGGTCGGACAGGGAAGACTACGAGGATACCAGTGTACCCAACCTGTTGCCCAGCCGACAGTTGATTGAAGGTTTCAAAAATAAAATTCCCAAAGGAATAAAAAATTTTAAAAGCAAAATGTTCCAGGAGACTGGCCCCTGAGAAAGCCACATCTTCTGCTAGGCAGAAAAAAAACTGAGGCTGCTAGCTGCAGGTGGAAGGGTAATGTCCGGAGGGATTGCCCCCTGGGCAGGGCTGTTCAGCTCTGGCTTGTTCTAGAATGTATGTTTCTAACATTCTGCCTAGATCTTCTCCTGCGAGCAGGGACATATACCCACACGTTTACAGTATCCAGCTGTGTCAGTCCTTGGACGATAAGACAAAATAGGATTTTTTACTCACCGTAAAATCCTTTTCTCTGAGTCCATGGACCAACACAGCTTCTCTATTGACATAGTGGCTATTATCCGTTAATTAGGAATGACTAGGCAGAAAACTTGTAAAAAGTGTTGCATCACACCTTCTACAGTGATGGCGGACCCTCTGGGTATATCCCCTCAGTCTGCATCTCGCAGATCCGTTCGTCAAAAAGCAGTACAAAAAAAAAAAAGGAGGGGTGGGTGCTGTGTCGGTCCATGGACTCAGAGAAAAGGATTTTACGGTGAGTAAGAAATCCTATTTACTCTTTCATCCATGGACTGACACAGCTTCTCTATTGACATAGTGGGACGTCCCAAAGCAGTGTCAGAAAAAACGAGGGGTGGTAACAGCATAAAAATAAACTTTACCCCAAACACAAAACAGCACTCCAACGGAGGAGTTGCAACTCTAAACAGCCACCTGCAAAAAACTTTGCGGCCGAAAGAGGCATCCGAAGATGCACCTACATCAACCTTGTAGAATTTTGTTAAAGTGTGAGCGGACGACCAAGTCGCCGCTTTACATAATTGGGAAACAGACGCTTGATGTTGGAAAGCCCAAGAGGCACCTATTGCAATGGTCGAATGCGCCGTGACCGGAAAGGGGAGCGCTTGCCCCCCTAAGGCGTAAGCCTGGATTACCATCTGTCGGATCCACCTAGAGATGGTGGCCGACGAGACTGCTTGGCCCTTCTTGGGACTAGCCACCGAAACAAACAGTGAGTCTGACTTCTGGAACAGGGACGTAGCAGATAGGTATACTCTCAAAGCTCGGACAACGTCCAAGGAATGCAACGCCGACTCCTTAGGATTCGACGGAAGAGGACACAAGGATGGAAGTACAATGTCTTTGTTGAGATGAAAAGCTGAAACGACTTTTCGGAAGAAAGGCTGCGGCCGCAGCACCACCTTATCCTTGTGGAAAATCAAATAGGGAGCCTTGCAGGACAAGGCTGCCAGCTCAGAGACTCATCTAACTGACGCAACAGCCACCAAAAAGACCACTTTCTGAGAAAGTGTCAACAGGGGAATATCTCTAATATTCTCAAACGGTGCCTTCTGAAGCACCGAGAGGACCAAGTTCAAGTCCCACGGAAGTAGCGGGGGACGGACCGGAGGGGCCACATGTCGAACCCCCTGCACAAATGTACTCACGAGAGAGCGAGTCGCCAGGGGTCGCTGAAAAAAGACAGCCAGGGCAGATATCTGTCCCTTATTCGTACTTAAGGCAAGCCTTTGGTCCACCCCATGCTGTAAAAACAGCAGGATTCTGGAAACCAAATAAGTACGCGGATGCCATCTCATTTCCTCACACATGGAGATGTAGGCCTCCCAAGTGCGGTGATAAACCTTCCTGGGGGACGTTTACGAGCACTTCTCATAGTAGAGATTACTGAATCCTATAGGCCCCAGTCTCAGTACCTGGTTCTCAATAGCCATGCCGTTAAAGCCAGTGACCGTAAAGCAGGATGGAGTATGGGACCTTGCGATAGCAGGTCCTTCCGTAGTGGTAGGCGCCAGGGGACGTTTGCTACCAGACGTAATAGATCGCCGTACCAAGGACGCTGAGGCCAATCTGGAGCGATTAGGATCATTGGAATTCCCTCTGCCTCCACTCTGCAGAGCAGAAGAGGAAGAAGTCTTAAAAGGGAGGGAAGGCATAGATTAGCCAATACTGACCCCACAATGCCACCAACGTCCGTTGCGTCTGCCCATGGGTCTCTTGACCGGGCCACAAACCTCAATACCTACCGATTGAGTCGCGAAGCCAGAAGATCGAAGTCTGGTGTGCCCCATATTTGGCAGAGGAGTTGGAACACCTCCAGGTGTAAGGACCATTCTCCCTGGTCCAGCATCTGGCGGCTCAGGTAGTCCACCTGCCAGTTTGCCACACCCGGAATGTACACGGCTGACAGTGCCGGTAAGCTCCTCTCTGCCCACTTCAGGATGCGAGTGACCTCCGATGCTGTAGCTGAGCTTCTTGTTCCTCCTTGATGATTGACATATGCCACTTCTGTAGCGTTGTCTGACTGGATCCTGACTGGACGCTCTTGCAGCCTCTGAGACCATATGAAGAGGCACAGCCTGATCGCCCGGATTTCCAGGACATTGAATCGGCAGGGGGGCTTCCTCTGGGGTCCAGCGACCTTGCGCCGACTGAACACACCAGACTCCCCCCCAACCTGTAAGGCTGGCGTCCGTCGTGATCACTATCCAGTAAACCGGAAGAAATGACTTCCCGGCCATTAGAGCCGGTGCCGTCAGCCACCATACCAGGGATCTCCTGACTAGGTGGCTCACTCGGATTTGATAATCCAGAGATAATGGACATCTCTTCCATCTGGACAGAACTTCCTTCTGTAACACTCGTGTGGTATTGAGCATATGGGACCGCCTCAAAAAAGGAGGTTACCATGAGGCCAAAAACTTGCATGCAAAAACGGAGTGACGACCAATTCCTGGAAGTCAGCTGCCGTACTGCAGCCCGGAGGGTCTGCAACTTCTCCACAGGGAGGAATACCTTTGCCTCTGAGGAATCCAGAATCAACCCCAGGTACACTAGGCGTTGAGTGGGCACCAATACTGACTTTTGCGTGTTTAGTATCCAAACACAGTCGAAGAGTCTGACAGGTTATGGACACGCTTACCTCTAATTCTGAGCTTGAGGGGGCCTTCAGTAGAAGGTCGTCCAAGTAGCCCATGATAGCAATACCCCCGCTGTCTTAGAAGTGCCAGAAACGGAGCGAGCACCTTGGTGAACGTCCTGGGTGCTAAGGCAAAGCCAAACGGGAGGGCCACAAAATGGTAGTGGTTCTTCCCGATAGCGAATCGCAGAAACCTCTGGTGTCTGGGGTATATGGGGACATGCAGGTATGCGTCCTTGATGTCCAAGGAGGCCAGAAAGTCCCCCGGATGGAGAGCCGTGACTACAGATCGAACTGACTCCATCCGAAATCTTTGTACCTTCACAAAGCAATTGAGGGCTCTGAGATCCAAGATTGGATGAACCCCATCCTTCTTCGGCACAATGAACAGATTTGAGTAAAAACCTTGACCCCGTTCCTTTTCTGGAATTGGAATAACTACCCCGCGTTCCAGTAGACCCTGGACCGCCCCATACAGGGCCTCCCGACGGGTCGGTAGGAGCTGGAGATTGGAGGTGATGAATCTGTCCGGTGGACAAGAGAGAAATTCTATCTTGTAGCCTGAAGAGATTACTTCGCAAACCCACCTGTCAGAGACTAGAGCTGTCCACTGAGTCGCAAATTTGCGAAGACATCCCCCCCACCCGAGAGCTGGGTGGGGGCGGACCCTCATGCGGGGGCGGACCCTCATGCGGACGCAGATTTGTCCGCAGACTTGTTGGGTTTGCGGGACCAAGGACGCTTTTGTCCTTGGGCAGGCGCCTTGTCGGTCTGGGGTCTTTTCCCTGTCGCCCTAGGGGGGGGGACGAAAAAAACGCTTGCGTGCAGTAAAGGAGGGCCCTTGCCGTGGCCCCTACCCTTGCTAGTTTGAGGAAGCAAAGTGCTTTTACCTCCTGTGGCATCCTTGATGATGTCATCCATAGAGGCCCCAAAAAGTCTGTCGCCCCTAAAAAGGCAGATCCAATAGGGCATTCTTGGAGGTCTGGTCCGCAGACCAGCCCTTTAGCCAGATCAGGCGGCGTATTGCTACTGCATAAACCGAAGCTTTTGACAGCAGGGGAATAATATCCATGTCTGACTCGCAGACAAACCTAAGGCGCTGGACCAACTGGTCGGCCAATGTTATCTCATCAGGAAGAGCATCTTGCTCCTTAACCCCTGGAGTAGCAATCTTGCCCATTCAGTAAGTGTCTGAGACACTAGGGCCCCCGCCAATGCCAGGCGTACTGCTGAGCCTACCACTGAGAATAGGTAGCGAGTGCTTCAGCCTTCTTATCCACAGGGTCCTTGAAAACAGGAGCCCCTTCTACTGGAATTGTGGTGGCTCTATCAAGTCTGGACACCGGAGGGTCCACTATAGGGGGAGAGGTCCATTTCTTCAGAAAAAAAAAAACTCTCCTCAAAAGGGGTACCGTACCGCAAACCTCTTTGGGGCTGTAAAGACCCTCAGTGGGTTCTGCCATTCCTTGTATAAGAGTTTATCAAAATAAGACACACAAGGGAACACCTTAGCAGTGCGGGCAGGTTTATGAAACCCAAAGTGGATCGGAGTCTCTGCTGCTTCTGCAGTATTTTCCAACGTTAGCGTATCCTGCACTGCAGTAATAAGGTCAGATACCAAAGCCGTCTCGCGTACTGACCTGGACTTTGAGTCATCCTCACTGTCCGGTCACGGTCTGCAGTCTCTGATGCGTCAGAATCTGGGCCCTAAGCCGTAGCTGGACCTGGTTCTGCATCAGAATTATCCCCAGAAGCTTGCAAGGGACGGGGGCATTTACTACCCCCTGTATTCCCGTGTGCTGCTTCCACCCTGGCAGCAAACGCCTCTAGGATTGCCGTCATAGTGTTCATAGACACCTCAGGGGCACCAGCTGCCAAATCTGGTGCTTCAGGGGAGAAGACATCTGGCTCAGATTTAAAAAAAAAAGAGGGGAAAGGGGAAATGGGGAATAGAAGTATATTCCTGTATATGTGTTTGGTTAAAAGGAGATACTATTAGTTAGTACTACCTTTGTAATCCAAAAACAAAACCCTGCACCTGCGATTAATTAGTTCAATTGTCGGTGTGTTTCTCTGAATCAAGTTTAGGCATATCAAAAAAGGGGGAAAGGAAGGAAAAGGTCCCTCCTAAAAAGGATTCTTCAATGAGAAACTTTGGGTTGTAGAAAAATAATTTATTATTTTTATATTAAATAATCCACCTGATACATTATTATAAAAAAAGCTCTGAAGAACTCGTCCCATTGGACAAAGGAAACGCGTCAGCCAGCTTGATGCCACTACCATAGTCGCATCTAACTCATTCCATATCACGGACATTATATCTTATCTGGGGATTTACCCCCCTAACAACCTCCACAATTCCGGCACAACTTCCTCCTTATAATGTTAAGGACAGCATTGGAATCTCATAGAGCTGTGTATGCGGCACTGCATTTGGAGAATCGGAGCAAATACTATCTTTAGAGAACCGGAGAGTGAACGCCTGAAGAACCCGCTAAACTGTATCTAATTAGCGGAGCACACCCAGTTCTATTGGGATGTGAACAGTGGCGATATATACTCTTACTCCCTCCATCTCCTCAGCTTGTACCTGAAAAATATTCAACAGTAAGAAAACAGATCTTTTGCACCTGAGGGAACGTCATATAAGCCGATCAGGCAAGGACTAACAACCCCGCAGAGGTGCAGGAGTGGAAAAATCTCTGCAAAAAGCTAATCTCTGTGCCAGCATACACTGACCGATCACCAAACAGACATCGATAAAAAATCTCTCCACGGAGCGGAACGAACTGAACATTCCCCGGCTCCCTGTACCTTCACACAACAGGTCTGGGTAAGCAAAGGAATTCACTATTCCGTCTTCTTTGCTATTACTTTGATTTCTATCTGATCTGATTGATGATCTGGGTAACCATGTGAGTTTAATACCAATACATATACCTATATATTAAAAAGGAGATAATAAAGACTGACCAACCCATATGGAACTACAAGACTGACATAGACCTGGTTAATTATCCTTTGTGGATCTATGTATATCTATATTGGACAGTGCCTAAAATTCCAGTTAAAAGATTCTCCACAACTACAGGAATCCAATCAAAACACTCTGCAGTAACACATGTGATTAAAATTAACTTGCTAGCTCTGCAGAAGATACACAAATAATTTATGATTTAAGTGATTACTTGGTAAAAGTGTGTAGTTAAAACTGGATAAATGATGTGAATGTGGATCTAATAGATATACTGTCTGTGATATTGATAACGTTATCAATCTTAAAATTAATGGTGAAGGTATTATACTACTATTTTTTTTATAATGTATCAGGTGGATTATTTAATATAAAAATAATAAATTATTTTTCAACAACCCAGTTTCTCATTGAAGAATCCTTTTTTAGGAGGGACCTTTTCCTTCCTTTCCCCCTTTTTTGATCTGGCTCAGATGCCATGCTGACCACACGCTGACACCCACAGGGGCTCCTGGCAAGATATCAATAGGCCACCCTCCTGTGCTGCAGAGATGTTGGGTCACCCAGAGGACTCACCACCCTTGGATCGGTACCGCTATGCTGCCGTGCTGCGCCTGTGATGCTGTCCCACCGCTGCTGTGTCAGTCTGCTTCTTTTATCAGTGCTTCCTGTGTTAATTTCTTGCGCCAGTGTAATCCACCCTAGAGGCCGGAGACTCTCGAAAAATGGCCGCCAAACGTCTGTATGGAAGATAATGTGGGCTCTAAGACAATGGCCGCCGAGCCGAAGATAGAGGCCAAAGCAGCCGTAGACCACAAAAAGATGGCCACCGTACGGCAATATATACATACAGCGTGGATCATTACATACAAACATGGCCGCCGATCAGTCGATAGAGGCCAGTGGGTGTGGAACTACAAGAAAATGGCGCCGAAACCACAGAAAGATGGCCGCCGGGCAGTCACTAGAGGCCGAACCCGGCATGAGACCACCGCAAAATGGCCGCCGACAGCATGGAGGGGGAAGAAACACACACACACACACAAATTACATCTCTTTAAATGTTAGTTACAGCCAGCCCCGCTCCAGTGGAACCCCCTAGGTGACCCCCAGCACCCTTAGCTAGAAGCCCAGGGAGGAGGGAAGGGCAAGGAGAGAGGGAAGAAAGAAGCCACAACCACTTACTTGGTCTTTCCAGGAATGTCCAGCCAAATCACCCAGCCGAGGCAGGGGAGTTAACTTGCCTATCCTGCATGTATCATGCTGGAAGACATTCCAAACAGATCGTCCACGCACAGAAGGTGACTGTTGGCCAGGCATGCTGTGATTGGACCCAAGGGGACGATCATATGTATGCCCTGGAGTGCGACGCTCACCGGACAGGCTGCTGCGACTTGGCCGTAAGGTCAGCCGAAGCCGAGCGGTCCGATGCAAGCCTTGGAGCGTAAGCTCACGGGCCACCCGTGGAGCGATGGGCATGTCGTGGAAAACCCAGCACGTAGCTAGGGTCGGCACAAGCTCGATGGCCGAAACTGGGGAGACTACAAGGATCGAGGATCCAGCCTGTCACCCAGTCGGCAATTGATCGAAGATAACAAAAAAATAAATAAATAAAAAAATTGTATATAAATTTTTTCCCCGGACCAATGGGCCCGAAGGGAGCCATGTCCTACTCCTTGCTAGACAGAAAAAACTGATCTGTGAGATGCAGACTGAGGGGATATACCCAGAGGGTCTTCCCCCTGGGCGGTACTGTAGAAGGTGTGATGCAACACTTGTTACAAGTTTTCTGCCTAGTCACTCCTAATTAACGGATAATACCCACTATGTCAATAGAGAAGCTGTGTCGGTCCATGGACGAAAGAGTAAACAGATTTTTTTGTACTCACTGTAAAATACTTCTGTCGTCCATGGACGGACACAGCCTTCACATATGGGTTATGTTCCTGTTCATAGGAGAGGACCAAGCAGAACATGTTTGATTAATGTAACAGGTGTTTAAATATCTGAGTTGAACAGCCCCGCCCAGGGGGCGTCCCTCCAGACATAACCCTCCGCCCTGCAGTCAGCAGCTCAGTTCGTAACGAGCAGTACAAACCCAAAAAAGGAGGGGTGGGTGCTGTGTCCGTCCATGGACGACAGAAAATAATTTTACGATGAGTACAAAAAAAAAAAATCCTATTTTCTCTTTTCGTCCATGGACGGACACGGCCTTCTCAAGTCTTGACATATGGGATGTCCCCAAGCAGTGTCAAAAAACAAAAACCGAGGGGTGGGTACAGTATCAAACAACTAACTTTACCCCAAACAAGCAGAGCTCCTCAACGGAGGAGTTGCAACCTTAAACAGCCGCCTGCAAAACCTTGCGGCCGAAGGAAGCATCTGAAGATGCACTCACATCAACCTTGTAAAATTGAGCAAGTGTGCACGGACGACCAAGTCGCCGCCTTGCACACCTGTGAGACAGACGCTTGATGTCGGAAAGCCCAGGAAGCACCAATTGCCCTGGTTGAATGTGCCGTGACCGGAAAGGGGGGCGCCCGCCCCTTAAGGGCATAGGCCTGTATGACGGTCTGCCTGATCCACCGAGAAATGGTGGTCGACAAGACCGCCAGGACCTTGTGTGGACCAGACACAAACAGTGAGTCAAACCTCCGTAACTGAGCCGTAACAGACATGTACACCCACAAGGCACGTACCACGTCTAAAGTATGGAGCGCAGTCTCTCTGGGATGCGATGGCCAAGTACACAAGGACGGCAGCACGTCCTCATTTAGGTGAAAGGCCAAAACCACCTTCGGAAGAAAGGAAGGCTGCAGGTGTAGCACCACTTTATCCTTATGGAGGACCAAGTATGGTGACTTGCAAGACGAGGCCGCCAATTCAGAAACCCTTCTGACAGATGTAATGGCCACCAGAAAGGCCACCTCCTGAGATCGTGTCAAGAGAGAAATCTCTCATGTTCTCAAAGGGAGGTTCCTGAAGAACCGAGAGCACCAGATTGTCGAACCCCCTGCACAAAAGTACCCACCAGGGAATGGGTCACCAAAGGCCGTTGAAAGAAAACAGCCAAGGCTAAAATCTGACCCTTAATGGTGCTTAAGGCGGAGTTCCACCCAAAATTGGAACTTCCGCTTAATCCACTCCTCGCCCCCTTATGCAATTTTTTTTGGGGGGGGCTTCAGTAGGAGTGGGACTTCCTGTCCCACTTCCTCCTTCCGCCCAGGGGCCGCTTAAGTGATTTGTCATATCGCCTTTTGGAGGCCCCTCGCTGTAGGCTATCACCTGGGACACGCGACAGGTCCCAGGCGATCGCCTGTCCACTCAGGGTGCGCATCGCCACTCACGCATGCGCAGTGAGTGCCCTGCCGTGCAGCCGAAAGCTGTCACGGCCGGGTGCCCACAGTAGGAATGGAGGCGCCGGCGGAGAAGGGGGAGAGGAGCAAAGCTCCGTACGGCAGCGTCGCTGGACAGTGGAGCAGGCAAGTGTGTTTATTAAAAAGCCAGCATCTACACTTTTTGTAGCTGCTGACTTAACATAAAAAAAGGCTGGAACTCCCCTTTAAAGGCAAGTTTCTGATCCACTCTACGCTGTAAAAAACAGCAGGACCCTGGAAACCGAATACGTCCGTGGACGCCACTCCATCTCCTCACACAGAGATATAGGCCTTCCAAGTAAGATGGTAGATCTTCCTGGAAGAAGATTTCCGTGCCCTCAGCATGGTTGAAATGACCGAATGCAAAAGACCTTGGTCGCTTAGTACCTGGCTTTCAATAGCCATGCCGTTAAAGCCAGCGACTGAAAAGCAGAATGAAGCATGGGACCGCGAGACAGAAGGTCCTCCGGCATTGGCAGTCGCCAGGGTACTTCCGCCACCAGGCGCACAAGATCGGCGTACCAATGACGCCAGGGCCAATCTGGAGCGATTAGAATCACCGGGATCCCCTCGGTCTCCACTCGAGGAAGCAATTTCAGTGGGGAATAGGCATAAATTAGCTGATACTGACCCCACGGGGCCACCAACGCATCTCATGCGTCTGCCTAGGGATCTCTGGACCTGGCTACGAATCGACACTTGCGATAGAGTCGAGAGGCCAGGAGGTCCATGTTTGGCGTGCCCCACCTCCAGCAAAGGAGTTGAAAACCCTCCGGATGCAATGACCATTCCCCCTGGTCTAGCATCTGGCAACTCAGATAGTCCGCCTGCCAGTTTTCTACGCCCGGAATGTAGACGGCCGGCACGCTTCTTTCCGCCCACCGCAGGATGTGAGCGACCTCGGACGCTGTAGCTGAGCTCCTTGTTCCCCCCTGATGGCCGACATAAGCCACCACCGTGGCGTTGTCCGACTGAATCCTGATCAGGCGGCCTTGTAGCCTCCTCAACCACGAGGAGAGAGAGAGAGAGAGAGAGTCTGATCGCCCGAAGTTCCAGGACATTGATCGGCAGACGGGATTCTTCTGGAGTCCAGCGACCCTGGGCCGACTGGACTCCCCAGACTCTCCCCCCCAACCTGTGAGGCTGGCGTCCGTCATAATCAGTCCAATGGAAGGGAAGGAATGACTTACCAAACTGAAGAGCCGGGGATCTCAGCCACCAACTCCAGAGAAGCCCTGACCAGGTGACTTACCTGAATCTGATGATCCAGAGACAATGGAGATTTGTTCCATTTGGACAGGATCTCCTTCTGCAAGACTCAAGTGTGGAATTGGGCATGTGGTACTGCGTCGAAGGAGGGTACCATGAGACCCAGAACTCGCATGCAAAATAACAGCGAGACAACCATTTGCGGGATGTCAACAACCAAACCGCAGACTGGAGAGTCTGCAATTTTTTCCAAAGGAAGGAAGACTTTCGCCTCCTTGGAGTCCAGAATCAACCCTAGGTACTCCAAAACGCTGAGTCGGTTTCAGGCCCGACTTCTGAATGTTTAACACCCAACCGAATTCCCGGAGGGTCTGACTGGCTATAGACACATCTTCCTCCAATTCTTAGCCAGAAGCTGCTCTCAGAAGATCGGCTAAGTAGCCCATGATAGCAATGCCTCGCTGTCTCAGCAAAGCTAGAATCGGGGCGAGCACCTTGGTGAAAACCCTCGGTGCCGACGCTAGGCCAAAAAGGAAGAGCCACAAACTGATAGTGGTCTTTGCGGATTGCAAAGCGCAGAAACCTCTGGTGTTTGTGCAGATTGGGACATGCAAGTATGCGTCCTTGATGTCCAAGGATGCCAGAAAGTCCCCCGGATTGGGCGCAGCAACCACCGAACAAATTGATTCCATGCGGAACTTCCGAACCTTTACAAAGGCATTTAAGGCTTTGAGGTTCAAGATCGGATGGACTCCGTCCTTTGGGACAACAAACAGATTTGAATAAAAACGCTGAAACCTCTCTTCCAGTGGTACAGGTAAAATTACTCCACCCCATAGTAAATTCCCCAAAAAAAAAAGCTTCAGGACTCTGGGCCCAAAAGGGAGCCACGTCTTTCTCTGCCAAGCAGAAGGAAAAAAAAGAAAGAAAAAAAAAACTGAGCTGCTGACTGCGGAGGGTTATGTCTGGAGGGACCGCCCCCTGGGTAGGGGGGTTCAACTGATTAAAGTAACATGTGTTTAAATATCTAACATGTTCTGCCTAGTCCTGAACAGTAACATAACCCCATATGTCAAGACTTGAGAAGGCTGTGTCCAACCATCCATGGATGAAAAAATAAAGTTTTCCATGACATATATTTTTTTTAAAGAGCCTGTCAGCATGGTGCAACAGTAGGGTTGCCACCTCATCCCTTTAAACCCGAACACATGAATTACACAGGTTCTGAGGCCAATTTAATGCAGATAAGACACCAAGTGCATTTAATTACCACCTTCAGGTTTAAAGGGATGAGGTGGCAACCCTACGCAACAGCCAATGTTCTTTAGTTCTGAATGCTATGCAGATTCCAGGGCAGGCTCGTGGCAGCTACAGACACCAGAGCAATGCATATATTATTTTTTCCCTGCATTTTGCAGATTTTTTTTCTAAAGGAAGTTCTTTAAATGTTCTAAATCAGGCCTTTCAAAATTGGGGGGGGGGGGGGGGGTGTTTCGGTTGCTAGATGTACTGTATATGGCGATAATGGTAACAAAAATAATTGAGGTGCTTTATAAAATGGAGTCTGTTCATTTGAAGGAGTTTTGGGGGGAGATGCAAAAGACAATAGAAAATGAGCACTTCTAAAAACAAGCCTAATAAAGTAAATATTTGAGGAAAATAATATCTGTGGGCGGGGGGGGGGGGGGGGGGGAGAAACACAAGTGAAATTTGCACCATAAAGAATTATAAGGGTGAAGAGTTATAAAGGAAAACAACCTTGAATTGGAGTACAAAAAATAAAATAAAAAATTCACAATTTAAACAGAAGCAATAAAACCTGTAACAATGTTGCATTTATGATTAGTTGTTTCATTGTTACTTTAGTGTTTGCACTGGCACCGAGCTTGTCGATTGGTTACAACAGTGCTGCAGTACATGGGCTGAGGCCAATGTGCGAGTCAGTCACGTTTCCATTAATACTCAAGACAGTCGGGCTCCAGAGAACCAGCTCAAACTGGTTTCAGCTGGATGAGACAGAAAAAAAATCCAGCCTTAACGTGTCTCAGCTTAAACAGGTCAAACCATTCACATGGAATGGGGGGGGGGGGGGAGGGACTGCAGTTTAATGCCACAAACCAAGGACCACATCAATCCAGACACCACTGCAATTATTTCAGTGGAAAATGTATGAGCTTCCACCATCCACTGGAAAAATATGCAATTCTAAAAGAAAAATCGCTACAGGCCAAAATAAAAATTAATGCATTGCATTAATCTTTCTGGAAAGCTTTGCATAGCAGTGGAAACAACAAGGCAAGATAAAAAAAAAAAAAAAAAAAAAAAAAGCATAGAACCAATTACAGTTCAGCTCGTCCAGTTTTGTCAATAGCCATGTCACTCATAGGGAAAACAGACGGGAACCAGTATCATAAATGATATTTTGCATCCATTGCCATTACAATTATACACCTGCAACTTTTACAAAGACAGCACCCTCACTCTGCCATTTACAGCAATGAGTAAGGAGTCCATTAAAAAGTGTACTTTGGTTTTGCCTATCCCCCCTATGGGAAGCATGAATCGCATTTAGAGATGAGTGGAGAGATCTTGCCAGAATTAGAAGATTATGTCATGTGACTGCTTATTCAACATTTGCTTAGGGAAAGTCATATGGCTTTTTTTCTTTAACCCAAAAAATGTATTATGTTGCAGCTTAACAATTCTTAGATGTGGTGGCTGCATTAGTTTTCCTTTTTAGGTTTCTTTCCCTTTATGCTGATCCTGTCAGCAAGTCTGTTTTTCAAGTAAAAACCATTTAGGGGCAACCAATTGGAAGCGCTGATAGTGAGTCTTGAAAGGACAAATCAAAAAGCTCAATGAGATAAAATCATGTGCCGATTTAACATGTACTTAGATAATTTTTCATCTAACAAAAAACTTGCATAGATGGAGTGACTGCAAAGCGTGCTCCTCACTGTGAAAATACCTTGAGAAACAGTCGGTGGTGGACTGGCTTGGTGAAGCAATGCTGCGATGGCAAAACCTTCATGTGTTCCTGGATGTCACTAGGAGGAGGGAAGCCAGTGTGTGCGCAGAGCCAGATGGACAATATGAGGCCTCAATCAAATCCCCAATGGTATGTGGCGGGATGGTGGAACAGCCACGGAACAAGGAAGGGACAGAAAGGCAGCCGGAACAGCCACCGACCGGAACTGGTAGACGGAAACACTCGAGCGTGACGAGATTCTCCTTGGCTTGCTTTCCACCTTTTGAGCTTCAAGCCTCGCTTTGGATCAGTGCTCCCCGATTGTACGACGTCACGCTTGGGTGTTGCCATATACAAGTTTCGGTCGGTGGCTGTTCCTGCTTCCTCTCGGTCCCTTCCTTGTTCCGTGGCTGTTCCACCATCCCGCCACATACTATTGGGGATTTTATTGAGGCCTCATATTGTCCATCTGGATCTGCACATGCTGGCTTCCCTCCTCCTAGTGACATCCAGGAACACAAAGGTTTTGCCATCGCAGCATTGCTTCACCAAGCCAGTCAACCACCGACTGTTTCTCAAGTTACTGAGACAGTGAGGAGCACGCTTTGCAGTCACTCCATCTATGCAAGGAGATTTTTAGATGATTGTTAATCTACAGTGCCTTGCAAAAGTATTCACCCCCCTTGGCTTTTTACCCATTTTGTTACATTACAGCATTTAGTTCAATGTTTTTTTTTATCTGAATTATACGTGATGGATCAGAACACAATAGTCTAAGTTGGTGAAGTAAAATTTGAAAAATACAGTCATAGCCGAAATTCTTGGCTCCCCAGAAAATCATTGCAGGAACACATGTTTTGCTATATATATACACACATACATACATACATACATACATACATACATACATACATACATACATACATACACACACACGTTTATTCCCTTTATGTGTATTGGAACAAAACAATAAAAAAAGGAAAAAAAAGCAAATGGGACATAATGTCACACAAAACTCCAAAAATGGGCTGGTCAAAATTCTTGGCACCCTTAACTTAGTTATTTTTTCCAAAGGGTGTGCAACCAAATATTGAAATCAGTCGCTTCCTATAACCATCAATAAGCTTCTTACACCTCTCACCCGGAATTTGGGACCACTCTTCCTTTGCAAACTGCTCCAGGTCTCTTATTGGAAGAGCGCCTTTTCCCAACAGCAAATTTTAATATCTCTCCACAGGTATTCAATGGGATTTAGATCTGGACTCATTGCTGGCCACTTTAGAACTCTCCAGTGCTTCGTTGTCAACCATTTCTGGGTGCTTTTTGACATATGTTTGGGGTCATTGTCATGCTGGAAGACCCAGGATCTCAGATGCAAACCCAGCTTTCGGACAATGGGCTCTACAGTGCAACTAAAAATCCTTTGGTAATCCTCAGATTTCATGATGCCTTGCACACATTCAAGGCACCCAGTGCCAGAAGCAGCGAAACAACCCCAAAACATCATTGAACCTCCACCATATTTCACTGTAGGTACCGTGTTTTCTTTGTAGGCCTCATTCCATTTTCGGTAAACAGTAGAATGATGTGCTTTACCAAAAATCTCTATCTTGGTCTCATCTGTCCACAAGACGTTTTCCCAGAAGGATTTTGGCTTACTCAAGTACATTTTGGCAAACTGTAGTCTTGCTTTTTTATGTCTGTCAGCAGTGGGGTCCTCCTGTGTCTCCTGCCATAGCGTTTCATTTCATTTGAATGTCGGATAGTTTGCGCTGACACTGATGCTCCGAGTCTGCAGGACAGCTTGAATTTCTTTGGAATTTGTTTGGGGCTGCTTATCCACCATCCGGACTATCCTGCGTTGCAACCTTTCATCAATATTTCTCTTCCGTTCACGCCCAGAAAGATTAGCTACAGTGCCATGGGTTGCAAACTTCTTGATAACGTTGCGCACTGTGGATAAAGGCAAATCTAGATCTCTGGAGTTGGACTTTTAACCTTGAGATTGTTATTTTTTCCACAATTTTGGTTTTCAAGTCCTCAGACAGTTCTCTTCTTTCTCTTGTCCATGCTTAGTGTGGCACACACAGACACACAATGCAAAGACTAAGTGAACTTCTCGCCTTTTAGGCTGGGTTCACACTGATACAACACGACAGTCACACGACTTTCATCCTACTTTGCTCTGCGACATCAGTCCTACATTGGTCCGACATCCATCCGACTTGAATGAACAGGATACACTACACTTTGATCCGACTTTGTGATAGTCTGACTTGTTCTTTGACCAATCAAAACAATCCCAGAGTGAGATAAATTCCTTTTACTGCTGCAGTAATCACATGTCGGATGTCAAAAGTCGGATGGCAAGGACAAGGCTCCTACTTTGATCCGACTTTAATGATATTCAATGGGCTGAAGTGGATCAAAGTCGGACCAAAGTAGTACAGGGAGCATTTTCAAAGTCGGACTGACTTGTGTCAGACCAGTTAAGACAGCTCTCATAGGGAAACATTGATTTTCACATGTCATGCGACATGAGCTCCCAATGTCGGAGCGTTTGTCGTACCAGTGTGACCCCGGCCTCACGTATGATTTTTATATTGCCCACACCTGTTACTTGCCCCAGGTGAGTTTAAAGGAGCATCACATGCTTGAAACAATCTTATTTATCCACAATATTGAAAGGGTGCCAAGAATTTTGACCAGCCCATTTTTGGAGTTGTGTGACATTATGTCCAATTTGCTTTTTCCCCCCCCCCCCTCTTTTTGTTTCGTTCCAATACACACAAAAAGGGAATAAACATGTGTATAGCAAAACGTGTTACTGCAATACTTTTCGGTGAGAAAAACATCTGGGGTGCCAACAATTTCGGCTAGGACTGTATATACATAAAAAAATTTTCAGAAATAAACTGAGAATTAGCATGTGCATATGTATTCACTCCCTTTGTTATGAAGCCCATAAAAGCTCTGGTGCAACCAATTACCAGAAGTCACATACCATATTTATCGGCGTATAACACGCACCACAAGTTTAGGAGGGAAGTTTAAGGAAAAATAACTTACATTTAAATGCAGCCTTATCAGTGTCCATTGCAGCCTTGCCCCAATGTCCGTTGCAGCCTTGTCACAGGGCAGCCTTGCCCCAGTGTCACCTTGCCCGCAGTGTTTATTGCAGCCTTGCCAGAATTTAAAATTGGCGCCGAGACTGGGCGGAGCGGGACGAACGCCGCAGAGAATGCAGGGACTTAGCGGAGCCGAGATACACATAGCCGAGTGTACTCGTCTTTTCTCGGCTCCGCTCACAGTCACGCCGAGTCCCGCCCTATGATGGACATAACACAGGTCCAATGGCGGGACTGGGCGTGACTGAGCTAAGCCGAGAACAGCCAAGTATAGCCGAGTACACTCGGCTATGTGTATCTCGGCGGCGATCGCTCCGCTCACAGTCAGCGGAGACCGCCCGGGATATGTGGGTATCGGCGTATAACACGCATCCACGATTTTCCACAGATTATAAGGGGAAAAAGGGGTGCGTGTTATACGCCGATAAATACGGTAATTAGTGAAATGATGTCCACCTGTGTGCAATATAAGTGTCACATGATCTGTCATTACATATACACCCCTTTTTGAAAGGCCCCAGAGGCTGCAACACCTAAGCAAGAGGCACCACTAACCAAACACTGCCATGAAGACCAAGGAACTCCAAACAAGTAAGGGACAATGTTGTTGAGAAGCACAAGTCAGGGTTAAGTTATAAAAAAAAAAAAAAAAAAAAAAAAAAAAAAAAAGCCAAATCTTTGATCAAATCTATCATAACCAAATGGAACGAACATGGCACAACAGCAAACCTGCCAAAAGACAGCCGCACACCAAAACTCACAGACCAGGCAAGGAGGGCATTAATCAGAGAGGAAGCACAGAGACCTAAGGTAACCCTTAAGAGCTGCAGAGTTCCACAGCAGAGACTGGAGTATCTGTACATAGGATGACAATAAGCCGAACGCTCCATAGAGTTCGGCTTTATGGCAGAGTGGCCAGAAGAAAGCCATTACCTTCAGCAAAAAAAAATAAAAAATAAAATGGCACGTTTTGAGTTTGCGAAAAGGCATGTGGGAGACTCCCAAAATGTATGGAGGAAGCTGCTCTGGTCTGATGAGACTAAAATTGAACTTTTTGGAAATCAAAGAAAACACCATGTCTGGCACAAACCCAACACCTCACATCACCCAAAAGAACACAATCCCCAACATGGTGGTGACAGCATTATGCTGTAGGGATGTTTTTCAGCAGTCGGGACTGGGAAACTGGTCAGAGTTGAGGAAAAATATGATTTCTGACGTCCATGGACTGACACAGCTCTCATACCGTTTACATGTGGGTATATGTCCCTGTTCGCAGGAGAAGATCTAGGCAGAATGTTGGATGTTAAAAACATACATTCTAGAACAAAACCAGAGCTGAACAGCCCCGCCCAGGGGGGCGATCCCTCCGGACATAACCCTCCTACCCACAGCCAGCAGCCTCAGTTCGTAACAAGCAGTACAAACCTTAAAAGGGTGGGTGCTGTGTCAGTCCATGGACGTCAGAGAAACAGGATTTTTGTACTCACCGTAAAATCTATTTTCTCTTATCGTCCATGGACTGACAGCTCTCATACTGTTTACGTGTGGGACGTCCCAAAGCAGTATAGGAAAAGGGTGGGAGCAAATACTAAAGGAACAACCAAAACTTCACTCCAAACCAGCAGAGCTCCTCAACGGAGGAGTTGCAACATTAAACAGCGGCCTGCAACACTTTGCGGCCGAAGGAAGCATCCGAAGATGCAGCCACATTAACCTTATAGAATTTTGAAACGGTATGAAAGGACGACCAGGTCGCCGCCTTGCACACATGTGCAACCGACGCTTGATGTCGGAAAGCCCAGGCAGCACCAATTGCCCTGGTGGAATGCGCCGTAACCGGAAAAGGGAGGCGCCCGCCCCTTAATGGCATAGGCCTGTATAACAGTCTGTCTGATCCACCTAGAAATGGTGGCAGACAACACTGCTTGGCCCTGTTTCGGACCAGAGACAGACACAACTAGTGAGTCATAACACGTACCACATCCAATGTGTGAAGCGCAAACCCTCTGGGATGCGATGGGCGAGGACACAAGGACGGGAGGACAATGTCCACATTTTGGTGAAAGGCCGAGACCACCTTTGGCAAAAGGAAGGTTGCGGACGCAACACCGCCTTATCCTTATGGAAGACCAAATAGGGCGACTTGCAGGACAGGGCCGCCAACTCAGACACCCATCTGACAGAAGTAATGGCCACTAAGAAGGCCGCCTTCGGAGACAACGTCAAGAGGGGAAGATCTGATATTTTCAAAGTGAGGTTCCAGGAGAACCGAGAGCACCAAATTCAGATCCCGAGGACGGAGAGGAGTTTAAACAGGAGGGAGCACATGGCGAACCCCCTGCACAAAGGTCCTAACCAAGGAATGACCCGCTAGCGGTCGCTGAAAGAAGACGGCCAAGGCCGAAATCTGGCCCCTAATGGTACTCAAAGCAAGCATTTGGGTCACGCCACAAGGACCGCAGGATACTGGGGACGGAATATGTGCGTGGACTTCGCACATAGTGATGCAAGCTTCCCAGGTACGGTGATATATCTTTCTAGCGGAAGACTTCCGTGCCCTCGAAATGACAGAATCCGAGAGACCTCGGACTCAGCACCTGGCTTTCAATAGCTATGCCGTTAAAGCCAGAGACTGTAAAAAAGGATGAAAAAAATAGGACCTTGAGACAGAAGGTCCTCCCCTCATTGGCAACCGCCAAGGAATGTCCGCAATGAGACGTACCAGATCAGCGTACCAATGACGCCGAGGCCCATCCGGCGCAAAAAGGATCACCGGAATCCCCTCGGCCAAAAGTCACAAACCAAACACCTTACGATTGAGTCGAGAGGCCATCAGGTCCACATCCGGCATGCCCCACTACCGGCACAGAATTTGAAAAACCTCCGGGTGTAAGGACCACTCTCCCTGGTCCAGCATCTGGCGACTCAGATAGTCCGCCTGCCAATTGTCTACGCTCGAATGTAGACAGCCGACAGAGACCACGAGGAGAGGCACAGTCTGATTGCCCGTATTTCCAGAACATCGATCGGTAAACGGGCTTCGTCCGGAGTCCAAAGCCCTTGGGCTGACATGACTCCCCAGACTCCACCCCAGCCCGCCAGGATGGCGTCCGTCATGATCACCGTCCACTGGATGGGGAGGAACGACTTCCCGGACCGAAGAGCCGGGGACCCCAACCACCACGCCAGGGACGCCCTGATTGGGTGACTCATCTGGACCTGAAGATCCAAGGACAACAGGGATTTGTCCCAAGAGGACAGGATCTCTTACTGTAATGCCCGTGTGCGTGATTGGGCATATGGAACGGCCTCGAACAAAGCCCCCCATGAGTCCCAGGACTCTCATGCAAAAACGGACTGAAATGTCAGCAACTTCTCCAGGGGTAGGAATACCTACGCCTCCAAGGAGTCCAGGATCAGACCGAGATACTCTGAATGCTGAGCCGGGACCAGGACCGACTTCTGAATGTTCAGGAGCCACCCGAAGTCCCTAAGGGTCTGACTGACGATAGTCACACTTCTAATTCTGAGCCATTGTCTGCTCTTAGAAGCCCACGATAGCAATGCCTCGCTGTCTCAGCAAAGCTAGAACTGGAGCAAGCACCTTGGTAAACACCTTTGGTGCCGAGGCTAGGCCGAAGGGAAGAGCCACAAATGGATAGTGGGCTTCGCCGATCGCAAGCGCAGAAACTACTAGTGACTTGCGCAGATCGGAACATGCAAGTAACGCCAGAAAACCCCCTTGGAGTGTAGCGAACACCGTGCAAATGGATTCCATGCGGAACTTTTGCACCATCACCAAGGCATTCAGGCCTTGAGGCCCAGGATTGGCCGAACCGTCCCTTTTTTGGGACTACAAACAGATTCGAGTAGAAACCCTGAAACCTCTCCTGTGACGGAACCGGCACAAATCACTCCGGACCTGATCAATCCTGTACGGCCCCTAAGAGGGCCGCCCGACGGGCAGGAAGGAGAGGGAGAATTGAGGGAAAGAATCTGTCTGGGGGCCAGGAACGGAACTCTATCCTGTGGTGACCACCTCGCACACCCACCGAACCGTGAACCTGCAAGGACGTCCCCCCACCCCAGAGTCGGGCAGGGGCAAGACTTCATGTGGCGGCTTGGGAGCTTGCTTGGTAGGCTTACGCACCCAGGGACGCTTATGTCCCCCAGCCACACTTTTTTCAGTCTGGGCGGGCTTACCCGTGGATTCTGACTGACGAAAAAACTCCTTTGCCGGAAAGGAAGGGCCCGGCTTACGGTGGGGCTCTTTTTCCTTAACAGACTTCCAGAGGAAGGAAGGTGCTCTTATACCCCCTGTGACATCCACAATAATGTCATCCAGGGCGGCCCCAAACAGTCTACCGCCCTTAAAGGGCAAGTCAGCAGGAGCAATTTGGAAGCTAGGTCGGCCGACCAGCATGTCAGCCAGATAAGGCGACGCAGCATCACAGCAGAGATAGAGGCCCCAGATATTAAAGGGGCCGCATCCAAAGTGGCATCGCACACAGAGACTAAACCCTGCCCATGTTGGTGAGCCAGGGAAATGGTCTCAGGGAGATTTTGCTCCTGTACTGTCTGGTGCAAAATCTTTGCCCATCCTGTGAGTGTCTTGAGACACAAGTGTCGCCGCCACTATAGGGCGTAAGGCAGACCCCAATAAGGTAAACATAGTTCTACTCACCACTTCTGACCTCCTGTCAGTGGGATGCTTAAATGCAGGAGTCCCTTCCATTGGGAGCGTGGTAGCCTTATTCAAACGGTCGACCACTGGGGGGGGGGGGGGGGGGGGGAACAGGTGAACTAGACTCCATACTGCCACCCTCTGAGACCTTTAGACACTATTACAGTGAATAATACAGTCCACCCACTGGCTGCGCTGAAGCTGAGGGGATACCCAGGACTCACCAACCCTCGTAAGGACCGCTCAGTTCCGCTGTATGAAACCGCGGTGCAGCGCGAGTGAAGCCTGAGGAGAGTGAGGAGATGGGCACCGCAGCAGCGCCGATAGAGGCCGAAACCGAAAGTAAAAGTGCCGCGGCTTCAAGAAAATGGCCGCATGCATTACTGCGCCCTTGATCCGCGGCAAGATGGCCGCCGAGCGCGGTTTTCAAAATCACCTCACAGCGCTAATGGCGCACACAGTAAAGTAAAACACCCACACCCCAAAACACTGCACCTCTCCCAGAGTCCACTAAAACAGACATGAGACATGAGCACCCCAGCCAGGCCAGAGTGACCCCCAAGCACCCCCACACAGCACAGCACCAGTACAGGGTGCAGAGAGCAGCATAACAGGGGGGGGGGGGGGGACAGGGAGAAACCCCCCACAAAGAAACACAGCCAGCATGTACTCACCTGCAGCAGGAGAGACTTGCCTGTCCCAGAGGGACCCACTGGCTTGTTTCAGACAGACCTATCACAGAGTAGTACTGCGTAGCCGTCGGCCCGGTCCACCGCGAAAGAGACAGGTACTGTTCAATCTTGAGGAGGACCACGGGAGCATAAAAGCAAGCCGGCCACCCCTGGAGTCATGGGGCATGTCGTGAACCGAGTCTCACGCACACAAGGCGAGGATCAGCACGCTCAATGGTCAGACAGGGAAGACTACGAGGATACCAGTGTACCCAACCTGTTGCCCAGCCGACAGTTGATTGAAGGTCTCAAAAATAAAATTCCCAAAGGAATAAAGTTAAAAAAGTAAAATCTTCCAGGAGACTGGCTCCTGAGAGAGCCACGTCTTCTTCTGCTAGGCAGAAAAAAAAACAGGCTGCTGGCTGCAGGTAGGAGGGTTATGTCCAGAGGGACCGCCCCCCCTGGGCGGGGCTGTTCAGCTCTGGTTTTGTTCTAGAATGTATGTTTTTAACATCTAACATTCTGCCTAGATCTTCTCCTGCGAGCAGGGACATATACCCACACGTAAACAGTATGAGAGCTGTGTCAGTCCATGGACGATAAGAGAAAGATGGATGGTGCTAAATACAGGGATATTTTTGAGCAAAACCTTTACCACGGTGTGTGATTTGAGGCTAGGATAGAGGTTCACCTTCCAGCAGGACAATGACCCCAAACACTGCTAAAGCAACACTTGAGTGGTTTAAGGGAAACATGTAAATGATTGATTGTTTGGCCTTTCAATACTGTCCCGATCAGCGTTTCCAATTATGGTTGCCCCTGAATGTTTTTAACTTGTACAGTATTCACACCCCTCCTGGTGTGCTCACCCACACAGCTGCTCTTTGGGCTCTTGCAGGACATTCACAAGGTTCCCAGTGCAACATATGTCACAGTTTCCTGGCGCCAGACTGTTTATAATTTTAAAAGTCAGTTTTAACTGTCTAGAATGTGTAAAATCCAGTAATACATAGTCTCTTTCTGCTCTACACATGCTCAGTTGCTCTACATTTTTAGCTATTTTTAGGCACTGTGGAATTTGTAGAGGCCGATCTGCTGACAGCCTTAAAAGCAGAATCAAGCCCTCCTATCCTTTACAGCCAAGGAAGCAGTGGAAGCAACTGAATTTGACTTGGCATCAGCCTCTTGCAATCCCTGTCAAGAGCCAAGACTAGGGGAAGCAGAAGCAGCACAAAGACAATTAGTAGTTTTGCACTCATGTGCCAAAAAGGGACATGTAGATAGGAGGAGAGATCAGAGCGACAGATAAGCTCTTCAGTTTGCTGCTGCTTATCCTTTCACAGTGTAGTCACAGGCTAGGGGAGGGACAAGACCTGCAAGTCTTAATGAATTGTAGCAAAGAGGGGGAAAAAAATAAATACAATTTTTTTTCCTTTGATGGGTATAAGAAAATTGTGCCATGTTGAGCTTTTATTAAGTTTGGGGATCACCTCTTGGGATTTAATTTTATTTGATGCACCCCCTATTTCTCATCCCCTGAAGCACTGTGCTGGGGATGCTTCCACTCTATTCCAAAAAGGAAAAAATAAATCAGGAAATGTGGGAACGGGATGCACTAGAATCTTCCTTCCTCGTAGTCTGAATGCCGTCCCCGATTCCCATCGCTCCTGCCTCATCAGAAGACTCAAATTACAGCCAACTACACAAATAATGGGCAAAGGACTGCTGTCATAAAGGGAGAATTCATGCTTTTAACACCACATTTATTCATGCCAAGGTAAACAGCCCTCTGTAACGCAATCAAGATTCACACAAAGTATGTTGTTAACTAGCAAAAGAAAAAACATTTCAATAAAAAAAAAAAAATCTAATTAACTCAAAAATGCACCAAAACCTCCGTTACAGGATTTAGGCACAGAGTTTTTATTGAAAATACAAGGACCTTTGATAACCTCTACAAACCTATTAGAAACACAAAACAAAAAAAAAAAAACAACACACACACACGCGCACACGCACACACACACACACACACACACACACACACACACACACGTTCTGCATCCAACTTCTAGGTAGAGGTTCTGTCCCCCCCCCCTTTATGTTCGGCCCCAGCTACTCCTCAGCAAGTTATAGCTGAACACCAGCTTTAACCACTTCAATACAGGGCTTTTTATACCACTTGCATACCGGGCCTATTCTGGCACTTCTCTCCTACATGTACAAATCATCATTTTTTTGCTCGAAAATTACTCAGAACCCCCAAACATTATATATGTTTTTTTAGCAGACACCCTAGGGAATAAAAATGACGGTCATTGAAACTTTGCTATGATCGTTCTTATGGTGCACAGAATCGCCGGCACAACAAAAGGATATCTGAATGATGCCTCTAGCTGCAGGCATCATGCAAATATCCCCCCTCAAACCCAGGACGTCATATGACGCCCACCCAGGATGGGAGATCCCATCTGTGGGCATCATATTACTATGGCTGGGTATTGAAGTGGTTAAAGAATGTTACCCCAACATTTCATATTTCTTATATGTGCCTGTTGTACCATGTACTTGTGTTAAAGTATCGGGTTCTCTTTGTATTGCGTTCCTTGTGAAAAATAACCTGGTGTTCCTGCCAGTCCCCCTGCTTTTCTATTTTAAACTGACCACACTGGGCATGAGAGCACATCCACCTCAGTTTTCTGACTGTTGGAGAACAGCTTGCCTGTCCTTCAATGGTCAGACTTGTGCTGAGACACTCTTGCACAGCCATTCACTGGGAAGATCAGTGTGCTGTCTTTTTATCCACTCCCGGCTCTTTATGCAGCTGAGAACACGGGTTTTTGGAAAAATTAAAAAAAAGGTAGCGGATACTTTTTTTTATAAACGATACACAAATGTTTTGCCTTTCAATTGTATTTTCAACTGAACGAGTTGTGAAGGTTCACATACCTAGCAAAAAAGGTCATGAATGGCTTCGTAGTGACCAAGCTGTTTGAGAAAATGGCAGCATTTAAATTGTTCCTATATTCCATCAGGAATTACTGGCTGTACAATACAGCCGCATACATTAACCCAGGGGGCTTGCTCAGTCTCGCTCTAACCCAGTTGTTTTAATATTGGATCTGCTCATGTGTGGTAGGAATACATAAATTTGATACCTGACTGCAATGCAGAGATCTTGGGAAGCCCCCTCGTCCCAGATTTCTACAAGACCTAAAGAGGCTGCTAGAGAGCACTCAAAACCGACCGTGTCCCAGTTTCCTATCCAGGACAGCAATACTTGAGGGGGGGGGGGGGGGAACACACACCACACGCTATTCTATATATGTAGCACTTTAGCTATGACTAAGCACCGTGTCTGGTGTGAAACATGTCAGCGGCTGTGCAGTTAGTCTGTACCTTTGATTCCTTGATTTACATTTAACAAAAAGGTGAATATTTGGAGTGCAGTTATCCAGCTATTTTTTCTATTAATCTCTGTTGCAAACAGAGCCAGCACCCTGCTTGACTGTGGAGACAGCTGAACTTAGGAGAGGTACTTTCCCCTGGAGCGGTGAACTCCCTCACCTGAACCCATTGCTCCAGTCTGCCTTTGTTGCGAGAGAAAATCAAAATTACACAATAGCCAGGGAAAAAAAAAAAAAAATAAGTGTGCGTTTCAGTTCAGCAAACTAGTCTGCAGCTTTTTCTCCCCACAAAAGAAAAAAAAAAAAAAAAAAAAAAAAAAGGAAATTGTTAGACTTACTGGTGACGGTATTTGTAAGAGCCTTTCAGGAAAACCTTGAAGAGAGCGTAGCTCCGCCTCTTCAACAGGAAACACACATAGCCTTTAAATCCCTCGTCTTCCACCATGGCCTCAGTTATTGTGGTCTCCGACAAACTGGAAGACAAAGCACAGAAGAACCACAACAACCATGATAGACACTTAATCAATACTTCCAAGATATATTAGGGAGGGAAATAGCGGTTGTCCTGAAAGGTTCTTAGAAATACCGTCACCGGTAAGTCTAACCAAGTTTTTCTCAAAACGCCTTTCAGGACAACCTTGGAGAGGATAACCGAGTAACTTACCCTAGGGTGGGACTACTGCCTGCAGTAGCTTCCTGCCGAAGGCTTGATCTGCGGCAGACAGCAAGTCCAACCTATAGTGACGGAGAAATGTTGAGTAGTTGGACCAAGTGGCAGCCTTGCAAATCTGATCAGGCGTAGCACAGGCGTAGCACAGGAAACTGCTGTTGACCTTGTTGAGTGAGCAGCAATACCTGAGGGAGGTATGTCTCCTTTAGCTTGGTAGGCCTCTGTAATTGCTTGTCTAAGCCATCTGCCTAATGTATTTTTAGAAGCTTTCTCCCCTTTGCGGGGACCTGAAAATATCACAAAGAGAGCATTTGTTTTTCTAAACTCTTTGGTAACTGCAAGAAAATGGAGCAGGCATCTTTTCACATCCAGTGAATGGAAAGCTTCCTCTCCTGCATTGGTAGGAACTGAGGAAAAAGTAGGTAAAGTTATTTCTTGCGACCGATGGTAGGTTGACGACACTTTCGGTAGAAAGGCTGGATCTGTCTGAAGGGTCACCTGGTCTGAAAAGACCCTCAAAAAAGGTTCTGTAACTGCCAGGGACTGGAGTTCACTGACTCGCCTTGCCGACGTGATAGCAACTAAAAATATTGTTTTGAAAACTAAATTTAAGGAAGTCTCTTGAAGGGGTTCAAACGGAGCTCCCGTGAGACCCTGTAAAACAATAGATAAATCCCAACTGGGAAAAACTTTAAGGGCTACAGGTCTGTTTCGAGCCAGAGCCCTAAAAAATCTGGAAATTAAAGTTTCTTTGGACAGAGTTTTTTCAAAGTAAACTGAAAGAGCCGCAATCTGAGTTTTCAGGGTGCTGGCTGCTAGTCCTTTCTCCATTCCTTCATGAAGAAAAACTCCAAAACTGAAAACGACACTCTTGATTTCGAGGCTTTTGGAAGAACACCAAGAGTTGAATTTCTTCCATACTTTAAAAAGGTAGATGGCCCTAGTTACCTCCTTCCTACTGGACAGTAGGGTCCTTAACACTTTATATGAAAGTCCTTTAGCTTTTAGGAGGTCTTCCTCAGAAGCCAGGCAGTCAGGTGTAGTCGGCCTGCCTCCGGATGGTTCACAGAACCCTGTGTTAGTAAGTCCTTCCTGAGTGGTAGCTTCCATGGAGGATTAAATTGTGTCCGATATGACCCTATGGACTGGGAACACTATGTTTGGAATCATCCAGACCCTGGTACATTTTATCGTGGACTGATAATTGTACTTTTTCCTCCTGAATATCCAGAGTGGTGTAGATTGCTCTTAGGAGATCATCCACATCTTCTAAGGATAATTTTTATCTGGAGGCTCTGCTATCATCTTCTTCTTCCTCCTCCTCATCCGAGTCCTTGAGAGAGTGGAGAGTACTTGCCCCTTCATCCCCAGAGTCCAAACTCTCTGCTGGTTTAGAGGTGGAGGCTCTTGGGCTGGACGGTGGTTGCTGGGGTTCAGCTAAGACTGCTGGACTTTTCAGTAAAGTTTTAACTGAAGTAAGAGTTTGTAAGCTCTCTTACTGAGGAAAATAGATCCTTTTATTGCTGGGATGTTTCCTCTTCCACCAAGTCTTTAATGCAAGGCCTGCACATAGCTTTCTGCCATGAATCCCTCAAAGGATTCTTGCAGGAGGGACACTTCCTCTGGCTTGGTGGGTTTAAATGTTTGTCTCGTTTCAGGAGAAAACTGTAGGGAAAACCAAACAGTAAAATTCACCTAATGTCCTAACCAAACCTTAAATCAACTAGTGCATTTAGGCCACCACCAGAAATAGAGAAAGAAGTGTCCCCAGAAGTGATATAGAACAACCACCATGTCCAAGTTGTAACAGGTCAGAGAGAAGTAACCTCCAACCAAACAGCAGCAGGCTCCCTTCAGGGAGGAACAAGCCAGAACATACAGCATATAGACTCATTTGGATAAGAATAAAGGCACCATTGTACCCCTCTTACCTGAGCCTGACCGGAGCTTAGGGCGCCTGCTTCCGCCATCGCTGACTATTTCTCTTCCATTGTTAAGACTGCAGCTGGGCTTTTACACACCTTAGTGTGTTTTTAAATGTTCCCGGGTCCCGCGTCACCCACGTGGGCCGGAAACGCCGGTCGATAGACCCGCCCCCTAGACTCTGCGTTCCAAGCGCTGGGAACCACTAGCGCCACGCCCCCACAGGAAGCCGCATCGCCGGACATGTCATCCGCCGGCCGGGACCCTGAACCGTCATGCGATTCGTGCCACTGACCAGCAGTGGCATCCGCCCGGCTCCCAGGGCCTTACCACGGATTCCGGGCACAAGATACTGCGCTTCCTGAGGGTCCTTTACTCCCGTGAGCAGGTGAGCCTGGGGACTCCGGAACACCCCCTGCTTGTGGTGGAGGGGGTGCTGGAATGGTCACTGGTACACTAGTACCATAGCACACTGCACACCAGGCAGAAAAACTAAGGGTAAGCCTTACTTCTTCCCCCTTGGAAAGAGCGTAGCTCCCTGGTTCCCACCTGTTGCTTCCACCATGGCGGAGGAAACACAATAACTGGGGCCATGGTGGAAGAGGAGGGATTTAAAGGCTACGTGTGTTTCCTGTTGAAGAGGCGGAGCTACGCTCTCTCCAAGGTTGTCCTGAAAGGCGATTTGAGAAAATGGTCTCTCCAGGAGCTCCAAGCATAGCTGAAAATGTATCAACCAAACCAAACCATGAACCCTTTGAAAATCAAAGCTTTCTGGACTACCAATCTTCTTACCCCTGCTGGCATCTTCCCTCCCTGTAGTGCTGTGTAGCCAAAGCTTGTGTGGCAGCAAGGGTGTGTAGGGGCAATGAAAGTTATATTTTATGCTCTATAACAGTGCTCTAATACGTTTTTACCAAGACCAGATGATGACATTATGCAATTTTGCAAAGCCAGACAAAAGAAATTCAGTTTGCCAACAGGCAGCTAGGTAACCAGGCTGCAATGCAGATTTTTAAAGGTAAGACTGCAAATCACTACTTGGCTCAGTACACATGTACACTGTACTTAAATGTGGGATAGAGAGAGAATATATATCTATATCAATAAATGGATTCCACTCGATTTAAGAGGGACAAGGTTTGTGTACTGATGTTTAAAAAACAGCCAATTTTTAATGAGCATATACTGTATGTTTTTCAGGGATGTGTCCCTTTCTTCAGATATAACATTAGGCGTTAGGTGAACAGTGAAACTGGTGGGATAAAAAGGAAAGATTCACAGAACTGTACCCATTTGTTCACACGGGGGGGGGGGGGGGGTGGGTGGGATTCCAGGGACACAGATTCCTGGAACAGTGGTTAATCTGGGAATCTGTGTGGGATACAGGAATTACCCAATTACCCCTCCTAGAGCAGAATGTGTGCGTTTTTCAACTCTCCAAAATGAAGTCACAGAACCTCTGTCAGGGGTCTCAAACTGGCAGCCTGCAGGTGTTGCGAAACTACAAGTCCCATCATTCTTTTGCCTGTAGGAGTCATGCTTGTAACCGTTAACCTTGCAATGCCTCATGGGACTTGTAGTTTGGCAACTTCTGGAGGGCCACCAGTTTGAGACCCCTGCTCTACGTGGTGGATGGAACAGTCAGGGATGACTTTTATTAAACTAGTTTAGCACACACCTTCAATTGATTTCGGTATTTCTTGCTTATATTTTTAAGACAGACCTCACTTTGGAGGCATTCAGTAAGAAGAGGATTAGAGAAAAAAAAAAAAAAAAGTACTGCCAAGCAAAAAGCAGAGCCTACATATGCAATGGAAAAATATGGCTGTGCCAATGAAAGATGACAAGTTATGGATAGAAACAAGCATTTAAAAATCACATTAAAAGTGAAAGAAAAACCTAGATGCCAATACTTGCTTCCTCCACTGCAGTCAAACCTCAGATTCTTAAGACTTCTGTTAAAAAAAAAACTAGTGAGAAACCATACATTTGCAATATGCGTTTGGGGTGTCACTAATATTACAATGACATCCACATGCAGATCAAAATGGCAGGGTGTTTGAATGCGGTATGGGAAATGTGAACAAAGCACGCCTTTCCTCCACCGTAATCTGGTGTGATCCGGCCTTAAGGCAACCAACCACACAGGGCCACTATTAAAAAAAACAAATCAGGTATTTAGGACACGTTTATATATCAATGGTGTCTTCTGTGCCATTAAAATCCCCTCATATGTTCTATGGTTGCCTGCTCGACTATGCAATAATAAAATGGCTTAGATGGGAGGTGGTCACTTTCACAAGTTTAAAAAATAAAAAAAATAAAACTTATGTAGAATTGTGTGTTGGGATAAAGTCTCTCGCTCAAGTTTTTTTTTTTTTAGATTATATATATATATATATATATATATATATATATATATATATATATATATATATATATATATATATATATATATATATAAACGACCACATCATCTTAATCTGAAGTGAGCCACAACAGTCTAGAAGTGGCAAAAATACCCTAAAATTCTTCTTTCTTGCAACCATGGCAACAGTGTCGGTCTATAGATAGCATTTGGCTCGTTGCTTTCCCCAGAAGTCTGCAAAAATCAGTTACAGACTTCCATTCCATGGATTCACAGCAACATCCTATGGCTTGGTTTACACCAGCCTGCATGTTAAAACACAATGTTTTACCATGCAGGAAAAACGTATTTTGCCCTAACTTGATTTGTACTGTTACATCATGAATGTCACCCCAAAAAAGGATGCGGGGGGGGGGGAAAGCTTTTACAATCAATAAAAAAAAAAAAAAGGGGAGCTTGACCTTTAAAATGATTGTAAACCTCAGATATAAAATACGAACAAAATATATATCTATAGTGTGTATTAAAGAGCACCAAGTGTTTCTGTCTGCTACTTTGTTCCTCTGCCATCAGCATGAATCACTTCTGACAAGATTTCCTGACACCAAGAGGGAAAAAAAGGCGACAGGGGAGGAAGCTCTAGCCGATTAACAGCATCAGCACTAATCCTATGAAGGGAGGAGTTTCCCTTCCCTCCAATCAGTTCTCAGACCCCCCTGCACGAAGATCCGCAGAGTAACGTCAGCTCTCTGCGCCATTCCCCCCCCCCCCCTTTTTTTTTTTTTTTTAACTCTGACAAGCCTTATAAAATGGACTTTGAATGGCTCTAGAGAAGAAATGACTGAAGATGACAGATACAATTTATGTAGGAGGATTAGTTTAAGCCAGGGATATGCAATTAGCGGACCTCCAGCTGTTGCCAAACTACAAGTCCCATGAGGCATAGAGAGACTGACAGCATCAAGCATGACACCCAGA
Source organism: Rana muscosa (assembly GCA_029206835.1). NCBI lineage: Eukaryota > Metazoa > Chordata > Amphibia > Anura > Ranidae > Rana > Rana muscosa. The sequence continues at coordinate 152,056,348 of CM055118.1, read as the reverse complement.
GGCAGAGGCATGATGGGACTTGTAGTTTGGCAACAGCTGGGAGGTCCGCTAATTGCATATCCCTGGTTTAAGCCCTTCTGCTATGGAAGGGTTTACAACCACCAAGTACAGATCTACAATGGTTTATATAAAAGGCATCAGGATTTCAAAAGCAAAAAAAGTTCACATAACTCCTAGAGGGGGAAACTGTACAAAGTCATGGCATGGTCTTATGGGGGGTTTTTTTTCTGCATTAAGCAAAAACAGCATTGGATAGTAGGTACACAGCATCTTATTAAAATTTTTCCTATTATTGGTTATAGAAGAAGACTAGCAAAGGACGCTGCAGGTTTTCTATGTGGTGGGCAGTCCATAAGTGGTTATAAACCCTCACATATACTCAGTGAAGTGAACAGCCTCAGATGATACATAGATGAAACAAACCTCCCTACATAAAAGTTTTAGATGCATATCTGCGGTCTTCGGTTTTCAAGATGCTTTAGAAAATAACATTTTGTTTAAAAAAAAAAAATTGTTCCAGTTTCAGCAGTGGGAGGGGAGTCTGGGCATACACCGTGTGAGCTGATTGGAGGATAATCACCCCACCCCCTATATAGGCAGGGGAAACAAAGACTCGCAGAGCTGTGCATAGATAAGCTCTCCGCTAATTTATAGCGCCCTCCCCGACACAAATTTCCAGCTGCATTTATCTCCTGTGTTGGAGAACTTATCAGAAGTTACCATGCTGATAACAGGAACAGAGCAGTAGAAAGACAGGGGACTTGGGGCTTTGGAGAAAGATTAGTAAACACTACAGATATATCTGCCCAGATCAGATTTCATGAATGGGGTTTTACATCCACTTTATTGGTTCTATAAACCCAAAGGCTGGGCTGTTCTGGCACCAACAGGTTATAGGGAGGTAGGCCAACAGTGTATTACACACTGGTATAGTATAGGTTTTCCGGTTCCTTTAGGCCCATATATCTATATATTAAAAAAGATTATATATAAAAAAAAAAAAAAAAAAAGTAAACTTGGACCAATAGCTACACAAAAATTTACTCTTTAAAAATAAAAACCAGAGCAACTACCCAAATGACCCCGATCAAAAAAGTTTACATATCAGGCCAAAATCGCCAGGGTAACATGCACACAAGATGACACAAGGGGATTTAAATGGCTATTAAAAAAAAAGAAAAAAGGTAACCATCCTCACCTGTGCTCTGTTTGCTTGTAATGAGTGAGAGTGAGACCGGGTTCACACTGGGGCGACAAACGCTCCGACATTGGGAGCTCATGTCGCATGAAAGTCAAGGTTTCCCTATGGGAGCCGTCTTAACTGGTCCGACACGTCGGTCCGACTTTGAAAATGCTCCCTGCACTACTTTGGTCCGACTTCAGCCCATTGACTATCATTGAAGTCGGATCAAAGTCGGACCGCAGTCTTGCATGATCCGACTTTGGCCTCAGACTTGTGCTCTGCTGCTCTTGAGGGGGAACTCCACACCAAATTTTAAATAAAAAACCGGCATAGATTCCCCTCCAAGAGCATACCAGGCCCTTGGGTCTGGTATGGATTTTAAAGGGGAACCCCTACACCGAAAAAACGGCGTGGGGGTCCCCCCAAAAAACAGACCCTTATCTGAGCACACAACCTGACAGGCCGCAGGGGAAGGGGGGACGAGAGAGCGCCCCCCTCCCTCCTGAACCATACCAGGCCGCATGCCTTCAACATGGGGGGTTTGGTGCAGGGGGGGCGACCTGCGGCCCCCCCCACCCTAAAGCACCCTGCCCCCATGTTGAAGAGGACAGGGCCTCTTCCCGACAACACTGGCCGTTGGTTGTCGGGGTCTGCGGGCGGGGGCTTATCGGAATCCGGGAGCCCCCCTTTAATAAGGGGGCCCCCAGATCCCGGCCCCCCACCCTATGTGAATGAGTAAGGGGTACATCGTACCCCTACCCATTCACCTGGTGGGGAAAAAAAAAAAAAAAAAAAAAAGTCAAACACACACACACACACTTTTAAAAGAAATTACACAGCTCCGGGGGTCTTCGGTGTCGTCTACGCGCTCTCCGGTTCTTCGTTCCTTCTGCCGGGCCTCCGCTATCTTCTTCCGGCTCTTTTGCTAGCGGGGCCCGGTCTTCTCCATCGCCTTCTTCCCTCTTCTCCTCTTCGATGTTGACACGTCGCTTCCTCCCGCTGTAATGCTGGCTGTGCGCTCCGATTTATGTAGGCCTCTCATGACGTCACAGTCAAATGCTCCGGGTGGCCCCGGAGCATGTGACTGACGTCATGGGAGCATGTGACTGACGTCATGAGAAGCCTATATAAAAATCGTTGGAGCGAACAGCCAGCATTACAGCGGGAGGAAGCGGCGCGTAAACAGCGAGGAGGAGAAGAGGGAAGAAGACGCCGATGGGAAGACCGGCCCCTCCACTACCAAAAGAGCTGGAAGAAGATAGTGGAGGGGCCGGCAGAAGGACAACGGAGAGCCGGACGAGACGACCGGGCCTCTCCTCTAGCAAAAGAGCTGGAAGAAGATAGCGGAGGCCCGGCATAAAGAACCGGAAAACGAGAGAAGAACCGGAGAGCGCGGAGACGACACCGGAGCTGTGTAATAAATTACTTTAAAAACGTGTGTTTTTATTGACTTTTTTCCCCACCAGGTGAATGGGTAGGGGTACGATGTACCCCATACTCACATAGTGTGGGGGGCCGGGATCTGGGGGCCCCCTTAAAGGGGGCTCCTGGATTCTGATAAGCCCCCGCCCGCAGACCCCGACAACCAACGGCCAGGGTTGTCGGGAAGAGGCCCTGTCCTCAACATGGGGACAGGGTGCTTTGGGGTGAGGGGCCGCAGGTCGCCCCCTGCCCCAAAGCACCAAACCCCCCCCATGTTGAGGGCATGCGGCCTGGTACGGTTCAGGAGGGAGGGGAGCCGCTCTCTCGTTCCCTCCCCCCCCCCTCTTCCCCTGCAGCCTGCCAGGTTGCGTGCTCGAATAAGGGTCTGGTTTGGATTTTGGGTGGACCCCCACGCCGTTTTTTCAGCGTAGGGGTTCCCCTTAAAATCCATACCAGACCCAAGGACCTGGTATGCTCCTGGAGGGAGAACCCATGCCGGTTTTTTTTATTTAAAATTTGGCGTGGAGTTCCCGCTCAGGATTCATACCAAACACAGTGCCTGGTATTGGCGGGGATCCAAGTCGGATCCCCGTTCATTGAAAGTCGGACATATGTCGGCTTCATGGGCAAAGTCGGATCCAAAGAAAGGCGGCTGTCGTGTCGCACAAGTGTGAACCCAGCCTGAGAGAGTGTATAAAAAAGGTCAATGAGAGTTTCTGGACTCCTGACAGACTTTTGCATCTTTCATCCAGTGCTGCACTGATGTTTGACAGTTTTTTTGCTTTCCTCATGATTCAGAATCAAACGATCTGCTGGAAAAAGGTAGTTGAGCTGTATAAAACAGGAAAGGGATATAAAAAGATATCCAAGGAATTGAGAATGCCAATCAGCTGTGTTCAAACTCTAAATAAAGTAGTGGAAAATGAGGGGTTCTGTTGAAACCAAACCATGGTCAGGTAGACCAACTAAAATTTCAGCCACAACTATCAGGGGGAAAAAAAAAAAAGAAAAGTAGTTCGGGGTGCAAAGATAACCCAAAAATAACTTCAGGTAAAATACAGGAATCTCTGAAAACATGTGGTGTGGCCGTTTCAAGGTGCATAATAAGGAGACACTTGAAGAAAGATGGGCTGCATAGATGAGTAGCCAGAAGAAATCCATTACAACGCAAATGCCACAAAGCATCCTGCTTACAATATGCCAAACAGCACAAGAAGTCATTTGGAGTGATGAGACCAAAATTTAGCTTTTAGGCCATAAACGCTACATTTGGAGGGGAGTCAACCAGGCCTATGATGAAAGGTACACCATTCCTACTGTGAAACACAGAGGGATTGCTGATGTTTTAGTGGGGGGGGGGGTATGTGTGAGCTACAAAAAAGGCACAGAAAATTTGTTCATAATCGATGGCAAGATGAATGCGGTATGTTATCAAAAAATACCGGAGGAACATTTGCATGCATCAGCCAGGAAGCTGCGCATGGGATGTACTTTGACATTCCAACATGACAATCAAAAACACAAGGCCAAGTTGACCTGTCATTGGCTACAGCAGAATAAAGTGAAGGTTCTGGAGTGGCCATCTCAGTCTCCTGACCTCAATATCATTGAGCCACTCTGGGGAGATCTCAAAACATGCAGTTCACGCAAGACAGCCCAAGAATTTACAGGAACTGGAGGCTTTTTGCCAGGAGGAATGGGCAGCTTTACCATCTGAGAAGATAAAGAGCCACATCCACAAAATACTTCAAGCTGTCATTGATGTTAAAGGGGGCAATACACTTTTGATCAGGATCATTTGGGTAGTTTGTCATTATGATTTAAAATAGGATTTTTGTACTCCCTGTAAAACCCGTTTCTCTGACGTCCATGGACTGACACAGCTGTCATACCGATTACGTGTGGGTATATGTCCCTGCTTGCAGGAGAAGACCTAGGCAGAATGTTGGATGTTAAAACATTCTAGAACAAACCAGAGCTGAACAGCCCCGCCCAGGGGGGCGGTCCCTCCGGACATTACCCTCCCACCTGCAGCTAGCAGACCTCAGTTCGTAACAAAGCAGTACAAACCTTAAAAAGGGTGGGTGCTGTGTCAGTCCATGGATGTCAGAGAAACGGATTTTACGGTGAGTACAAAAAATACTATTTTCTCTCATCGTCCATGGACTGACACAGCTGTCATACTGATTACGTGTGGGACGTCCTAAAGCAGTATAAGAAAAAGGGTGGGAGCAAAATAGTAAAAGGAACAACCAAAACTTCACTCCAAACCAGCAGAGCTCCTCAACGGAGGAGTTGCAACATTAAACAGAGGCCTGCAACACTTTGCGGCCGAAGGAAGCATCCGAAGATGCAGCCACAATGACCTTCTAGAATTTAAAAAAAAGGCATGAACGGACGACCAGGTCGCCGCCTTGCACACTTGTGCAACCGGCGCTTGATGTCGGAAAGCCCAGGAAGCACCAATTGCCCTGGTGGCATGCGCCGTAACCGGAAAGGGAGGGGCCACCCCCTTAATGGCATAGGCCTGTATAACAGTCTGACTGATCCATCTAGAAAAGGTGGCAGACGACACCGCTCGGCCCTGTTAGGACCAGAGACAGACACCACTAGTGCGTCATATCACGTAACACATAAAATGTGTTAAGCGCAAACCCTCTGGAATGCGAAGTGTGAGGACACAAGGACGAGTGAACAATGTCCACATGTAGGTGAAAAGCCGAGACCACCTTTGGCAAAAACGGTCACGGATGCAACGCCGCCTTATCCTCATGGATGACCAAATAGGGCGACTTGCAGGACAAGGCCGCCAACTCAGACACCCGTCTGACAGAAGTAATGGCCACCAAGAAGGCCACCTCCTGAGATAAGGTCAAGAGGGGAATATCTCTGATATTTACAAAGTGAGGTTCCTGGAGAACCGAGAGCACCAAATTCAAATCCCGAGGAGGTTTCAACAGGAGGGAGCACATGGCAAACCCTCTGCACAAAAAGGTGCTACCAAGGAATGACCCGCTAGCGGTTGCTGAAGGAAGACGGCCAAGGCCGAAAACTGACCCCTAATGGTACTCAAAGCAAGCATTTGGGTCACCCCACGCAGCAAAGACCGCAGGATACTGGGGACGGAATACGTCCGTAGACGCTAGTCCAGCTCATTGCATATAGCGATGTAAGCTTCCCAGGTACGGTGATAAATCTTTCAAGCTGAAGACTTCCGTGCCCTGAACATGGTCGAAATGACCGAATCCGAGAGACCTCGGACTCTCAGCACCTGGCTTCCAATAGCTATGCCGTTAAGTCAGAGACTGTAAAACAGGATGGAAAAATAGGACCTTGAAACCGAAGGTCCTCCCTTATTGGTAACCGCCAAGGAACGTCCGCGATGAGACGTACCAGATCGGCGTACCAAAGACGCCGAGACCCACCCTGCGCAAGAGGATCACCGGAATCCCTTCAGCCACAGCCCTGCGCAGCAGGCGAGGAAGCAGCTGCAGCGGAGGATAACAGATATCATGTGATAATGACCCCATGGGGCCCACCAACGGATCCGAGGCATCCGCCCAAGGATCCCTGGACCTGGCCACAAACCTTGACACCTTACGCCTCCATGGAGTCCAGGATCAGACCGAAATACTCCAAATGCTGAGCCGGGACCAGGACCGAATTCTGAATGTTCGGGAGCCACCCGAAGTCCCTAAGGGTCTGACTGACAATAGTCACTTCTAATTCTGAGCCAGTCTGCCCGAAGATCGTCCAGATAGCCCATAATAGCAATGCCTCGCTGTCTCAGCAAGGCTAGAACCGGAGAAAGCACCTTGGTAAAAAAACTTTTGGTGCCGAGGCTAGGCCGAAGGGAAGAGCCACAATTGATAGTGGTCTTTGCCGATCGCAAGCGCAGAAACTACTGTTGACGTGCGCAGATAAGCTTCCAGGAGACTGGCTCCTGAGAGAGCCACGTCTTCTCCTTTTGCTAGGCAGGAAAAAAAAAAACTGAGGTCTGCTAGCTGCAGGTGGGAGGGTAATGTCCGGAGGGACCGCCCCCTGGGCGGGGCTGTTCAGCTCTTGTTTGTTCTAGAATGTGTTAACATCTAACATTCCGCCTAGGTCTTCTCCTGCAAGCAGGGACATATACCCTAGAGCTGCACGATTAATCGTATGAGAATCGCGCTCTCGAACTCACCCCCCCGCGCGATCTTGATCCTGGATTACCGCGATTTTTAGTATTAGGCAGATAAGCAGGGACGGATCGGCACACACGTGATCCGCGGCGCGCCGCGGGATGGCAGAGCGGTAAAACACACATTGAAACTGTCTCTGCTCTGCTCGCACACAGCCCCGCCTCCTCCTAACCCCACGCTGAGATAGACAGAATGCGGGTCCAACGCTGGGATGTGTTCTGTCTATCACAGCGCGGGGTTAGGAGGCGGGGCTGTGTGCGAGCAGAGCGGAGACAGTTTCAACATACGGACGGAGAGTTGCTTTCTAGCAGAAAATGCGTGCTGCCGTCCGCCCCCCCGCCCCCACATACCAGACATGGCTGGCTCTGTCTTCGGGACTTAACTGCCACCATTTTACTCTGTAGGGACCTTAGCTTTCAGAAAAATAATATGTATATATATATATATATATATATATATATATATATATATATATTAAATTATAGTATTTATTGGCGTATAACACGCACCCTAACTTTAAGAGGGAAGTTTCAGGAAAAAAAAAAACTTTCCATAGCACCCCACGTATAACACGCAGGCCCAGTTTACCCTCTATTTTCCGGGTAAAAAAAGTGAGTGTTATATGCCTATACATACATACACACTATTTGACCCAAAGGATAAGTGATTAAGAAGTTGATAGTACATTTGTGACTGACATTTCCAGCATGTGCGACTATAACCATAAATTGCAAACTGAGTAGGGAGATGGGGGGTGTGTAACAAACAGTGCAATCCTAAATTTCTCCAAGATTCAGTCAGCAACAAAACAATCAGATATGGCCCAGGTTCACACTGACACAGGTTAGAAATCGTGCAAATTCGGCTAAACTCGCACAATTTCAACACAGCAATGCAGTCCGACTTCAGGGGCGATTTGAGAGGCATCTGTGCGGGTTCATGCACAGGTGTATTCAAATCGCCCCCGAAGTTGCCAAAAAGTAGTACAGGAACTACTTTTGGGAATGCCGCCGAATTGACATGTCAAATCGCGTGCCAAATCGGCCCAGTGTGAACGTGGGTCCAGATGTGTCCGGGGTGGACAGGCTTTCAGTGAGGCACATCTCATAACCCTCAGCAGAACACAGCTCAGCTGAAAGACATCTAAAACAAACAGGGCATTATAAATCTGCTTAGCCCAGAATCTGCACAACCCAATGACGACGGTCATAAACTGTACTTAGCAATGTCTGGAAAGCCAGATACTTTTATTACTGATCATAAATAGTGGTAAAATACTGAACAGCAATAGACACTGGCAAGTCTTCCCTAAATTGAAGTGAAACTTCTCCTTCCCACCTATCCAGTGCTGAATTCTAGGCATATTTTATACTTTGTACTGTAAGAGCCCCTTTCACACAGGCAGACCAATCGGGCTCACCTGTCAGTTTTTTGTAGGTGGACCCGATCCGACCATCCACTGCCCTCTATGGAGTGGCGAATGTACACGTTTCAGTTTACACCCACAGACATCAGATTCGCTAAAAAGACAACATGGGGGATCCGTTTCCCATCCATCTGGTGGACTAAAGGACAGTCGGATGTAAACGAACAGGCAGTCTGTTTACATCCGACCACCGATAAAGGAAAGGGGGGCACAGACCTGTCATCCGCCTGATCAGCAGACAGATCCCCCACTGAACAGGAGGATCTTCTGGTAGAGTCCGCCAGTGTGAAAGAGTTCTAATGGAAATCTTTTTATATTAACAAAAAAAAAAAATTACATGACTACATCTATGTTTAAAAGGAATATATATCAGTCAGTTTGCTAGTAAAGATAAAAATAGAGCAGCGTCGTACAGATAGACTTTTGGGTCTCATGCATACAGGACGTTCAGCAAACTCTCCTAGAAGCCTTTCCTTCTGGCATTTTAGCAGAACAAACGTCCAATGCTTGTAAAAGTGTTTAACGCATTTAGAACACCTTTGGAGGCATCAATTCATTTCATTGGCCAGAATAATTTATTGAAATTAATGATCAAGCGCTAAACACACCCATTCAAGCATTTTTTTCTTCTCTGCAGTTTGGAGACAGATGTCCCTAGGAGCACCTCATTCCCACTATGTGCACTTGCCTTTTTTTTTCTCATGAATAAACACAGGCAAGTAATTTTTTGAGTGTCATGTCCACTCCAGAATGCAGGGTTTCACTGCGTTACAGAGCGGTGTATTATGCAACATACTCGCATAACATCACACCTCTCTGGATGGCCCTGCATATCAACGTGCTGCTGGGCAGTGACATGAAGGGTAACTTTGTGCACTTAAAAAAAAAAAAAAAAAAAAACACAGCCACATGGCTCTGCAACCCAAAATTACTGCTACCCACACACAAATTTTACTGTAGAAACCTACATATCGAATACAGTTTGACAAAAAAAAAGAAACACAAAATCTGTAATGTTGAATCTCCATTTCCTTCAAATAAGGAACTATATTACACAGAAAAAACGCACTATATGACCCCTAAAGCCCTGGGGTAACAATTTACATTTATTTATAATAATTAGCTTGTTTGTTGATTGTCCATGATTTAGCTGCTCCTTATCCAGTGGTCCCCCTTTTTTTTTTTTTTTTGTCAAAAATTAAAAAAACGCCTGTAAACGAAAAGTGGCTAAACACGAGTTACTGCATTTACAAGGCGTTTGACATTTCAAATGCCTCTGAACATCTGTCCTGAACACATTTTATCCAAAAAATGCTTCTAAACCCAACTTCCTAGAAACAACCCTGTGTACATGTACTGATGATAATAGAGGAGAGTTTAGGGGCAGCTAAAAAAAAGAAAAGAAAGAATAAAAAAAATAAAAAAATAAAAAATGCCCAACTGCTCCTAAACATCCGTTTACCAGCAGCCTAAGGCTCCATGTACACAGAAGCTGATAAACTGCAGTTAATGGGCGTTTTGGCGTTTTTTTTAAAAGCCCATTAACTGCACTCTATGTTAGCCTATGTGTTCATGTACACATAACGTTTTTTAGCTTTAATGAGCAGTGGAGTTAATGGGCTTTTTTCTGAACGCAGGAAATTTGCGTTCAAAGTGCCGAAAACGCTCATAAACGCTCATAAACGCTGGCCGCGAGCGGTTTTTAGTCCATTGAAATTTTTTTTTTTTTTTAAAGCTAAAAAAAGCTACACTGAAAAACGCTAATAAAAGCTAGTAAAAAAAACGCTGATAAAAGCTAGCTTTTTCTGCTGCTTTAAAAACGGCCGTTTTTGAGCTTCTGTGTACATGGAGCCTAAATAGGGAAGATCATCATATGGTTATATAGAGAGTTCATTAGTTGAAGGAAAAAACACACACACACACACACACACACACACACACACACACTCAGGATGCTCCACCCCCCCCCCCCCAAAAAAAAAACACATTAGATATGAAGTTTCTCCATACATTTTTCAAGAACATTTTAAAAGTAAGACTAATGTGTGATCCTTTTGCATTGTAAAAAAGTTAATCTGTACAACGTTTCTCCATTTTGATATACTGAAGTGTGGTGCTCCGATTTATATCCACAACCTGCACTGCCATAAACATACCAGGCAAATTGATCACCCCCAAGACCCCTTTTCACACTGTGCCGCCCATAGCGTCAGCGGTAAAAACGCTGCCATTTCACCGGCGGATTTGCGGCGCGCTTTTAACCCCTGCTAGCGGCCGAGAAAGGGTTAAAACCGCCCGCAATGCGCCGCTACAGCGGCGTATTGCCAGCGGCGCTGCTCATTGATTTCAATGGGCAGGAGCGCATTAGAAGCAGTGAGTTCACCGCTCCAAAGAAGCTGCTGGCAGGACTTTTGACGCCCTGCCAGTGCCCTCCGGCTTTCACACTGGAGTGAATAGAGCAGCCGTTTAAGGGCGGATTGCAGGCTATTTTTAACGCTATATATAGCGCCTGCAAAATGCCCTCAGTGTGAAAGGGGTCTTAATGATACACACACACACACACACAAGGATCTTGGAGAGCTAGAAGAGAAGCAGTACACTGGTCCTCCCAGTGAATGGCTGTGCAGGGAGGGGTGTTCCAGGGCAAGTCTGATCATTGGAGAGCAGGCCGAGTTCACAGAACATTCTGAAAATTGTCCACTGTGCTCTCATGCCTAGTGTGGTCAATTTGTAATAGGAAAGCAGAGGAACACCAAGGAATGTCACACAAAAAGGAAGCAATACAAATAACAGGGTACTTTTTCCATACACATACATGGTACAGCAAGCACATATTGGGAATCTGAAATTCTAGGTCGAAACATGCTTTAACAGTGTCTGCTAAAGTATAAAACACTTCAGCATTTCTACATGACACCCATCAGTTCTTTTGTTTGGGCAGGGGTTGGCTCGGTAACACCAACTAAAAGGGTCCAAAAAAAACACACACAACGGCCAGTATAGGCAGCTGGAAGCAATTTTTTTTCCCTGGAACTTTGTCAGAATATATTAGGAGTCATTTCTGAGGGCCACTTAGAATTGGACTTTGAACAGGAATCAAAAACCATGAAAACTTTGCCAAGTACCTTACTCTGGTTAAATAATCTACTCAACTGTATTATACTTCAGGTACCTTATATTGCACTCATTCTCCTCCAAATTTCTTGCTGCATATAGCAATTCCTGTTACAGGGTGGCTATGTTTTTTCTCCATGGCTCCACTGATAATACTTAAACTACATCTTTTGTTACTTTACAAATGAACACGTGAGGCTGCGTGGTATAAACTGTATATAGGTCAGGCTGCATACCGCACTGTGTTCCGGGTGCAAGCCAAGACTTCCGATCTCATACCCAGAACACAATAGAGCCTCACAGCGGCACTCAGCCATTCAACGTAAGCGATGTATTCTATCAAATTAACACAAAGCTTCCTTTAAATTGGCTGAGTCAGAGGTTGTGACATCAGCCCGCCTCTCTGACTCAGCCAATCAGAGAAAGCTTTTTATTCACTGCTAGAATACAAAATCGCTTACTCTGAATGGCTGAGTGCCCCTGTGAAAGGCTCCATTGTGTTCCGCGTAGAAGACTGGAAGTCTCGGCACGAACCTGGAACAGGTAATGCTGTATGTGGCCTCAGCTAGATACACAGTTTATATAGCACATTCAGCAGCCTCACATGTTAATGAGGGACAGTTCATTTGGGCCCAAACCAACTACAGTGGGGAAAATAAATTTGAAACCCTGCAGATTTTGCAAGTTTGCCCACTTACAAAGAAATGAAGGATCTATAATTTTTATCATAGGTGTAAAATGATAGAGACAGAATATCAACCAAAAAATCCAGAAAAAACACGCACGACACAAATGGTATAAATGGAGATGCAGTTCAGCGAGTAAAATATGTATTTGATCCCCAAGCAAAACATGACTTGGTACTTAGTGGAGAAACCCTTGCTGGCAAGCAGAGAGCCAAGATATTTCTTGTAGTTGGTGACCAGATTTGCACACATCTCAGGAGGGATTTTGGTCCACTCTTCTTTACAGATCTTCTCTAAATCCTTAGGTTTCTTGGCAACGCAAAGTTTCAGCTCCCTCCATAAATTTTCCATAGGATTAAGGTCGGGAGACCGACTAGGCCACTCCATGACCTTAATGTGCTTCTTTAGCCACCTCTGTTGCCTTGGCGGTATATGTTTTGGGTCATTGTCATGCTGAAAGACCCATCCACGACCCATCTTCAGTGCTTTGGATGAGGGAAGAAGGTTCTCCGTCCATTGGCCCCCCCAATGAAGCAAAGCAGGCATGTACCTTTAACAGAGAAACAGCCCCCAAAGCTTCATGTTCCCACCTTTGTGGTTGATTGTAGGGATGGTGTTCTTAGGGTCAGAGTCAGCATTTTATTCTTTATCCAAACATGGCAATTCAAGTTAATGCCAAAGAGCTAAATTTTGGTCTCATTTGACCACAACACTTTCTCCCAATCCTTCTCTGAATCATTTAGATGTTCATTTGACTGTACATTTGCCTTCTTGAGGGGTCCTACAGTCAAGCATGGAGGTGGAAACATTAGGCTTTGGGGCTGTTTTTCTGCTAAAAAAGGTTAAGACAAACTTTTTCCAGATTGAGGGACCAAAGGACGTGGGCCATGTATTGTAAAATCTTGGAAGAGCGCCTTCTCCGCTCAGCCAGAACACTGAAGATGGGTGTTTCAGCATGACAGTGACCCAAAACATACCACCAAGGCAACAAAGGAGTGGCTCAAGAAGAAGCACATTAAGGTCATGGAGTGGCTTAGTCAGTCTCCAGACCTTAAGGTGTTACTAAACCCACAACAGTAAAATCAGTCTGTATAAGCAGCATGGCATGCTTGTTATACTCACTGTGGAACTTAAAATGGACATAAACCCTCCATACACCCAGTGAAGTGAACAGCCTCAAATGATACACAGGGATGAACCACATCTCCCTACATAAGTTTTACATGTATATCTGCTGTCTTCACATTTATATACTGTTTAGAAAGTTCAGATTGTGTTAAACAGGAAGAGTAACTTTCCTAACACGGAGTGTGATGTCTGGGCATACAGCCAAGATAGCTAAAATTGCTGATTGAATGAAAGGCACACGCCCCCTCTCATCATAGGCAGACACTCAGAGGTGTTTTGTAACAGGCCAGCTGCCTGCTAATCTATTTATAGCAACATCCCCAGACTTAAATTTCAGGCTGCTTTTATCTGATGTGTCAGAGAATGTGTCAGGAGTTATCTGGCTGATAACAGATGAAGAGGTCAGGAGAGAGCTATGGGCTCTTTGAAGAGAACACACTGCAGATATATGTGCCCAGCTCAAATTTCATGAATTGTGTTTACATCCACTTTAAGAGGTTAATCTTCTGCAGTGTGTAAAAAGGGCCGTTTTATCCTGTATGCACAGATCCTTCCCTCCCTGCACTGTCTGTCTATCTGGGGAAGGCCAGCTAACAGGCATGATTAGCCGACCTGCACATGCTCAGTTGTCTTATGTTGTAGAGAATATTTCCTTTGCTGAGCTGAACTAGCCAGGTCACATGATTGTATACACGCCCACGTGTGATGTCACTAACTGCAGTGGAAATCTACTACCTGAACTCTCAGCACTGGAGAGACTGCAGTTTATCACTGACCGTGGTATACAGTGGCAATATTTTAAATGTAAAAAAATTTAGAAGTTGTGGGCACTGGGGGGGGGGGGTGAACTATTTTCACATTACTGGGTTTAGTAACACTTTAATCCTATAGAAAATGTATGGAGGGAGCTGAAACTGAGTTGCCAAGCGACAGCCAGGAAACTTTAAAAAAAGTGGATGTAAACCCAATTCATGAAATTTGAGCTGGGCACATATCTGCAGCGTTTTGTTATCTCTTCAAAGAGCCAAGTCCTGTAGTTCTCTCCTGACCGGTTCCTCTGATAACTCCTGACAAATTCTCGGACACATCAGATAAAAGCAGCCTGAAATTTCTGTCAGGGGAGGTTGCTATAAATAGATTAGCAGGGAGCTGGTCCTGTTACAAAGCTGACAGTCTCTGCCTATGTGGAGAGGGGGTGTGTGCCTTTCCTCCAATCAGCAATTTTAGTCATCTTGGTTGTATGCCCAGACATCACACTCTGCATTATACAGGAAGAGAACATTTCCTAACATGATCTGAGCTTTCTAAACAGTATATAAATGTGAAGACAGCAGATGTACATGTAAAACTTATGTAGGGAGATTTGGGTCATTCCTGTGTATCATCTGAGGCTGTTCACTTCACTGGGTGTATAGAGGGTTTACATTCACTTTAACGATTTAGAGAAGATCTGTGGACCAAAATCCCTCCCGAGATGTGTGGAAACATGGTCACCAACTACAACAAACATCTTACCTCCGTGCTCGTCAACAGGGGTTTCTCCACCAAGTACCAAGTCATGTTTTGCTTGGGGATCAAACACTTATTTTATTCACGGAACGGCAACTTAAATTTATAACATTTGTATCATGTTTTTCACGATTTTTGGTTGATATCGTATCATTTAAAATACATCTATGATAAAAATAGACCCTTCGTTTCTTTGCTAGTGGGCAACCTTACAAAATCTGCAGGGGGGTCAAATTATTTCTCCCACTGTATGTTAAAAAAGTCTAACAAAAGATGGAGTTCAGCTTTACACTGGCTACACAATATTTTTTAGTCCAACCAGTGTTGAACATAAAAAAAAAAAAATTATTTTTATTATTATTTTTATTTTTATTATTAATTTTGGAAGGTTATTGGCTGAATTTTGCCATTTTGATGGTGCGTTTTTCTACAAATAAAATATTTTTATTCAACCGTGGTGTGCTACTTAAGTGACCTTCTTGGTAAGCTTTCCTCCATTTATGCGTGTTCTGGTCACGTGGACTGCACCATATATGCTATGTCTATGTGGTGATTGGTTGAAATATAATTTATATGAATATATATTGGACAGTATAAGGGCTGTGTGCCAAAGCTGTGTAACTAAGGACTGTACGGCCAGAAATACAAAAGTATTCAACAGCTTAAAAAGGTCTTAAAATAAATAAAAACACAGATGAAATTCCTATACAAAAAAAAATAACTTAGCCAAGAGAGCTTTACATTTACAAGCTTGGAAACCATTGGTTTTTTTTTCTTACTACAGATACAATCTTCGTTTTAAAGCCAACACTTAATATGACAAAGGACTCCTAGAGCGCTACAGGTTATCTACATAGAGTACTGCACCAGCCATCTCCTTCCAGGCATGAAGTTTCTAGTTGAACCCGCAGATCGGAATATACAGAGGAGCCAGTAGTAGTCAGCTAGAGCTGTGGTTGTATAGGCTTTACAGTATTTTAATAGTAGGTAAGAAGAAACTTGATAAAAAGATATGAAAAAAGAGGTCAGGAGTTCCAACCAGCTGCATATGAAAACAAAATCCGAAATATACAATCCTTAGTACTGAGCATACATTTCATAACGTACAATAAAGTAAGGGCTCTTACAAAGTGAGCCTGTTCAGCGTAACTGCAGCCATGTTTCCCCCATCCAGGCAGCATACACCGTGTCATTACCACAAATTACTGTGTGCACTGTACTCCTGTATAGGCAGTGCCATCGTAAACTTGAGTAAAGCGAATTAGCGCTTACAAAAAAAATAAATAAATTGGAACATTTACGCTGTACTCCTGTTTACTATTGCACCACGGTATACACGAGAACGGTGGTGTAGTCAATAGTGTAAGAAACTATGCATCATTGGGTTATAATCTGCTTTAAAATCACACAAGTGTTTTTAATCTTGACCAATGCTCTTTAAAAGCTTGAGATCCTTCAAGAATCGCCGGTTCCAGAATGAGTCATCTACAGTATTGCATAACCAAGTAAACAAAGATTGGCTTATGCAACAAGCATGTGAATAGACAACTAATAAACCAAACAAAAATGAGCCAAGCAACTTCAGCCCAAGGCAGGCCAACAGCTAAAGGAAAGAAAATTGCTCATAAATTTCCCCATCAACATCGAGGAATCCCTCCCATTCTGTGCTAATGTAGTCTGACAGTGGGAGGTCCGCCAGCAGCGATCGAATGAAAAAACCCAACAGGCTGGTTGTACTGAAGTCGCTCAATCAGTTGATTTCAGTACAAACAGTCTACCCATAGGTAGATTCAAATCTGACTGGTTCCTGCTGAACCAGCCAAAGCTTGATCCATCTATGGCCAGCTTTAGGCTGGCCATTCAAGGATAGTTTTTAGCAGTGAATCAACCGATACATTTCCAAAGCAACAAGGATAAAGGGTAAATAGACCACCAATACACAGCACGATGCATGCAGCACAATATTCCAGTTCAAACGGAAAAAAATTGATTATTGTACTCACCGTTAAATCCTTCTCTGACGTCCATGGACGGACACAGCTCTAATACTGAAACACGTGGGTATATGTCCCTGCCCGCAGGAGAAGATCTAGGCAGAATGTTAGATACATTCTAGAAAAAAACAGAGCTGAACAGCCCAGCCCAGGGGGGGGGGAGGGGGGGGCGGCGGTCCCTCCAGACATAACCCTCCTACCTGCAGCTAGCAGCCTCAGTTAGTAACAAATCAGTACAAACCTTAAAGGGTGGGTGCCGTGTCAGTCCATGGATGTCAGAGAAAAGGATTTTTACGGCGAGTACAAAAATCCCATTTTCTCTTATCGTCCATGGACTGACACAGCTCCAATACTGAAAAACGTGGGACTTCCCAAAGCAGCATCAGAAAAGGGTGGGAGCAGTAAAGGAAAAACCAAACTCCACTCCAAAAGAAGCAGAACTACTCAGCGTAGGAGTTGCAACTTTAAACAGCGGCCTGCAACCCTTGCGGCCGAAGATGCAGCCACATCAACCTTATAGAACTTAGAAAATGTATGAACGGACGACCACCTCACCGCCTTGCACATATGTGCAACCGACGCTTGATGTGGGAAAGCCCAGAAAGCACCAATTGCCCTGGTTGAATGCGCCGCAACCGGAAAGGGAGGCGCCCGCCCCTTAAGGGCATAGGCCTGTATAACGGTCTGTCTGAACAGCCTAGAAAAAGGTGGCAGACGACACCGCTTGGCCCTGTTTTGGACCAAAGACAGACACCAACAGTGAGTCAGACTTCTGAATGGAAACAGTAGCAGACAGGTACACACGCAAGGCTCGTAACAACATCCAATGTATGAAGCGCAAACTCTCAGGGATGCGATGGGTGAGGACACAAGGACAGAAGAACAATGTTCTCATTAAGGTGAAAGGCCGAGACCACCTTTCAAAGGAAAGACGGTCGTAGGCGCAACACCGCCTTATCCTTATGAACGATCAAGTAAGACGACTTGTGGGACAAGGCCGCCAACTCAGACACCCGTCGAACAGAAGTAATGGCCATTAAGAAAGCCACCTTCTGGGACAAGGTCAAGAGAGGAATCTCCTCGATCTTTTCAATGGGATGTTCTTGGAGAACCGAGAGCACCAAAGTCAGATCCCAAAGAGGGGGGGGGGGGGATCAAATGGCGAACCCCCCTGCACAAAGGTGCTAATCAAGGAATGGCCCGCTAGCGGTCTTGGAAAAAAAAAAAAAAAAAAAAAAGACAGCCCGGGCCGAAATCCGACCCTCGATGGTACGCAAGGCCAGCTTTTGGGTCACACCACGCTGTAAGAACAGCAAAATCTTGGGAACGGAATACGTCCGTGGACGCCATCAAGCTCCTCTCACATAGCGATGCAAGCCTTCCAGGTACGGCGATAGATCTTTCTGGAGAAAGATGTCCGTGCCACAAAATAGATGAGATGACCAAATCCGAGAGACCTCGGTCCCTCAGCACCTGGCTTTAACAGCCGTGCCAAGGACTGCAAAAGCAGGATGAGGTATGGGACCATGATACAGAAGGTCCACCCAAATAGGCAGTCACCAAGGAACGTCTGCGACTAGCCGAACTAGATTGGCGTACCAATGTCACCGTTCCGGAGCAATGATGATCACCGGAATGGCCTCGACCACTACTCTGCGAAGCAGGCGAGACAACAGTAGCGGAGGGTAAGCATACATCAGGCGATAATGCCCCCACGGGCCACCAATGCGTCTGCCCAGGGATCCCTGGACCTGGCCACGAATCTCTACATCTTGCGAGTGAGTCGAGAGGCCAAAAAGGTCCACACCTGGTGCCCCACCTCCGGTAAAGGAGGTGAAAACACCTCCGGACGTAAGGGCCCTTCCCCTGGAATGCACACGGCCGACAGGACCGTCCCTGAAGCAGGATGGGTATGATAAACCCAAGGAGATCCCGCAATGCATCGGAGAAGCGAGGCCCCGGCTTACTGGGTGCCTCAATTGTTGGCCAAGAAAGGCAACCTGACAGAGCTTCCCTAGAAACTCGGTCAGAGGACCAGTAACTCAGCCTCTCTACAGGTGGCACAGACCTACCCCGGACACAGAGACCCTAGAGGCTAAAGCAGTTGCAGTGCACCTGATGGGTCGACTGATAGATGAAGCATGGAAAAGGAAAGAGCACTGGACTGCCGCACTCTGAACGATTTATTTTCAAAATTAAAATCCATAGCTCAGCTATGAGTAAGCATCTATCCTAGATGTGAAACGTGTCAGCCTTCCACCCCTGCATGTCAGTTTTCTGTTTTTGTTTGTTCTTGGACTTTTTTGAACTTATGGATTAATTTTGGATTTTAATTTTGAAAATAAATCGTTCAGAGTGCAGCAGTCCAGGGGTCTTTTCTTTTCCATGCATCAGTGCAGAGCCAGCACCTCTTTTAGTATCAGGGCGGGAGCTATCTTTGGAGCTTAACAGCGTAGAGCGGTACACACCTCTCATTGGCTAGATGAAGCAGAGGCTTTTGCCCAGTCATTGAGCTTCAGGAACGCCAGAGACGCAGCCACTACCGGGCGTAACGCTAACCTCAGAATGGCGAACACAGTCCAAGCCAGCGCTTCTGCTCCATTGATAAATGCTGATTGTACAAACACATAGTTTATACTGTGTATTGCGTCAAAATGCGCAATTAGAGCATGGGAGGAAACCCCCTCAGCCCCAAAGAGCATAGTACAACCACATACGGCGTATGTAGTTTAGTATGTGTGGATAAACATATTAAACACGTTTATATTGCGCCAGCGACGAAGGCGTGCACATCATTGGGGCGTAGGTGGAAACCAGTCACGCAGACTGTGTACACAACCGTGTAGGCATGTTAGCATGCGAATAAACAAATTGCACATGTTTATACCGTGCATAGCGCTGAAAATGCGCACACCATTGGTGCGCAGGGAAAAAACCGGAGCACCTGGATGAAACCCACGCAGAACGCATACCCGTATCGTGTAGGTACTATAGTATGTGTGATAAACATTTTGAACATGTCTGTGTGCATAGCGCGGAAGGCGCGCACACTGTTGGCGCGTGGGAGGAAACCGGAGTACCCGGAGGAACTACACGCAGACCCAGAGAATACAATACATACATCTACTGTGAATATGTTTATACACAACACTAAATACAATGTGTATGTTTATACTGTGTATGGCACCGAAGGCACGCATGTCATGTAGCGTGGGCGGAAACCGGAGGACCCGGAGGAAACCCACGCAGACTGCACACACATACCAAGTATGTTAGCATGTGGATAATCAAATCGCACAAGATTCAGACTGAATACACATACCGCGTAGGTATTATAGTATGCGTGATAAACATATGGAACATGTTTAAACTGTGCAGAGAGCCAAAGGTGCACATACCGTCAGAGCGAGGGAGGAAACCGGAACACACGGAAGAAACCCACGCAGACAGCACACAGATACTGTGTATAAATGATCGCATGTGAATAAACATATTGCACATGGTTATGCTGTGCATTACCCTTGGAGTGTGGTAGGAAACCAGAGTACCTGGAGGAAACCCACGCAGAGAGCATACACATACTGTAAGAATTTATAGCATGTGCAATAAACATTGAAAATGTTTATACTGTGCAGAGAGCCGAAGCGCGCATACCGTGAGAGGACACCAGAGCACCCGGAGGACACCCACGCCGACCCAGAGAGTATAATACATACATATACTATGAATGTATTTAGAGTCGTGTATAAACATATTGTGTATGTTTATATCGTGTATGGCACTGAAGACACAACATTGGAACGTGGGAGGAAACCCATGCAGACACAGATCAATAACCCATACATACACTGTGAATGTATCCAGTGTAGAGATAAGAGAAGTTTTAATTATGGCGCTGAGGCACATAATCTTCTCTGTTATCAATCCAACCTGCTTAAGTGTGTTGCCGAAGCAGTACGCAGGTAAAAGGTAACCTCTGACACCGCAGACCGTGGTCCTGTCAGAGCTCAGAGCGTTCCCCAGGAAATGGCGGGAAACCACAGGTGCAGAGACCCTGTTGTTGCCTCAGAGACATCACACAGAAGGCTCACAGGGACTATAGAAATAAATGAATAAAGTGCCCCCCCACCATGCTGCACCGACCGGGGGGGGGGGGCACTGTGTACCACTGTATCAGCTATGCTGCTCTCGACGCAGCGTGTGAGGAAACAGCGAGGAAGCTGTGTAATAGAAAAGCTTGAAAAGAACCAAAAAAGGAGAAAGTGTCCACCTGAGGTACCTCAGCCACAGCATCCAGCTTGAGACTGTCCCTCACAGCATCAATGAGTTCACTTACAAGCGCCCTGTCATTTGACTCAGAACTGGAGTCTCTCACAAGGAATGTCCTGTTCAAAAACATTAAAATATTCAGAGCTAGGGTCCTGAGCAGCAGCAGCTAGGCCCATATCTGTATCAGAGCACTCCATGTGTGAGATTGTGTGGGGAGAGGGCGCTTTATAGCTCCCTTGCTCGCACACCGCTTCCATCCTGACAATGAATTTTTTCCCAGGACTGCCGACAACTGGTCCATAGGGACCGCAGGTGCTGGAGCACTGCCAGTTGCCTCTGGCAAAAGTGGGGAAGCAGGTGAGCCAGACTCCATATTTGCCACCCTCTGAGACCTTATACACTATAAAGTGAATACAGTCCACCCACTGGCTGTCCTGAGGCTCAGGAGGGGATACCCAGAGGACTCACCAACCCTTGTAAGGACCGCTCATCTCTGCTGTATGTCACCGCACTGCCAGCACGAGTGAAGTCTGAGGAGATTCGCGCCGCAGCAGCGGCAATAGAGGCCAAAACCGAAAGCGCCACGGCTTCAAGAAAATGGGCGCGTGTAAGCAGCGCTATTGATCCGTGGCAAGATGGTAGCCGAGTGCAGCTTAAACAGTAAAAGCCATGCCAGCTCGTGGCTTCTCCAAACACTCACACCTCTCAGCCCTAGCACACAGACATGAGCGCCCCCCGCCAGGCCAGAGTGACCCCCCCCCCCCCCCCCCAAGTACCCCCACACAGCACAGCGCCAGTACAGCGTGCAGAGAGCAGCATAACCGGTGGGGGGGGTGGGCAGGGAGAAACCCCCCAGACAGAAACACAGCCAGCATGTACTCACCTGAAAGCAGGGGAGACTACTTACCCGTCCCACAGGGTAAGTAGTACCGAGTAGCTGCCGGCCCGGTCCACCGCGAAAGATACAGCAGGTACTGTTCAATCTTGTGAGGACCGCAGGAGCATAAAAGCCACCCGGCCACCCCTGGAGTCATGGGGCATGTCGTGAACCAAGTCTCACGCACACAAGGCGAGGATCAGCACGCTTGATGGTCGGACAGGGAAGACTGAGGATACCAGTGTACCCAACCTGTTGCCCAGCCGACAGTTGATTGGGAGTTTGAGACCTTCAAAAAGGAATAAAAATAAAATAATCTTCCAGGAGACTAGGCAGAAAAAAAAAAAAAAAAAAACTGAGGCTGCTAGCTGCAGGTAGGACGGTTATGTCGAGGGACCGCCCCCCTGGGCGGGGCTGTTCAGCTCTGTTTTTTTCTAGACTATGTTTCTAACATTCTGCCTACATTTGCGACCTGGCGCCCGGGGATTGTCGAGCCCTGCGATAAGAGAAAATTTGCAGTGCCGACACACGACAAAATAGTCCTGCTTTGTACATGAGGACCAGTCCACAAACGCACAGCACCAGAAGCCTGCTTGGGCAAAGAATAAGGTGAATATTACAAAAACATTCTTTCTAGACAAAATTGAAAATTTTATATAGTGTGCCCAACTGCAAGGGTATTAACCAGCTGGAACTCACACACTATGGACCAGATCAATTTTTACATTTCTCACTGTGGGCCGGTTTTATCAGAAAATTACTTTTTAAAGTGGTTATAGATTTACATTTATTAATTACTTTGATTATCTGTTTTAGGACCCTGTTCAGTACAGTCTGTTTTTCTAAAAAAAATATATGCTAAACACCTCCTTTACAAAGCCCTGCTGTGCAGTCATACGACCTCCTCCCGCTTCCCTTCCCAAATGAGGGCAGTGGTAGGGGCCCGAGATTTCCCCCATGATGAATGCAAACTAGCAGATGGAGATCCAGTGTCTGCACAGCAGGGTTTTGCAAAGAAGGTATTTAGCATTATAATTTTAGGAATACACACTATACAGAACAGGGACCTAAAACAGAGTATTAAAGTAAATAAATGGAGCAGCTGCAGTGTATAGAATTACACAGGCATGAGAGGAGAGGGGCAGGGTGGGGGGAGAGATCAGCTCTCACACACAGACTACGAAACAGACTGGGAGAGGGGGGGGGGGGGGGAATGCAGAGACGCTGAAGAGGCAACTTGATGGAGGCATGTAAACTGACCAAGCTATCAGTTCAACAGCCATGATAAAAACGGTCAGTTTACAGAGGGGAAGACAGGAACAGGCAGGATCAGTCAGGTATTGTACGACATAGAAAGGGACAATTGACATGGCAAAAAACACAGCGCTATATCTCGTGCCTAAAAAAAAAAAAAAAAAAAGAAGAAGGACAGGAGCATGTGCTTTTTTGGGATTATAGGAGATGTGGAGTTCTCCCCTCCCCTTTAAAAGGAGACCTTCAGTTGTTTTTTCAATCAAATATCTTCTGCCCTTGTCTTTTTAACTTTGGATAGTAAAACATTTTTTCTGCCAGTAAATATCATATACAGCAGGGATATGCAATTAGCGGACTTCCAGCTGTTGCAAAACTACAAGCCCCAGCATGCCTCTGGGTGTCATGCTTGTGGCAGTCAGAGTCTTGATTTGTCTCATGGGACTTGTAGTTCTGCAACAGCTGGAGGTCCACTAATTGCATATCCCCAGGATACAGGTGACTTCATGTTTCTTGTCTGGTCATTAGCCTAGGCTTATGACATCATGCACAGCTCTCAAGCTCCTGAGAGTTTGCCAAGAGGGGGGGGGGGGGAGGGGGTGTGCACGAGTCATAAGAGGGCCAATGAGAGCTGCAGGTGTGCCGTGTGTCTGTAAATCCAGGAAGTGAACAGGCAGAAGCTTCAGCTGTCCACAGTTAAAATGGATGCAGCCAGACTTAGTGGAGGGAAGACTTCTGCAGCATAAAACACACACACACACACACACACAGTACTTGCCAAATGGTTGGAGGGAAGCCTCAGAATGGCAAAGATGTTATTACAAAATTATGTGAGCAGACGGCAGTCTTGAAAATTCCCCGTGTGGGCTTTCCAAGCGCCCCGATAAAGGTGGTTCATTTGATACAGACACGAAAACTTGTCGAACTACTGATTGCAGTTGAAACGACAATATGTAATTTTGCTGGTAATGCCTGCCATTGATATACTGATATCACCCACCTGCGTTGTGTTACCTTAATCTCTATCTTGATATCATTGTTTGGATATGCGTTGTATACCCTTTCCATACAACCTTACTAAAACCATTGAAATTCAATAAGTGCATCTATTTTCTGGGTTTTTTTAATCCAAGGGGAAAATAAGGGTTAAACAACTTTTTATTTTTAATGGGGTGTACATTGAATGTCCAAAGTATGAAACTCCACGTAAAAAATATCACTGCTCAAATGCCTCTCGTTCGTCCTTCTGTTGGTTCTTCTCATGCAATGGGGTCAACCTCTCTAGAAGCACATCCACTCCACGGAGCATCACAGTAGCAAAAATTAGAGGCGCACACACAGCACAGCCACTGTTAAGCCAACAGAGGCTTCAGCTACGGGTCCCTGCATGTTGGCTATGCCCGGGTGACGTTTCACCCCGATTAGGCCCGTACACACGATCCAATTATCGTACGACTTTTTTTGCTTAATAGTCGCAAGTAGAAATTGAAATAGGTTACTAAAGTCACGAAAATTCTCGGACAAAAAAATAAATCGGATGAACTGTCATGATCAGCTCTCGAAAGTAGTGTACACACGATCCTTCCTCGGACGACCGTTTTCTTTCCGATATTCAGATCGTGTGTACGGGCCATTAGTCTCACAGTAAAATAGGTCCCAGGAGGAGACCTGGGAAAGACTCCTGCAAACGTGTCACAGCATTGATAATGCATGTTAAAATGTATTCAAAATAGGAAAAGGATTTTCTGGATAGCAGCATTCCTGGACTTTTGAAATAAAGGCTTTTTATCTTGGAGTGCTGCTATCCAGAAAAATCCTTTTCCTATTTTGCTCATACTTGCATTGCTTGCACCCTTGGTTGCTGGGAGGAGGTCGTTTGGAGGATATCTACACCTGAGTGGCTCACTTTCTCTGCTTCTAAAATGTATTCAAGTATGTACAGAACATAGGGTGGAACCTAGCCACCCTCTTGTTCATCCCTGAGAGGCACTAGGGCAGGGGTGTCCAAACTTTTTTTTTTTTTTTAAAGAGGGCCAGATTTGATGAAGTGAACATGCGTGAGGGCCGACCATTTAGCCTGACATTCTTTGAACTAGGGTTGTCCCGATACCACTTTTTTAAGACCGAGTACAAGTACCGATACTTTTTTTCAAGTACTCGCCGATACCGATACTTTTTTTTAATGTCAGGTGACAGTTTTCAAGCACAATACAGATTAGGTGGCACGGATATGCAGCACTGATGAGTACTGACAGATGGCTGGCACCGACAGATGGCTGGCACCGACAGATGGCTGGCACCGACAGGGGGCTGGCACCGACAGGGGGCTGGCACCGACAGGGGGCTGGCACCGACAGGGGGCTGGCACCGACAGGGGGCTGGCACCGACAGGGGGCTGGCACCGACAGGGGGCTGGCACCGACAGGGGGCTGGCACCGACAGGGGGCTGGCACCGACAGGGGGCTGGCACCGACAGGGGGCTGGCACCGACAGGGGGCTGGCACCGACAGGGGGCTGGCACCGACAGGGGGCTGGCACCGACAGGGGGCTGGCACCGACAGGGGGCTGGCGGCTGGCACTGATAGCATTGACAGGTGGTAGTGATAGATGGTACTGACAGGTGGCTGGCACTAATAGGTGACACTGAGTAAGCAGCACTAATGAGAACTGACAGATAGCGGGCACTGACAGGTGGTGGGCACTTATAGGCAGAGAGGATTTATTTTTCTATGCTGCCTCTGCGACGCCCATCTTAGTACACCCTGCACTCGGCCTCAATAAAGCAGCAGCGGACATCTTGTTACACCCAGCTCGAACTACATGGGCTGGGTGTAACAAGATGTCCGCTGCTGCTTTGAGGCCGAATGCAGGGTGTACCAAGATGGGCGTCGCATTTTTCAAGCACTGACAGTGTAACACGGAGCGTCACTTCCTTTAATGTGACGGCTCTGGTCGACGATGGATCATGATGCGGCTGCAAGCTTACCCGCCTGAGGACTCTCCGCTCCACTCTGCTCTCCGCTCCGCCCCTCCCGCCCTCCGCTTGCCGACTCCGCCCGCTGACTTCTCTCCACTCTGCTCTCCGCCCCTCCCGCCCTCCGCTTGCCGACTCCGCCCGCTGACTTCTCTCCACTCTGCTCTCCGCGCCGCCCTCCGCTTGCCGACTCCGCCCGCTGACTTCTCCCATCCCAGGTATCGGCAAAGGCATCGGGAGCATTTGCGCGAGTACAAGTACTCACGCAAATGCTCGGTATCGGTCCCGATATCGGTATCGGGACAACCCTGCTTTGAACTATTAAAATTCGGTCCAAGTGTCTTAAGCCCCGTACACACGGTCGGACTTTTGCCCAACAAACTTAATTTTAAGCAAGTTGGACCAACAATCCGACCATGTGTACGCTCCAGCGGACAAACTTTTTTCGTTTGGTTTTGGATTTCATCGGACAAAAGTTGGGTCTGCAAACGGACAAACTTTTGCCCAACAAAAGTCCGATGGAGCAAAGTCCGACCGTGTGTACAGATAACCATCGGACTTTAGTCCGATGGACAAAACAACTAATGTTAAAATCAACCAACAATAGCAGAAGTTGACCAAAGGGTGGCAGTAAAGAGCAGAAAAAACACGTGATGTTGTAAGAAGTTTTAAGAAAGTTTGCAGAAAAGTCCGAGTGTGTGTATGCTAATGGGTGTTCCCAACCAACTCCGTTCGGACAAAAATCCACGGAAAAGTCCAATGGAAGTCCGACCGTGTGTACGAGGCTTTAGTTCGCGCACAAATACACTGCCCAACAAGAATTCTCTAGCCTTTGTGGCGGTGTGTGAGTAAAGAGATGAGCTCAGGCGTATTATTTGGATATACCGTATAACCCACACCTTCACTTTAAGAGGGAAGCTTCAGGAAAAAAAAAAAAAATATATATATATAGAAATTTTAAATAAAGAACTGTGAAGCAAAATAAGAGTCAGTGCCCATCTGCAGACCCACCATTGCCAGGAATGCAGCCTGATTGATGCCCATCCATCTGCAGCCTTGAAGGGGGCAGGACGAGTGCCAAAGATTACCTACAGGAGAATCTCCTGTTTACACGGCGGCCTAATAGAAAGTCCCGCCTCCTTTGGACAGAACAGTCGTCCAATGGCAGCGCCGGAGATGGGACTTCCTATTACAGAGGCCGCCCGTAAACAGGAAATTCTCCTCCTGTATGTACGGTGGTACTCGTCCCGCCTCCTCCCTGTCCCCTCCAAGGCAGCCAGCATATACATCTTATGTGGCCCCAGCACTGGGAGATTGTCGGGGGCCACAAAAGATATACATGTCCAAATAACCAGGCAGGCCATTCAAAACCGCAACGCAGGCAGTGATTCGCCCGCGGGCCGGACTTTGGACATGCCTGCACTATGGCCTGTGTAGTGTGAATAGCGAAGTGCAAACGATTGCAACTAGCATGCTTTGCTTGAACCAAACGGGGTGATGTCGAAAAGGGGGGGGGGGGGGGGGATCGGGAGCTCATAGTGAGAAAAAAAAAAGGGGGGGGGGGGCAGAGAAGATTGCAAGGTTATTAAGTAGCGGATGTGTGTAGATCAATTTTTTGCAGAAAATGGATAGCATTTAGGCTTAAATGTACACAGGACATTTTACAACCTCCCCTGAACGATTTAAAGGGGTTGTAAACCCTCAGCATTTTTCACCTTAATGCAGGGCTTGACAAACCCCGGGCGCCAGGTCGCCATTGCGACTAGAATTAGCGACCTGGCGCAGCACAGCTGGGGTATCCTGTGTCTCCGTGCACCCCCCCCCCCCCTCCGTGGGATCGCGTCGGCTGGTAATTGAGGCCACGGCTTTGCGGCCTTCTGCAGGCCTAGGCTTCCTTCTGTGAACTAGCGCCATCTTGTGGTGGCAGTTGGTATGACAACCAGCAATGCTAATGGAGTTTCCCTGTCTGTTTTCCCTGCCATCTCCTTCCCTCTAATTAGAACCCACAAACATTATATATATTTTTATTCTAACACCCTAGAGAATAAAATCGCGGTCGTTGCAATACTCTGTCACACCGTATTTGCGCAGCGGTCTTACAAGCGCACTTTTTTGGGGAAAAAAATACACTTTTTTTTTTTTTTTTTTAATTAAAAAATAAGACCAGTAAAGTTAGCCCAATTTTTTTATATTGTGAAAGATAATGTTACGCTGAGTAAATTGATACCCAACATGTCACGCTTCAAAATTGCGTCCGCTCGTGGAATGGCGACTAACTTTTACCCTTTAAAATCTCCATAGGCGACTGAGTTTTTACATTGTCTGCAATCATTACAACTAGAGGTCGACCGATATCTAGCCAAAAAAATATAAATAGGCAGATTACTGACCGCACCATGCCCGTCGACCCCAGAGTGTTCATCCTCCCTTCCCACACTCCATTGGCAGAGGGAGAGAGAGAGAGAATTCGGCATTAATGTCAGGGTGGGCGCGGGCCCAGCAGCTATCAAACACCAGCTGATGGGATCTGGGCGGGGCCATTACGTGTATGTGGCCCTGCCCCCTTTATTAAGCAGCCCAATCATTGGCTGGTGTTCGATAGCTGCAGGGCCCCACCCACCCCCGACATCACCGCTGAATTTTGACAGCTCCTCTTTCTCTGCATTCAGTCACATACGTCAGTTTCACAGTTATACTATATGGGCTCAGTGTGAAACCTGTCGGTGCCACCTGCAAAAAATAAAAAATTTGGCTTAAAATATCAGCATCAAATATCGGCCTCCCCGATTTCTAAATATCGGCATCGGCCAGAGAAAAAAAAAAAAAAAACATATCGGTCAACCTCTAATTACAACATAAAACTTTCGTTTAGGCCCCTTTCGCACTTGTACGACTTGTCTGGCATTCCCTGAAATCGCATCAAATCTGCGTCCGCGAAATTGCAGCTTAGTCGCGGTAGAGTGAAAGGGGCCTAAGACTGCCTTTACTTATGATTTTAAAGCGGAACTCAAAAAAAAAAAAAATTATACTGCTAGCCATGGTAAACAGATATGAATGTATATTATATATTTACTAATTTTAAAACTTTTTTTTTTTTTAAACCCATTTCTTCAGTTGCTGCATAGTTTCTGGCCTAGGCCAAAATTATGTCTTACATCTCAGGTACCTTCATGGGCATTTTACCCCCCCCCCTTTAATCTGGAGGAGGGGCTCTCAGCTAAGCACACCCCTGCGTGTTTGTCTGATGTAAAAGGCAGTTGAATTTCAGGAAGTAAACAACATAAAACATCAGTGACAGAAAAAATAAATAAAAAAAAAGTCCTTCTAAAAAGTTCAGTACCGGTGTGTAAACAGAAAAAGTTTAAAGCCAACCAAAGCAAGGATCACGCCACCCTAAAAATATTAATTTCAAAAGTTGAACTCCAGGCAGATAATAAAATACATGCAATGATGTGTTATTGAATACAGAACTGCATTGTTTTTTTTTTGTTTTTGTTTTTTTAAGACTAAAATTTATCCTGGTATCAGCATTTTGCAGTCCTTGTTAAGCAAATCTCAGACTGGGAAAGAAAAGTAGCCGAGATCATTCTGCTGCTTTTACTTCACCAACCAACCAGTCACAGGCTGGGGAGAGGGACAAGACTTGTAAGGCCCATTTCACAATAGCGGACAGATTGGGTCTTTTAAGGCGTTTGTACGGCAGACGCGATCGGACCACCCATTTTTCTCTATGGGAAAGAGAACGTAAAAAAAAGACAGTTGTCCATTTACACCCGCCTGCAACAAATCCGGTC
This sequence comes from Rana muscosa, assembly GCA_029206835.1. Lineage (NCBI taxonomy): Eukaryota > Metazoa > Chordata > Amphibia > Anura > Ranidae > Rana > Rana muscosa. The sequence goes on along the minus strand of CM055118.1, from coordinate 152,026,543 downwards.
CACCAAAAACAGACGGCTAGGGATTTCCCATTTGTCTAGTGGATCAGATTACAGTCAGATAGAAGCTGACAGTGTGGATTTGATTTAAAAAAAAAAAGTCAATTTAAAATCACTAGCAAAAAGGCTTGGATTTCAATCTTAATTTTAAAGAGCAACTGTCATCTATCCCGCAGCGGCTCCTCCTCTGACCCGCTGTTGACCGAGTAAAGATCAGTAATACAGTGTTGAGTACAGAGCAGTAAAACAAAAATAGAAAATTTTTCATTTGGGTTCAGTAATTTACTTGGATATAAGCATGTTAATGCGAGTATAAAATGAGTATATTACAATACTGGCAATTAATAAGAAATGTACTTTTCTATTAGGGCCGAAACAACTAAAATCGATGAAAATAGTTGTCAATCATTTTCATAAATCAATTAATCCATGTCAGTAATGGCCTGAGAACATGTGAATGTGCGAGGAGAAATGCCTCGTGGGACATGTAGTCCTGGGCAGGAAGTGAGTGGTTCTAAAGTCAGAAGTTTTTTACCTTGTTATAGGGGCTCTCTATTACACTTTGCAGCTTGCTATTGGGGCACTCTGAAGGCAGAAGGGTCGGTGAGTGATCCTAGAAGAGGAGGATCGGGTCTGCTCCGAGAAAAAAAAAAAAACATTACACAGAGCAGGCAAGTATAATAGGATTTTTTGTACTCACCGTAAAATACTTTTCTCTGACATCCATGGACTGACACGGTGTCTCTTTACACGTGGGTTATGTCCCTGCTTGCAGGAGAAGACCTAGGCAGAATGTGAGATGTTATACATACATGCTAAAAGCCAGAGCTGAACAGCCCCACCCAGGGGGCGGTCCCTCCGGACATAACCCTCCCACTACAGTCAGCAGACTTCAGTTCGTAACAAAGCAGTACAAACTTAAAAAGGAAGGGTGGGTGCCGTGTCAGTCCATGGATGTCAGAGAAAAGGATTTTACGGTGAGTACAAAAAATCCTATTTTCTCTTATCATCCATGGACTGACACGGTGTCTCTTTACACTTTACACGTGGGATGTCCCAAAGCAGTGTCAAGAGGGATGGGAGCAGTATAAATGGAAAAACCAAAAACTTCACTCCAAGGCGGCAGAGCTCCTCAACGGAGGAGTCGCAACTTTAAACAGCGGCCTGCAGCACCCTGCGGCCCGAAGGAAGCATCCAAAGATGCAGCCACATTAACCTTATAAAAGTTAAAAAGGCATGAACAGACGACCAGGTCGCCGCCTTGCACACTCGTGCAACCGACGCTTGATGTCGGAAAACCCAGGAAGCACCAATTGCCCTGGTGGAATGCGCCGTAACCGGAAAGGGAGGCGCCCGCCCTTTGAGAGCATAGGCTTGAATGACGGTTTGTCTGATTCCCCTAGAAATGATGGCAGACTAAACCGCTTGGCCCTGTTATGGACCAGAGACAGTCACAAACAGTGAGTCGGACTTCCGAATAGAAGCAGTAGCAGACAGGTACACCCGTAAGGCTTGTACCACATCCAATATGTGCAGCGCAAACTCTCTGGGATGCGATGGGTGAGGACACAAAGACGGGAGGACAATGCCCTCATGTAGGTGAAAGGTCGACACCACCTTTGGCAAAAAAGAAGGTGGTCGCGGATGCAACCCCGCCTTATCCTTATGGATGACTAAATATGGCGACTTGCAGGACAAAGCCGCCAACTCAGACACCCGTCAAACAGAAGTGATTGCCACTAAAAGGCCACCTTCTGAGACAAGACAAGAGGGGAATATCCCGGATATTCCCAAAAGGAGGTTCCTGGAGGACCGAGAGCACCAAATTCAGATCCCACGGTGGGAAAGGAGGCTTGACAGGAGGGAGCACATGGCGAACCCAACACAAGGTGCTAACCAAGAAATTACCCGCTAGAGGTCGCTGAAAGAAGACGGCCAAGGCCAAAATCTGATCCTTCATGGTACTCAAAGCAAGCTTTTGGGTCACTCCACACTGCAGAGGACGCAGGATTCTGGGGACGGAATACGTCCGAGGACGCCAGTCTAGCGCTTCGCATATGGCGATATAAGCTTTCCAGGCACGGTAATAGATCTGCCTGGAGGAAGACTTCCGTGTCCTTAACATGGTCAAAATGACCAAGTCCGAGAGACCTCGGTCCCTCAACACCTGGCTTTTAACAGCCCTGCCGTTAAAAGACAGAGACTGTAAGCCGGATAAAACATAGGACCTTGAGACTGAAGGTCCTCCCTCATCGGCAACCGCCAGGGAACGTCCGCGACGAGACATACCAGATCAGCGTACCAGTGATGCTGAGGCCAATCCGGAACAATTAGGATCGCCGGAGTTTATATCAGGCGATAAGGACCCTATGGGGCCACCAACGCATCCGAGGCATCGCCCAAGGATCCCTGGATCTGGCCACAACCTCGACCCTTGCGATTGAGTCGAGAGGCCATCAGGTCCACATCCGGCGTGCTCCACCGTCGGTAAAGGAGTTGAAATATGCAAGGACCACTCTTCTTGGTCCGGCGATTGGCGACTCAGATAGTCCGCCTGCCCATTGTCTATGCCCAGAATGTAAAATGGCCTACAGTGCCGGCACATTTCTTCCGACCCACTTCAGGATGCGGACTACCTTGGAAGCCACAGCTGAGCTCCGAGTTCCCCCTTGATGGTTTACATACGCCACCGCCGTGGCGGTGTCCGACTGGCTCCTGATGGAGCGACCCCGTACTCTCTCCGACGGCCCGTATTTCCAGAACAGTGATTGGTAAACGGGCTCGTCCGGAGTCCAAGGCCTGAGCCGACAGGACTCCCCAGACTCCACCCCAGCCCGTCAGGCTGGTGTCCGTCGTGAGTACCGTCCATTGGATGGGAGGGGAACAACTTTCCGGACCGAAGAGCCGAGGATCTCAACCACCATGTCAGGGGCGCCCTGACCAGGTGAATCACCTGGATCTGAAGATCCAAGGACAATGGGGATTTGTCCCAGGTGGACAAGATCTCCTTCTGCAATGCCCTGGTGTGTGATTAGGCATACGGAACGGCCGCGAAGGAGGCCACCACGAGTCCCGGGACTCTCATGCAAAAAACGGATTGACAACCATTTTTGGGATGTCAGCACCCGCACCGCAGACTGAAGTGTCAGCAACTTCTCCAGAGGTAGGATACCTTTGCCTCCAAGGAGTCCAGAATCAGAACTAGATACTCCAGACACTGAGTCGGGACCAGGACTGACTCCTGAATGTTCAGGAACCACCCGAGTCCCTGAGGGTCTAATTGACGATAGTCACCTTTCCTCTAAGTCTGATCCACTTTCTGCTCTTAGCAGAAGATCGTCCAGATAGCCCACGACAGCAATACCTCGCTGTAACAGAAGGCTAGAACCGAAGCAAACACCTTGGTGACGAGGCTAGGCCGAAAGGAAGAGCCACAATCGATAGGGGACTTCGCTGATCGCAAAGCGCAGAAACTTCTGGTGACTTGCGCAGATCGGAACATGCAAGTAGGCGTCCTTGAAGTCCAAGGACGCCAGAAGAAAATCCCTTTGGTGGAGTGTAGCGATCACCGTGCGAATGGATTCCATGTGGAATTTCTGCACCTTCTCGAAGGCATTCAGGGCCTTGAGGTCCAGGATAGGTCGAACCACGTCCTATTTTTGGGACGACAAACAGATTCGAGTAGAATCCCTGAAAACTCTCCTGTGACGGAACCGGCACAATCACTCCGGACCTGATCAAATCCTGTACAGCCCCCAAGAGGGCTGCCCGACAGGTAGGAAGGAGAGGAAGATTTGAGGGAAAGAATCTGTCTGGGGGCCAGGATCGGAATACTATCCTGTATCCTGAGGTGACCACCTCGCACACCCACCAGTCGGAGATTTGGGAGGCCCACCGATTCGTGACCTGCGAAGTCGTCCCCCCACCCCAGAGTCGGGCGGAGGCAAGACTTCACGCGGAGGCGGGCTTGGGAGCCACTTGTTCGGCTTACGCACCCAGGGGGCACTTGTGCCCACCAGCCGCACTGCCGTCAGTCTGAGAGGGCCTACCCGTGGACTCTGACTGACGAAAAAAACCCAGTTTTGCTGGAAAGGAAGGCCCCTGTTTGCGGCGGGCCTCCTCACCCTTGCTAGTCTAAGGTAGAAGAGTGCTTTTACCTCCCATGACGATGTCATCCAGAGCAGCACCGAAAGGTCTACCACCTTTAAATGGTAGATCCGTCAGGAGCTTCCTAAGGCTAGGTCAGCAGACCAGCACTTCAACCAGATAAGACGACGCAATACCACCGCCGAGACAGAGGCCCTGGATATTAAAGGGGCCGCGTCCAACGTGGCGTCGCACACATAAACCAGGCCCTGAACCAGTTGGTGGGCCAGAGCAACTGTGTCTGGAGGAAGATTATGCTCCTGTACAGCTAGGTGCAACATTTTTGCCCAACCTGTAAGTGTTTAAGACACAAGGGTCGCCGCTACCACAGGCCGTAGGGCGGATCCCAACAAGGCAAACATGGCTCTGCTCACTTCTGACCTCCTGTCAGTGGGGTCCTCAAATGCAGGAGTCCCCTCCATCGGGAGAGTGATGGCCTTGTTCAACCGGGCGACTGGAGGGTCGACCCTGGGGGAGAAGCCCACTTTTTAAGTAGGGCATCTTCAAGGGGTATCTGATAGACAAACGCCGCGGGACCATAAAAAAAAATTCTTCTGCGGCTTTTCCCAGACCTTATCAATGAGCTGGTCAAAGAAAGTACATATGGAAAAACCTCTTTAGAAGGCCTGGCCTTAAAAGAACCAAAGGAGACTGTATCCGCCTGAGGTTCTGCATCCGCAGCATTTTAGCTTGAGAGTGTCCCTCACCGCAGTCATGAGTACACTAACAAGCGCCCTGTCATTTACTGACTCAGAACTGGAGTTTTCCTTATAAGGAATGTCCTGTTCAAAACCATCCAATACATTCAGAACTAGGGTCCTGAGCGGTAGTGGCTAGGCCCATATCTGAATCAGCACACTGCCCTCATGAAGTAAAGTGGGGAGAGGGCGCTTTTTTGCTCCCTTGCGCTTGCACACAGCTCCCATCCTGGTCAGAAATGATTCCAGGACTGCCCACAACTGGTCCCTAGGGACCGCAGGTGCTGAAGCACTGCCTGTTGTCCACTGACATTTAGGGGAAGCTGGTGACAGAGACTCCATATTGCCCCCCTCTGAGACTCCTCAGATAAAAAGTCCATCCACAGGCTGTGCTGACTGAGGGGGCACCCAGGGGACTCAACAAACCGGACCAGGGACCGCTCAGTTCCGCTGTCTGTACCGCGCTGGTGAGCTGTGAGGAGATTTCCGCTGTTACAGCAGCGCTAGAGGCCAAAACTAGTGCTGAAGAGCGCGCGGGCTACAAGAAAATGGCCACCGCACTTCACTGAGGCGATCCGCGGCAAGATGGCCGCCATGACTCAGCAGAAGTGAAAAAAACAGCACACACACAGCGCCACTCGGCGCTCAGGCCCCAAAACACACAAAAAAAGGCCCCAAGCATATCTGCAGACCAGCATTAGCCCTTCCAATAACAGTGTGACCCCCAGGCACCCCACACAGCGCCAGCAATGGTGACAGTGACAATGAAATACAGGGGGAGACAGGGAAAATCCCCCACAGAGAAACGCACAGCCTTTTGTACTCACCTGCAGGCAGGAGAGACTACTTACCCGTCCCCTGAGGGACCCACTGGTGTGTTTCTGACAGGACTATCACAGTGCAGTACTGAGTAGCTGTCGGCCCGGTCCACCGCGAAAGATACAGTCAGTCAGGAACTGTTCAGTCGAGAGGACCGTGGGAGCACGAAAGCAAACCCGGCTACCCCTGGAGTCATGGGGCCTGTCGTGAACTGAGTCTCACGCACACAAGGCGAGGATCAGCACGCTCGATGGTCGGACAGGGAAGACTACGAGGATATCTTGTACCCAACCTGTTGCCCAGCCGACAGTTGATAGAAAAATTCTCAAAAATAAAATAAAGAATTCCAGAAAAGGAATAAAAATAGGTCAGGAGACTGGCTCCTGAGAGAGCCACGTCTTCTCCTTCTGCTAGGCAGAAAAAAACTGAAGTCTGCTGACTGTAGTGGGAGGGTTATGTCCAGCTCTGGCTTTTAGAATGTATGTATAACATCTCACATTCTGCCTAGGTCTTCTCCTGCAAGGGACATAAACCCATGTGTAAAGTGTAAAGAGACACCGTGTCAGTCCATGGATAAGAGAAAACATGTTTGTAAAAAAAAAAAAAAAAAAAAAAAAAAAAAAAAAAAAAAGGGACTTTAAACAACTTAAGGACCAGCCGCCATCGTTATACGTCGCTACTTTGACGTTAAAAACCGGTGTTATGGCAGCAACTAGCTGTCATAACCCAGGTATTTTTAAAAACAGAGGACTGTCCTCTTTCAGATAAAAGTGATCTCTATGGCGGATTCACCGTGAGATCACTTTCATCTGTGGCAGAAGAGGGCCCCCTTCCCGCTGTGCATCGGTCGGCTCCGCCGCTTACCGGAGCGGTCGGCAGCGGCAGAGCCAATCGGATCCTTTCCCCTCACTGCCTGGGATGCCAAGTGAGGGAAATATGGCCCCTGCTCGGCTCCATAGCATTGGAGGGGCGAAGCGTCATCAAAACATCAGCCCAAAGCTCTTAAAAAAAATTTATTTATTTTTTCTAGCAAAAAAAACAAGTATAATGTTTGGGGTTCTAACAGCCTAGAGAATAAAATGGTGGTTGTTGCAAAACTTTGTCACACCGTATTTGAGCAGCAGTCTTACGAGTGCACTTTTTGGAAAAAATACTTATTTAAAAAAAAAAAAAAAAAAATTTTTTGTACTCACCGTTAAAATCCTTTCTCTGACGTCCATGGACTGACACAGCATCTTCATTCTTGACAAAGTGGGTTATGTTCCTGCTCATATGAGAAGACTAGGCAGAATGTTAAATGTTTCAACATACAGGGGGCAGTCCCTCCGGACATAAACCTCCTACCTGCAGCCAGCAGCCTCAGTTCGTATTAAAGCAGTACAAACTCAACAAAAGGAGGGGTGGGTGCTGTGTCAGTCCATGGATGTCAGAGAAAAGGATTTTTACGGAGAGTACAAAAAAAAAAAAAATCCTATTTTCTCTTAGCGTCCATGGACTGACACAGCATCTTCATTCTTGACAAAGTGGGACTTCCCAAAGCAGTGTTAAAAAACGAGGGGTGGGAACAGTATCAAGGAAAAAAAATAAAATAATAATAATTCACCCCAAACAAGCAGAGCGCCTCACCGGAGGAGTTGCAACATTAAACAGCCGCCTGCAAAACCTTGCGGCTGAAAGAAGCATCAGAAGAAGATGCAGCCACATCACCCGGCAAGGAACCAAGGCACCTTGCGATTGAGTCGAGAGGCCAAGAGGTCCACATCCGGTGTGCCCCACCTATGGCAAAGGAGGTGAAACACCTCCAGATGCAAAGACCATTCCCCCTGGTCCAACATCTGGCGGCTCAGATAGTCCGCCTGCCAGTTGTCCACTCCTGGAATGTAAACGGCCGACAGAGCTGGCACGTTTCTTTCCGCCGATCTTAAGATGTGAGCGACCTCGGACGCCGCCGCTGAGCTCTGAGTCCCCCCCTGATGGTGGACATAAGCCACTGCCGTGGCGTTGTCCGATTGGATCCTGACAGAGCGTCCCTGCAGTCCCCTCGACCACAAGGAGAGGCACAGTCTGATCGCCCGGAGTTCCAGGACATTGATCGGCAGACGGGACTCGTCCGGTGTCCAGAGCCCTTAGGCTTACAGAACTCCCCACCAGCCCGAAAGACTGGCATCCGATGTGATCAGTGGACAGGACAGGACCGACTTCCCCAACCGAAGGGCCGGGGATCTCAGCCACCACTTCAGGGATGCCCTGACTAGGTGACTCACCTGGATCAGACGATCCAGTGATAATGGAGCCTTGTTCCAGCAAGACAGTATCTCCTTTTGCAAGACACGAATGTGGAATTGGGCGTACGGCACCGCCTCGAATGAAGCCACCATGAGTCACAGGACCCTCATGCAAAAATGGAGTGACGACCGTTTGCGGGACGTCAGCACCCGCACCGCAGATTGAAGAGTCTGCAACTTGTCTAAAGGGTAGAAATACCCTTGCCTCCGAGGAGTCCAAGATCAAGCCGAGGTACTCCAGACACTGAGTCGGAACCAGGACCGACTTCTGAACGTTCAGCAGCCAGCCGAATTCTCAAAGGGCATGACTGGCTATCACCACATTTTCCTCTAATTTTGAGCCAGAGACTGCTCTTAGAAGAAGATCATCTAGATAGCGAGGCTTTGCTACCGTGGGCTGTCTCAGCAAAGCTAGAAATCAGGGCAAGCACCTTGGTGAAAACCCGAAGGGAAGAGCCACAAACCGATCGTGGTCTACGCCTATCACGATGCGCAGAAACTTCTGGTGACCCGCACAAATTGGGACATGCAAGTAGGCGTCCTTGATGTCCAAGGATGCTAGAAAAAAAAAAAAAAAAAAAAGGATTTTTGTACTCACCGTAAAATCCATTTCTGACATCCATGGACTGACACAGCTGGATACTGTAAACGTGTGGGTATATGTCCCTGGTCGCAGGAGAAGATCTAGGCAGAATGTTAGATGTTAAAACATTCTAGAACAAACCAGAGCTGAACAGCCCCACCCAGGGGGGCGGTCCCTCCGGACATTACCCTCCCACCTGCAGCTAGCAGCCCTCAGTTCGTAACAAAGCAGTACAAACCTTAAAAGGAAGGGTGGGTGCTGTGTCAGTCCATGGACGTCAGAGAAATGGATTTTACGGTGAGTACAAAAATCCTATTTTCTCTTATCGTCCATGGACTGACACAGCTGGATACTGTAAATGTGTGGGACGTCCCAAAGCAGTATCAGAAGGGTGGGAGCGGTAGCAAAGGAAAAACCAAAACTTCACTCCAAACAAGCAGAGCTCCTCAACGAAGGAGTTGCAACATTAAACAGCGGCCTGCAATGCTTTGCGGCCGAAGGGAGCATCCGAAGATGCAGCCACATCAACCTTATAAAATCTTGAAAAGGTATGAACGGACGACCAGGTCGTCGCCTTACACACTTGTGCAACCGACGCTTGATGTCGGAAGGCCCGGGAAGCACCAATTGCCTTGGTGGAATGCGCCGCAACCGGAAAGGGAGACGCCCGCCCCTTAAGGGCATAGGCCTGTATGACGGTCTGCCTGATCCACCTAAAGACGGTGGCAGACAACACCGCTCGGCCACGTTTTGGACCAGACACAGATTTCCGAAGGGAAACAGTAGCAGACAGGTACACTCGTAAGGCTTGTACCCATCTTAATGTATGAAGCGCAAACTCTCAGGGATGCGATGGGTGAGGACACAAGGACGGAAGAACAATGTCCTTCTTAAGGTGAAAGGCCGAGACCATCCTTAGAAAAGAAGGATGGTCGTGGGCGCAACACCAACATATCCTTATGGAGGACCAAGTAAGGCAACTTGCCGGACAAGGCCGCCAGCTCAGTCACCCGTCTAACCGAAGCAATGGCCACCAAGACGATACTGCCCCCACGGGCTTCCAACGCGTCTGACCACGATCTTGCCACCTTGCGAGTGAGATGAGAGGCCATAAGGTCCACTTCCAGTGCCCCACCTCCGGTAAAGAAGGTGGAAACACCTCCGGATGCAAGGACCCTTCGCCTGCAATGCACACGGCCGACAGGACCGTCTTGCAGCGAGATGTATGAAAATCCCAAAGACTCCGCAATGTATCGGAGAAGGGAGGCCCCAGTGTACAGGGTGCCTCAAATGTTGCCCAATAAAGGCAACTTGACGGAACTTCCCTAGAAACTCGGTCAGAGGACTAATACCTAATACCTCAGCCTCCACAGGTGGGTCGCAAACCCACCCCGGGCACAGAGACCCTAAAGGCTAAAGCAGTTGTAGTGCACCTGCTAGACGACTGATGGATGAAGCAGAGGCTTTTCCATAGTCATTGAGCTACAAAAAATGCCAGAGACGCAGCCACTAACGGGCGTAGCGCTAACCGCAGCCTGGCGAACACCGTCCAAGCCAGCGCTTCTGATCACCACTGAAAGCAGGTGGAAAGTGATACCCCTGAAACCAGGGATCCTTGTGACAATGCTCCACCCAGCAGCTACCCATGGATAGGTGCTGATTGTGCAAACATAGTTTATACTATGTATTGCGTCAAACGCACAAATCGAGAGTGTGGGAGGAAACCCACCCAGCCACAAAGAGCATAATACAACCACATACGGCGTAAGTAGTTTAGTATTTGTGGATAAACCTATTAAAAACACGTATATACTGTGCCAGTGACGAAGGCGCGCACAACATCGGGGCCTGGACGTAAACCAGCCACGCAGATTGCGTACACAACCGTGTAGGGATGTTAGCCTGCGAATAAACAAATTGCACATGTTTATACTGTGCATAGCGCTGAGAATGCGCACACCATTGGAACGCAGGGGAGAAACCTGAGCACCCGGGTGAAACCCATGCAGACTGCATACGCATACCGTGTATGGTATTATAGTATGTGTGCTAAACATTTTGCACAAGCCCATGTGTGCATAGCAACGAAGGCGCGCACACTGTTGGCGCGTGGGAGGAACCGAAGTACCCCACGCATACTCAGAGAATGCAATACCTACAGCTACTGTAAATGTATTTAGTGTAGTGTATAGACATAATGTGTATGTTTACACCGTGTATTGCACCAAAGGCATGCATGTCATGTAGCATGGGCAGAAACCCACGCAGACTGCATACGCATACCGTGTAGGTATTATAGTGTGTGTGTTTCGGATTAAATAAGCTGCGCTAATAAACTACAAGGCCCCTTTCACACTGGGGCGGGCAGGAGCAGTGGCGGTATAGCAGCGCTGCTATACCGTCGTTCTTACCATGGTATGCGGTCACTAGGGGGGGTGAATTTAACCCCCGCTAGCGGACGAAAAAGGGTTAATACAGCCCGCAAAAAGCGGCTATTGCCGCGGTATTACCGCGGTGTCCCATTGATTTCAATGGGCACCCGCGGTAAAGGAGCGGTGAACACACCGCTCCTTTACCGCTGTAAAGAAGCGGCTAGCAGGATTTTTGGAGCGGTCCTGCTAGCGCACCGCTTCAGTGTGAAAGCCTTCGGGCTTTCACATTGAAGGCTACAGGGCAGGAATTTTTCATGCGGTATAATAGCGCTATTAGCGCTAAACCGCATGAAAAACGCCCCAGTGTGAAAGGGGCCTTAATACTAAATTAATTCTGTAATAAGTGCTTAACCACTTAACGACCGCCCACTGTAAATATACGTCAGCAGAATGGCACCGACAGGCAGAATCACGTACATATACGTGATTGCCTTTGTATAGTTGGGGGGTCCGATCGGACCCCCCTTCTTTACAGTGGGTGGTCGTTTTACCTTCGGGAGCGATCCGGCATGAGGGGACGGCCGTTCGATTCCGGCCACCCCCTCTCGATCGCTCCCGGCGAATGAGAGAGCTTCCCCTGCCTGCCAGGAAGGAGGAAGTGATGTCATCTCTCCTGCGGCGCTCACATATACCGAGCGCCGTACAGGAGAAGATGCAGGTTAGTACACAAAACAGCACACTGACACCAGGACACATAAATCGCCCCCCCAGATCACCCCCCCCCAGCCCCCAGTCACAGTGTCACTGATTGCAGTGATCACTAAATAAATGGTCACTGCAATCAGTGACATTTGTGACTGTAAAAGTGTCACTACATTTAGTTTTAGGTCCAGTGTAGCCCCCTAATAAAGGTTTAACCCCCTGATCACCCCCCCAGATAACCCTTTCACCCCCTAGCACCGCCGTCGCTATGCGATCATTTTTCTGATCGATGTCTCAGCGTCGGTGATGCTGATCGGTAGCCAGCAATTTTTTTTAGGTTCGCCGCAGGTTTTTATAGCATCGGGTACCCCCATATATTACCTAATAAAGGTTTAACCCCCTTGATCGCACCCCAGGTAACCCTTTCACCCCCTATCACCACTGTCACTAAGCGATAATTTTTCTGATCGTTGTCTTAGTGTCGGTGATGCCGATAGGTAGCCAGTAATTTTTTTTTAGGTTCGCCGTCAGGTTTTTATAGCGTCAGGTACCCCCATATATTACCTAATAAAAGGTTTTAACCCCCTAATTGCCCCTAGTTAACCCTTTCACCAGTGATCATCATATAAGTGTTACGGGTGACGCTGGTTAGTTAGTTTGCTTTTTATAGTGTCAGGGCACCCGCCGTATATAACCCAATAAAGGTTTAACCCCCTGATCGCCCGGCGGGTGATATCAATTAGGTTTTAGCATCAGAGAGGGTCTGCGTCACACCCCAGGCAGCGTCAGGTTAGTGCCAGTAGCGCTAACACCCACGCGTGAAGCATACACCCCCCTTAGTGGTATAGTATCTGATCAGATCTATACTAGCGTCCCCAGCAGTTTAGGGTTCCCAAAAACGCAGTGTTAAACGGGATCAGCCCAGATACCTGCTGGCACCTGCGTTTTGCCCCTCCGTCCAGCCCAGGCCACCCAAGTGCAGTATCGATCGATCACTGTCACTTGCAAAACACAACACACATAACTGCAGCATTCGCAGAGACAGGCCTGATCCCTGCAACTCCAGTGTTGTAGGAGGTGATTTCACCACCACAGTTAAAAAAAAAAAAAAAAAGCATATATGCCGAAGCATTGGGGCAGCAGGGGCGGAGGAGTGATTTTGCTCCTAATACCGCGTACACAGGGCCGTGGGAACAGGACAGGCAAACCAAGCAACTGCTTGGGGCCCCCAGCTGGGCTGGGGCCCCAGCAGAGCTGCCTCCCCTACCCGCGATTGGCGGCCCTCCCCCTACCTGCGATTTGGCGGCCCCCCCCTACCTGCGATTTGGCGGCCCCCCCCCCTACCTGCGATTTGCGGCATCGATATCCCGTGTTAGCACCCCCCCTTCTCCAAAAAAATAAATCAGTAGCACCCCCCCGCTTGGGGGCCCCAAATTCTCAATCTGCTTGGGGCCCCCAAATTCCTTCAAATGGCCCTGCGTGTACATACGGTCGAAATTCCGACGGAGGCTTGCCCGTGGAAAAGTCTGACCATGTGTACGCGGCATAACTTTTGCGAGAAGATGCCCCCATGCTTCGGCATATATAAATGGTGCATGTATGCCCATCATTAGAAGTGGGTGGATGAAGGGCGGTATTCTAATGGTGGGCATACCCATCGATCAATCTTTTTTTTTCGTTCAGCCAACAGGCTGCATGAAAAAAAAAAAGATTACAATACATGTCCAACAAGGACCAGCAACGTACTGGTATGTTTCTGGACTTTGAATGTTTATACCAGAATGATGCCTGCAGGTTTAGGTATTATCTTGGTATCATTCTTTTCAGCCAGCGGCCGGCTTTCATGTAAAAGCAATCCTAGTGGCTAATTAGCCTCTGGACTGCTTTTACAAGCAGTGGGAGGGAATGTCCCCCCCCCGGATATAAAAAGCGCCATTGGGAAATTGGGAAAGCATTTTATCACACCGATCTTGGTGTGGTCAGATGCTTTGAGGGCAGAGGAAAGATCTAGGGTCCAATAGACCCCAGTTTTAAAAAAAAAAAAAAGGAGTACCTGTCATTACCTATTGCTATCATAGGGGATATTTACATTCCCTGAGATAACAATAAAAGTGATAAAAAAAAAATATATGGAAGCAACAGTTTAATAATAAAATAGCAAAATTAATAAAAAAAAAAAAAAAAAAGAAAAAAAAAAAAACACCCCTGTCCTGCCCTGCTCTTGCCCAATGGCAAACGCAAGCGTCGGTCTGGCGTCATATGTAAACAGCAATTTCACCATGCATGTGAGGTATCACGCGAAGGTCAGATCGAGGGCAGTCATTTTAGCAGTAGACCTCCTCTGTAAATCTAACGGGGTAACCTGTAAATGCTTTTAAAAATGTATGTAGTTTGTCACCAATGCGCGTTTGTGCGAAATTTTAAAGCATGTCGTGTTTGGTATCTATGTACTCGGCCTAAGATAATCTTTTTTATTTCAAACATTTGGGCAATATAGTGTGTTTTAGTGCATTAAAATTAAAAAAAAAGTGTATTTTTCCCCCAAAAAATGCGTTTGAAAAATCGCTGCGCAAATACTGTGTAGAAAAAAAATAATGCAACACCCACCATTTTATTCTGTAGGGCCTTTGCTTTAAAAATATATATAATGTTTGGGGGTTCAACATATTTTCTTGCAAAAAAAATATGTTTTCATGTAAACAAAAAGTGTCAAAAAGGGCTTTGTCTTCAAGTGGTTAGAAGAGTGGATGTAAGCTTCCTAGTGTTGTGTATAAAATGCCAGAACAGTTCAAAACCCCCCCAAATGACCCCATTTTGGAAAGTAGACACCCCAAGCTATATACTGAGAGGCATGTCGAGTCCATGGAATATTTTATATGTTGACACAAGTTGCAGAAAAAATAAAATTTTTTTTTTTTTTTTTTTTTTTTTTTGCACAAAGTTGTCACTAAATGATATATTGCTCAAACATGCCATGGGCATATATGGAATTACACCCCAAAATACATTCTGTTGCTTCTCCTGAGTACGGGGATACCACACGTGTGGGACTTTTTGGGAGCCTAGCCGCGTACGGGACCCCAAAAACCAAGCACCGCCTTCAGGCTTTCTAAGGGTGTAAATTTTTGATTTCACTTCTCACTGCCTATCACAGTTTCGGAGGCCATGGAATGCCCAGATGGCACAAAACCCCCCCAAATGACCCCATTTTGGAAAGTAGACACCCCAAGCTTTTTGCTGAGAGGTATTGTGAGTATTTTGCAGATCTCGCTTTTTGTCACAAAGTTTTGAAAATTGAAAAAAAAAAAAAAAAAAAATATGTTTTCTTCATTTTCAAAAACGAATGAGAGCTGTAAAATACTCACCATGCCTCTCAGCAAACAGCTTGGGGTGTCTACTTTCCAAAATGGGGTCATTTGGGGGGGTTTGTGCTATTTTGGCATTTTATGGCCTTCAAAACTGTGATAGGTAGCGAGGAGTGAAATCAAAAATTTGCGCCCTTAGAAATCCTGAAGGCGGTGCTTGGTTTCCGGGGTCCCGTACGTGGCTAGGCTCCTAAAAAGTCCCACACATGTGGTATCCCCGTACTCAGGAGAAGCAGCAGAATGTATTTTGGGGTGCAATTCCACATATAACCATGGCATGTGTGAGCAATATATCATTTAGTGACAACTTTTTGTAATTTTTTTTTTTTTGTCATTA
Source organism: Rana muscosa (assembly GCA_029206835.1). Classification (NCBI taxonomy): domain Eukaryota; kingdom Metazoa; phylum Chordata; class Amphibia; order Anura; family Ranidae; genus Rana; species Rana muscosa. Next base: position 152,011,239 of record CM055118.1, on the reverse strand, counting down.
TTCAATCACTTGGGACAAAAAAAAAAAAAAATATTCAATGGGCTCAACATGCCTCTCAGCAATTTCCTTGGGGTGTCTACTTTCTAAAATGGGGTCATTTGGGGGGGTTTTGTACTGCCCTGCCATTTTAGCACCTCAAGAAATGAGATAGGCAGTCATAAATTTAAAGCTGTGTAAATTCCAGAAAATGTACCCTAGTTTGTAAACGCTATAACTTTTGCGCAAACCAATAAATATACGCTTGACATTTTTTTTACTAAAGACATGTGGCTGAATACATTTTGGCCTAAATGTATGACTAAAATTGAGTTTACTCGATTTTTCTTATAACAAAAAGTAGAAAATATAATTTTTTTTCAAAATTTTCGGTCTTTTTCCGTTTATATCGCAAAAAAGAAAAAAAATCGCAGAGGCAATCAAATACCATTAAAAAGAAAGCTCTATTTGTGGGAAGAAAAGGACGCAAATTTTGTTTGGGTACAACATTGCATGTCTGCACAATTTACAGTTAAAGCAGCGCAGTGCAAAATTCTGAATTCACCTCTGGTCCTTTAGCTACCAAATGGTCCGGGGCTTAAGTGGTTAACAAGTAAATATACACCCTCTCACAGGTGTAGTGATACGTGAAAAAAAAAGGGCAAAAACAAATTGAAAAAGGATGCCGTCCCAATAAAAAAAAAAAAAAAAAAAAAAAAAGACAAAATCTGATGCTTATATTTCAAAGTCTCTAGCAGATACAAAATAAGATTATTGTGTATAAGACACTATTGCAGTTGTTCGCCCATCTAATGTAGTCACCATATAATTGATGGAAAAAAAAAAAAAAAAAAAAAAAAAAATTAATAATAGAGTCCTCTCCACCCAGATGTCAAACGTGATGGTTCTTTATTATTCATTTTTGTTTTTTCCCCCCCATCAATTATATGGTGACTACATTAGATGGGGCGAACAACTGCAATAGTGTCTTATACACAATATTATTTTGTATCCGATAGAGACTTTGAAATATAAGCATCAGATTTTGTCTTTTTTTTTTTTTATTGGGACGGCATCCTTTTTCAATTTGTTTTTGCCCTTTTTTTTCACGTATCACTACACCTGTGAGAGGGTGTTTATTTACTTGTTAAGCACTTATTACAGAATTATTTTAGTATTAATAGTTTATTAGCGCAGCTTATTTCATCCGAATCGTATTATTTAGTGTGTGTCTCACATGTTAAGTTGCAGCAATATATATTTATTTTTGAATTTAAGGACGAGCGCTGTAATTCACCAATTACACATTATAGTGTGTGTGCTAAACATTTTGCACAAGCTCATGTGTGCATAGCACCGAAGGCGCCCACACCGTTGGCGCGTGGGAGGAACCGAAGTACCCCACACATACTCAGAGAATGCAATACCTACAACTACTGTGAATGTATTTAGTGAAGTGTATAGACATAATGTGTATGTTTACATCGTGTATTGCACCAAAGGCATGCATGTCATGAGCGTGGGCGGAAACCCACGCAGACTGCAAAGACATATCGGGTAGGTATGTTAGTATGTGGATATCCAATCGCACAAATTTAGACTGTGCATAGCGCCGAAGCGCCCATACCAATGGAGTGTGGGAGGGAACCGGAGTACCCGGAGGAAAACCACACAGACTGCCTACACTTATAGCATGCGTGATAAACATTGAACATGTTTAACTGTGCAGAAGGCCAAAGGCGCACATACCGTCAGCGCGTGGGAGGAAACCGGAACACTCGGAAGAACTCCACGCACACAGCCCACAGATACCGTGTAGGAATGATAGCATGTGAATCAACATATTGCACATGTTTATGCTGTGCATTTCCATTGGAGCGTGGGGGAAACCGGAGTACCCGGAGGAACCCCACGCAAACAGTATACCCATACTGTAAACATGTGCAATAAACATATTGAACATGTCTATACTGTGCAGAGAGCCGAAGCGCACATACCATGAGAGTGCAGGAGGACACCGGAGCCCCCCGCCAACCCAGAGAGTATAATACATGCATATACTGTGAATGTATCTGGAGTCGTGCATAAACATATTTTGTACGTTTATATCATGTATGGCACTGAAACACAGCATTGGAACGTGGGGACAGCCACGCAGACACAGAGACCAATAACACATACATACACACACTGTGAATGTATGCAGTGTAGAGGTATAGGATGAGTTTAAATTATGGCGCAGAAGCGCATAATCTTCTCTGTATCATTCCAACCTGCTTGACTGTGCTGCCGAAGCAGCATGCAGGCAACCTCTGATCCTCAGACAGTGTGTCTGTCAGAGCTCAAATCATTCCCCAGGAAATGGTGGGAAATGTTACCTCAGGTATCACACAGAAGGCTCACAGGGACTAGATACATAAATGAATAAAGTCCTCCCTCATCCATGCTGCTCTTGAGGCAGCGTGAGGAAAACAGTGAGGAAACTGTAAAAGAAAGGCTTGTCACAGCAATTCCAGCCTGAGAGTGTTTCTCACATCAATGAGATCACTTACAAGCGCCCTGTCATTCACTGACAGAGAACTGGAGTCTTCCTCACAAGGGAATGTCCTGTTCATAAACATTAAATATTCAGGGAGGTAGGGTCCTGAGCATAGTAGCTAGGCCCATATCTGACTCAGAGCACCACTTCAGTAAAGATTTTTTTTATTTATTTTTTGTGGGGGGAGGGGGCTTATAGCTCCTTTTGCTCACACACCGCTTCCATTCTGACAGGAATGATTCCAGGACTGCTGACAACTGGTCCATAAGGACCGCAGGTGCAGGAAACATATGAACATGTTTAACTGTGCAGCACTGCCAGTTGCCCCAGGCAAGTGTGGAGCGCAGGTGTATCAGACTCCATAACGCCACCCTCTGAGACCTTATACACTATACAGTGAATATACAGTCCACCCACTGGCTACGCTGAGGCTAAGGAGGGGATACCCGGGAGGACCCACCAACCCTTAAGGATCGCTCAGTCTGAGGAGATTGTGAGGGGGATTTGCGGCGCCAGAAATAAATGCGCGGCGGCCACAAGAAAATGGCCACCGGCCGCAGCTATAACGGCGCCACTGAACGCCAAGATGGCCGCCGAGCGCGAAATTCAAAGCTCTAATGCGCGCCAATGGCGCACACAATAACCACCTCACACACACCAGAAAAAACTGCAGACATGAGCGCCCAGCCAGGCCAGAGTGACCCCCAGTACAGGGGGGAGACAGGGAGAAACCCCCTCACACAAACACAGCCAGTATGTACTCACCTGCAGTAGGAGAGACTACTTACCACGTCCCTTTCAGGGACCCACTGGCTTGTTTCAGACAGACCTATCACAGAGTCGTGCTGCGTAGCTGTCGGCCCGGTCCACCGCGAGAGATACAGTCAGTCAAGTACTGTTCAATCTTGAGAGGACCGCGGGAGCATGAAAGCAACCCGGCCACCCCTGGAGTCATGGGGTATGTCGTGAACTGAGTCTCACGCACACAAGGCGAGGATCAGCACGCTCGATGGTCGGACAGGGAAGACTACGAGGATACTAGTGTACCCAAACTGTTGCCCAGCCGACAGTTGATTGAAGGTCTCAAAAATAAAATTCCCAAAAGGAATACAATTTAAAAAAGTAAAATCTTCCAGGAGACTGGCTCCTGAGAGAGCCACGTCTTCTTCTGCTAGGCAGAAGAAAAAAAACGGAGGGCTGCTAGCTGCAGGTGGGAGGGTAATGTCCGGAGGGAGCGCCCCCCTGGGCGGGGCTATTCAGCTCTTGTTTGTTCTAGAATGTTTTAACATCTAAAATTCTGCCTAGATCTTCTCCTGAGAGCAGGGACATATACCCACACGTTTACAGTATCCAGCTGTGTCAGTCCATGGACGATAAGAGAAATCCCCTGGGTGGAGCGCAGCAATCACTGAGCGAATGGATTCCATGCAGAATTTCCAAACCTTCACAAAGGCATTTAGAGCCTTGAGATCCAGAATTGGACGTACTCCGTCCTTCTTTGGGACCAAACAGATTCAAATAAAATCCCTGAAACCTCTCAGTTGACGGTACCCGGCACAATTACTCTGCACCCCAGCAAGTCCTGCACTGCCCCTAATAGGGCAGCCCGACGCACTGGAAGGAGAGAGATTTGAGGGAAAGAATCTGTCTGGTGGCCAGGAACTCTATCCTGTACCCCGAGGTAAATCACCTCGCATACCCACCGGTCGGAGATCCGGGAGGTCCACGGATCCGCGAACCTGCGAAGCCGTCCCCCCACCCCAGAGTCGGGCGGGGGCAAGACTTCATGCGGTGGCGGGCTTGGTAGCCTGCTTGGTTTACGCACACAGGGACGCTTCTGTCCTCCAGGCGTCTTGTCCGTCCGGGAGAACTTTTCCACGCGATTCGACTGACAAAAAAAAACCTGAGCGGGAAAGGAAGGGCCCGGCTTACGGCGCGGACGCTTCGCCTTAGGAGGTTGCGGAAGAAGAGTGCTTTTACCCCGTGACATTTTTAAATAAATGTCTGTCATCCAGGGAAGCCCCAAATAGCCTCCTGCCCTTGAAAGTCAAATCCAACAGAAGCTTCTTAGGAGGCCAGGTCAGCAAACGAGCATTTCAACCAGATTAGGCAGCGCAAAACCACCGCAGACACTGAGGTCCTAGAAATTAAGGGGGCAACTTCCATAGTGGCATCGCACACCTACACCAGGCCCTGCACCATTTGGTCAGCCAATGTAATGAATTCTGGAGGAAGATTATGCTCCTGCACATACTGTTGCATAAGTCAACCACCGGAGGAGAGGCCCATTTTTTAATCGGGCTGTCCTCAAAAGGGGTACCTAACTGCCAGACGCTGCGAGACCGCAAAGGCCTTCTGTGGTTTGTCCCAACCTGGTCTATGAATCTGTCAAAAAACAAAAAAGGTGTATAGGGAAAAACCCTTTTTAAAAGGCTAGCTTGAAAAGAACCAAAAAGGAGACCGACTCCACCACAGGTTCCTCAGCATCCAGCTTGAGAGAGTGTCCCTCACAGCATCAATGAGTTCACTCACAAGTGTCCTGTCATGTACTGACCCAGATAAGGAGTCTTCCTCACAGGGAATGTCCTGGTCACAATTATCAAAAAAATTCAGAGTTGGGGTCCTGTGCCGCAGCAATGCCCATATCTGAAATGAGAGCACTCCCCTGGAGATGGTGGGAGAGGGGCGCTTAATATCCCCCACAGGCGGGCTACGGAAAGATGGCCGCCAATGCGGTTTTCAACAGGGCCCCCACTGACACAGCTAATCCCCCACACAGACCCCTGTGGACCCCTACCAGGATAGGAGAGACCCGCACCCCCAGTAAAAAACACAAGGGGGAGACAGGGAAAACCCCCCCACCATAGGAACACACAGTATGTACTCACCTGCTGAGGCAGGGAACAGTACATACCCCGTCCATAGCCAGGACCCACTGGCGTGTTCCTGACAAGCATATCACAGTGCAGTACTGAGTAGCTGTCGGCCAGTCCACCGCGAAATATACAGCAAAACTGTTCAATCTTTTGTGGACCCTGGAGCAAAAGCTCACTGGCCACCCCTGGAGCAATGGGGTATGTCGTAAACTGATCTCACGCGGAGTGAGGATCAGCACGCTCGATGGTCAGACTGGGAAGACTACGAGGATAGCGAACTACCCAACCTGTTGCCCAGCCGAGAGTTGATAGAAGAATCTAAAAAAAAAAAAAAAAACATTTCTTCAAGAGACTGGCTCCGAAGAGAGCCACGTCCTCTGCTAGGCAGGAAAAAAAAAAAAAAAAAAGAGGCTGCAGGTAGGAGGGTTATGTCCGGAGGGACCGCCCCCTGGTAAGGGAATGTATGTTGAAACATCTAAAATGCTGCCTAGTCTTCTATGGAGCAGGAACATAACCCACTTTGTCAAGAATGAAGATGCTGTGTCAGTCCTTGGACGTTAAGAGAAAATAATTAAAAATAAGAGTAAAATTAGCCCAATTTTTTATATTGTGAAAGATAATGTTATGCCGAGTAAATTGATACACAACATGTCACGCTTCAAAATTACGCCCGCTTCGTGGAATGGCGACAAACTTTTACCCTTAAAAATCTCCATAGGCAAAATTTAAAAAAATAAAAAAAATTCTACAGGTTGCTTGTTTTGAGTTACAGAGGAGGTCTAGGGCTAGAATGGTTTCTCTCGCACTAACAATCGCGGCGATACCTCACATGTGTGGTTTAAAACACCGTTTTCATATGTGGGCGCTGATCTCTTCACTTCTGCACGCGAGCTCGGCGGGACAGGGCGAGTTTAAAAATAATTTCTCACCTTTCTCTCTTTTTTTAAAACACATATTTGTGTCACCCTTCTCTCCTCCCCCCCCCCCCCCCATCATTACAAGGAATGTAAACATCCCTTGTAATAGAAAAAAAAAGCATGACAGGGCCTCTTAAATATGAGATCTGGGTCAAAAAGATCAGAGTTGTTTTTTTTTTAATTAATTTTTTACTTTGTTGTTTTCTTCTCTTTCTTTCCTCTTTTTCTCGTATTATTTTTTGTTAGGTATATTATCACCTTTCATGTTATTCAGGTTCCCTTTTATGCTACCATTTTTGTCATTGTGTGGAGTTTTTGAGAGCTAGAGTGATCCTTTGCACTCCCAGATGTCCATGCTCTCATCACTCAATTTGCATATGTAAATCTGTCTCAATTTTGATGCCCTTTTGATTACCCCGTCTATTTAAGCTCACCATGAGTCCGGCTAGCTCCTATACCCTTGATGAAGTCACGTGGCAGTGACGCAACGTGTCAGGAGGAGCTTAGGTGACATCTACTTCCGGTTTTACGGCCGTGACTGGAAGTTCCTGTATCTTTGACGTTGTTTTTACTTGTATGGCGTTTTTTTGCCTTTTTATTTGTCAACTACCGATTTTAATAAATGGACCCATGTGCCTTTTAACTTCCACTATGGAGATCCTTTTTTCTTGCTTTTAAATCCTTGGATCCGCAGTGGTGTCCTGCTCAAAACACACCGAGGAGGAAGGAGTATTCACCGTTGGTTGGCCACGATTGTTCAATGCACCATTAGACCCAGTGGGGTCTATTTATAAAGGCAAGCAGCAATCACCACAGGGGGAGGATACGAGGAATCTGTTTTTATCTACATATTTTCCAGACTTGGACTCCCTTGCCCGTCCCTTATCTCCGCTCTGTTATTTTGCTCATCCATGAAATTATCCTGTTGTGACAAGGACTGAGTTGCTCCCTGGATGCACCAATTATAGCACTTTCTCACATGGACTTGGTTTTAGTTTAGTATATATTTTACCTGAATGGACTTTATATTATTAACTATACACTGTTGTGATGCACGTTATTATTAACATGAGATTCATTTGCACGAACTTTATTCACATAGCACTTTGTTAAATAGTAATTAGCGCTACTTCATTATATATATATATACATATATACACACACACACACACACCTTTTCTGGGTGCTGGATACACTACAGAAGTCAGCTGCTGTTTACCCCTCATTATAGCACTATTAGTATTATATATTTTGTTTGAACACTTTTGGTAGCGCATTAGTACTCTTGTTTACTCAGATCTCATATTTACACTAAAATGCAATAATAATAAAATAAAAAAATGGCCCTTTAAGAGCTATGGGCGGAAGTGACCTTGCTTCCGCCCTGCTATGGTATGGAGACAGGTGGGGGCCATCTTCCCCTCACTCGTCTCCATACCTATCCAGCAAAAAGGACCCGATCGCCTCCACCGCTGCCGACAGCTCCGGTAGGCGGCAGAGGGCATGGGAGGGGCTCTCTCCCGTCGCCGATAAAAGTGATCTTGCGGCCAAGCCACCGCAGAGACAATTATCTGAAACCGGACTGCCCGCTGAAGAAGAGGATACCGGGGTTATGGCAGCTAGCTGCTGCCATAACAAAGATATCCTTCTTTATAAAAAAAAAAAAAAAAAAAAAGTGCGTTTGCAAGACCGCTGTGACAAAGTATTGCAACGACCGCCATATTCTCTAGTGTGTGTGTGGTGTAAAAACAGTCTGATTAATAGGCCCGATCCTTAAAGTGGAGTTCCACCCATTTAAAAGTCAGCAGCTACAAAAAGTGTAGCTGCTGACTTTTAATAATCAGACACTTACCTGTCCCGCGGTTCAGCGTTGCGGGCGCACGGAGCCCTGCTCCTCTCCGCTGTCATTGTTACTGTGGACACCCAGCTGTGGCTCCTCAGCCAGGCGTGCTGCGATTGGCTGGGCAATCCTCTGGGATCTGCGACGTGTCCCAGAAGATTGCACTGAAGGAGCGATCTTCATTCCGGCGCCGCAGCGCCAGGGAAGAAGTGAAAGCTGGGTGCCCGCAAAAACAGGGCACCTCCTCCCCCCCCAAAAAAAGGGGGTCATCTACACTTAAAGCAGAAGTTCCATTTTTGGGTGGAACTCCGCTTTAAGTGGTTAAAGACTGTGCAGGGAAAATCAGCATCTGAACCCAGAGAAGGTGGAGGCTGATAGACTGGAGGTAATACAGTGTGCATTATATTTAAAATGATCATATCCATGAAAGAAAAAAAAAAGAAAAAAAGTCAGCTTTTAGTATTACTATAAAAGATTCACATCTCCCTTACACCCTTCATGTCAGACTCCTAGTTAAAAAGGAGAAGTCCAGCCTGAGCTCTTTTCGGCTGGGCTTCTCCTATGGGTCACAGGAGTGCAATTAGTTTTGCACTGCTGTGACCCGTTTTCAGCAGAGAGTGGTCTGAAGTCCGCTCTCCGCTGAAGTCACTGGAATCAGTCCAGGCACCACGTCATCCCGACTCTGGAAGACTTGATCCGCTAGGTGCCTGGACTGATAGGCATCTCAGCAAGACACCCCTCCAAAGCTCACAGTATAAAATGAACCCCTTATAGTAGCAATCCTCTGCTCTTTGTACTATATATAAAAAAAAAAAAAAAAAGTAAAGTTAAATTTTTGTGTTTCAAACCCCCATTATAACAGGCGATACAAAATTATTATTAAACCGCATGCAGCTGCTACTAAACGTCTTAAGCCTGGTTCACACCTATGCATTTTTTTGCAGAAACGCACTACAGTTCATTTAACATGGTTTCCTATAGGACACATTCCTATGCTTTTTTTCAGCATTTGGAAAGGGTCAAGGAACTTTTTCAATGCAAAAAAATTGTGCTTTTTTGGGTTCAATATACTTTAATGGAAAAGCATGCAGTGATTTTTAAAAAAACAAACAAAACCCCTTTTAAATGGATGAAAAAAAAAAAAAAAAAAAAAAAACTGAGCTTAGCGGAGACAGATGTCAGCGGATGATCATCCACTAGCATCCGCTATCCCATAGAGATACACACATGCCCGTTTTTCATCCGTCGATGGATGAAAAAAACATACAGAACAAGTAGACATACAGTCTACTTACTGTATACAGAACGGCCGTGTGAAAGGGTCCTAAATGAGGTCAGTTTAACCACTTAACCCGCAGACCATTTTTCTGGCCAAAGACCGGGCCACTTTTTGCGATTCGGGACTGCGTCGCTTTAACTGACAATTGCACAGTCATGCGACGTGGCTCCCAAACAAAATTGACATCCTTTTTTCCCCCACAAATAGAGCTCTCTTTTGTGGTATTTGATCACCTCTGCGGTTATTTTTTGCGCTATAAACAAAAATAGAGCGACAATAAAAAAAATTTTTTAAAAAAAGCGTTTGATTTGTTTGCGCAAAAGTTATAGCGTCTACAAAATAGGGGATAGTTTTATGGCATTTTTATTAATATTTTTTTTTACTAGCAATGGCAGCGATCAGAAAGTTATCGTGACTGCGACATTATGGCGGACACATCGGACACTTTTGACACCATTGTCATTTTTACAGTCATCAGTGCTATAAATATGCACCGATTACTGTAAAAATTACACTGGCAGTGAAGGGGTTAAGTGTGTGCGTCTAACTGTAGGGGGGGGTGGGCTGTGTGTGACACTACACTGATCACCGCTCCCGATTACAGGAGCCTGTGATCAGTGTCCTTGTCACTAGGAAGACTGGGGAAATGCTTGTTTACATCAGCATTTCCCCGTGAGACGATCTTGGGTATCCCCGTGGACATACAAGTCCGCGGGACCCGTGGCCGGACTCACAGAGCTTGGGGCAGGTGCGTGTCCACAATGCAGCTTCTTAAAGAGGAGACACACATACATACACGGTTCAAGACTAAACCTTTTTCTGACACATTTTTCTTACAAGTTAAAAAAAATCTGCATTTTTTGCTAGAAAGATACTTAGAACCCCCAATCATTAGCATAGTTTTTTTTGTATAATGTGAAAGATGTTGTTACGCCGAGAATCGTGATCTTTATTCCAAGCAAAAAAAAAATTGCGATTCTCATTTTAGCCAGAATCATGCAGCTCTAGTCTTTACACCATTTGTGGCCCCTTGCACATGTGCATCACAAGTCCCTGAATAAGCATCAGTAAAACTATGACACTCGTGTGCAAGGGGCCTTACATAAAAAGTATCTAAAACCCAAGTCCTTTGATGTGGTGGCTGCATTTTCTTTCCATGCTTTTTACAACTTTATCCTAATCCAAATAATTAACTCACTTCCTGTCCTAGGGTGACAACTGTACTGAGCAGTGCTGTCACCCTATAACAGGGAGTGCGTTAGGCCCACATAACACCTCCCTCTTCTCCATAATACAGGGGGGGTTTTTGTAGACCACTGAGATAGCAGGAACAATGCTGACTGATAACAGCCCGGAGACAGAGCACAGGAATTTATCAGCTCACACGATTTCTGGCTGGAAGAACAGCTTTTTTTTTGCACTTGTTCATCAGATAAATATACTATTGAAAGCATTTTATTAAAACAGACCAAAGGGGGAACACATAAGAGAAATGTAATGTTAGAGAGTTGACATACATTTAACTGCCGCGCTGTGCAAGGGCCCTTTCACACAGGCAGACCGGTCAGGTCCACCGGTCAGTTGTTTAAACGGGCGTACCCGATCAGACCCTCCAGTCCCCTTTATGGAGCAGCGGGTATCTACGGACATGCTGACATCAGATGTAAAAAATGGACAAGCAGCCCATTTCTAGCCAACCACCCCATAGGAGGAAAAAGGGTAGCGAGTGTCTGCCCTGCATTAGCAAAGTGGACATAAATTCCCAACTGAGCTGGCAGATCCACCCATGTGAAAGAGCCCTAAATCTTAGAAGTTGGTGGACAAATAAAGCTTCTCTTGGACGCCAAATGACCTGTATCTGCATTTTTATTATCTGTAGCCCGTTTGCCCAGAGTCCAATTTTAAAAACTCAGTGTGGATAAGGCAAACATCAAAAAACTAGGTTCTACATCTTCATCCTTCAGTACATATAAATTTAAAAAGTCATTAAGCCAGATCAGTCAAACAATGCAGGGAAAGCAGGCAATGTGCAGAAGCTGCTGAAGTCTACCAGGAACACAGAGGGCATGCTACTAAAAATGGGTTATATACAAGAAGGGATTGTTAAAACAGAATGTAATTCCAGCCAGGTATAGAACATGGTAAAGAGCTGCAATATGCAGCCATTGTAACAAATAGTAGATCTTTATTTGTAAAGCATAGCTTACAGGTCCATTTCACGAGTGCCAAAAACGATTTTCATTATAGAGCAAAGGGGAAGGTGCAATATACAAGTTCTAAACTTCGTAATGCATTTCAGAACCTTCTACAAAGGCTTCTTTGCCCCCGCTACAGTTCTCAGAACGTGATTAACCACTTAACGACCGCCCACTGTAAATATACGTCGGCAGAATGGCACAATCACGTATATATACGTGATTGCCTTTGTATAGTTGGGGGGTCCGATCGGACCCCCCTTCTTTACAGTGAGCGGTCATTTTACCTTCGGGAGCGATCCGGCATGAGGGGACGGCCGTTCGATTCCGGCCACCCCCTCTCGATTGCTCCCGGCGAATGAGAGAGCTTCCCCTGCCTGCCAGGAAGGAGGAAGTGATGTCATCTCTCCTGGGGCGCTCACATATACCGAGCGCCGTACAAGAGAAGATGCCAGGTTAGTACACACAACACTACACTGACACCAGGACACATAGGCACATAAATCGCCCCCCCAGTCACAGTGTCACTGATTGCAGTGACCATTTATTTAGTGATCACTGCAATCAGTGACATTTGTGACTGTAAAAGTGTCACCAAAGTTTAGTCTTAGGTCCAGTGTAGCCCCCTAACCCCCCCTAATAAAGGTTTAACCCCCTGATCACCCCCCAGGTAACCCTTTCACCCCCTGACACCGCCGTCACTATGCGATCGTTTTTCTGATCGTTGTCTTAGTGTCGGTGATGCCGATAGGTAGCCAGTAATTTTTTTTTAGGTTCGCCGTCAGGTTTTTATATAGCGTCAGGTACCCCCATATATTACCCTAATAAAGGTTTTAACCCCCCAATTGCCCCTAGTTAACCCTTTCACCAGTGATCATCATATAAGTGTTACGGGTGACGCTGGTTAGTTAGTTTGCTTTTTATAGTGTCAGGGCACCCGCCGTATATAACCCAATAAAGGTTTAACCCCCTGATCGCCCGGCGGGTGATATCAGTTAGGTTTTAGCGTCAGAGAGGGTCTGCGTCACACCCCAGGCAGAGTCAGGTTAGTGCCAGTAACGCTAACACCCACGCGTAAAGCATACACCCCCCTTAGTGGTATAGTATCTGATCAGATCAATATCTGATCAGATCTATACTAGCGTCCCCAGCAGTTTAGGGTTCCCAAAAACGCAGTGTTAGCGGGATCAGCCCAGATACCTGCTAGCACCTGCGTTTTGCCCCTCCGTCCAGCCCAGGCCACCCAAGTGCAGTATCGATCGATCACTGTCACTTACAAAACAAAAACAAACATAACTGCAGCGTTCGCAGAGACAGGCCTGATCCCTGCGACTCCAGTGCTGTAGGAGGCGATTTCACCACCACAGTTAAAAAAAAAAAAAAAAAAAAAAAAGCATATATGCCGAAGCATTGGGGCAGCAGGAGCGGAGGAGCGATTTTGCTCCTAATGCCGCGTACATACGGTCGAAATTCCGACGGAGGCTTGCCCGTGGAAAAGTCTGACCATGTGTACGCGGCACAACTTTTGCGAGAAGATGCCCCCATGCTTCGGCATATATAAATGGTGCATCTATGCCCATCATTAGAAGTGGGTGGATGAAGGGCGGTATTCTAATGGTGGGCATACCCACCGATCAATCTTTTTTTTTCGTTCAGCCAACAGGCTGCATGAAAAAAAAAGATTACAATACATGTCCAACAAGGACCAGCAACGTACTGGTATGTTGCTGGACTTTGAATGTTTATACCAGAATGATGCCTGCGGGTTTAGGTATCATCTTGGTATCATTCTTTTCAGCCAGCGGCCGGCTTTCATGTAAAAGCAATCCTAGTGGCTAATTAGCCTCTGGACTGCTTTTACAAGCAGTGGGAGGGAATGTCCCCCCCCCCGGATATAAAAAGCGCCATTGGGAAATTGGGAAAGCATTTTATCACACCGATCTTGGTGTGGTCAGATGCTTTGAGGGCAGAGGAAAGATTTAGGGTCCAATAGACCCCAGTTTTTTCAAAAAAGAGTACCTGTCATTACCTATTGCTATCATAGGGGATATTTACATTCCCTGAGATAACAATAAAAGTGATAAAAATAAATATGGAAGCAACAGTTTAAAAAAAAAAAAAAAAAAAAAAGCACCCCTGTCCTGCCCTGCTCTTGCCCAATGGCAAACGCAAGCGTCGGTCTGGCGTCATATGTAAACAGCAATTGCACCATGCATGTGAGGTATCACCGCGAAGGTCAGATCGAGGGCAGTAATTTTAGCAGTAGACCTCCTCTGTAAATCTAACGGGGTAACCTGTAAATGCTTTTAAAAATGTATGTAGTTTGTCGCCAATGCGCGTTTGTGCGAAATTTTAAAGCATGTCGTGTTTGGTATCTCTTTTTTATTTCATCAAACATTTGGGCAATATAGTGTGTTTTAGTGCATTAAAATTAAAAAAAAAAGTGTATTTTTTCCCAAAAAAATGCGTTTGAAAAATCGCTGCGCAAATACTGTGTAGAAAAAAAAAATGCAACACCCACCATTTTATTCTGTAGGGCCTTTGCTTTAAAAATATATATAATGTTTGGGGGTTCAACATAATTTTCTTGCAAAAAAAAAAAAATATGTTTTCATGTAAACAAAAAGTGTCAAAAAGGGCTTTGTCTTCAAGTGGTTAGAAGAGTGGATGTAAGCTTCCTAATGTTGTGTATAAAATGCCAGAACAGTTCAAAACCCCCCCAAATGACCCCATTTTGGAAAGTAGACACCCCAAGCTATATACTGAGAGGCATGTCGAGTCCATGGAATATTTTATATGTTGACACAAGTTGCGGAAAAAATATTTTTTTTTTTTTTTTTTGCACAAAGTTGTCACTAAATGATATATTGCTCAAACATGCCATGGGCATATGTGGAATTACACCCCAAAATACATTCTGTTGCTTCTCCTGAGTACGGGGATACCACGTGTGGGACTTTTTGGGAGCCTAGCCGCGTACGGGACCCCAAAAACCAATCACCGCCTTCAGGCTTTCTAAGGGTGTCAATTTTTGATTTCACTTCTCACTGCCTATCACAGTTTCGGAGGCCATGGAATGCCCAGATGGCACAAAACCCCCCCAAATGACCCCATTTTGGAAAGTAGACACCCCAAGCTATTTGCTGAGAGGTATTGTGAGTATTTTGCAGATCTCGCTTTTTGTCACAAAGTTTTGAAAATTGAAAAGAAAAAAAAAAATTCTTTCTTCATTTTCAAAAACAAATGAGAGCTGTAAAATACTCACCATGCCTCTCAGCAAACAGCTTGGGGTGTCTACTTTCCAAAATGGGGTCATTTGGGGGGGTTTTGTGCTATTTTGGCATTTTATGGCCTTCAAAACTGTGATAGGTAGTGAGGAGTGAAATCAAAAATTTGCACCCTTAGAAATCCTGAAGGCGGTGCTTGGTTTCCGGGGTCCCGTACGTGGCTAGGCTCCTAAAAAGTCCCACACATGTGGTATCCCCGTACTCAGGAGAAGCAGCAGAATGTATTTTGGGGTGCAATTCCACATATAACCATGGCATGTGTGAGCAATATATCATTTAGTGACAACTTTTTGTAATTTTTTTTTATTTTTATTTTTTGTCATTATTCAATCACTTGGGACAAAAAAAAAAATATTCAATGGGCTCAACATGCCTCTCAGCAATTTCCTTGGGGTGTCTACTTTCTAAAATGGGGTCATTTGGGGGGGTTTTGTACTGCCCTGTCATTTTAGCACCTCAAGAAATGAGATAGGCAGTCATAAATTAAAAGCTGTGTAAATTCCAGAAAATGTACCCTAGTTTGTAAACGCTATAACTTTTGCGCAAACCGATAAATATACGCTTAGTGACATTTTTTTTACTAAAGACATGTGGCTGAATACATTTTGGCCTAAATGTATGACTAAAATTGAGTTTATTCGATTTTTCTTATAACAAAAAGTAGAAAATATCATTTTTTTTCAAAATTTTCGGTCTTTTTCCGTTTATATCGCAAAAAAGAAAAATCGCAGAGGCAATCAAATACCATTAAAAGAAAGCTCTATTTGTGGGAAGAAAAGGACGCACATTTCGTTTGGGTACAACATTGCATGTCCGCACAATTTACAGTTAAAGCAGCGCAGTGCAAAATTCTGAATTCACCTCTGGTCCTCTAGCTACCAAATGGTCCGGGGCTTAAGTGGTTAAATAGTGTCCTTATTCCACAGTTATTAAGCCGTAACTCAAGCTGAGATTGCTTGGCGTATCACATATTTCACATAGCACAGCTTATTAAAGACAATTCTAACCCCGCTCCAATCGCAATACTATTACTGAAAATACTGTATAAATCTGTCTAATGTAATATTGCAACTTTTTTCCCAAACAGGTACGTGGCTCAACCTTGACCAGTGGTGCTGGATAAGACTGACCCACTTTTAAAGCCGGCCATACGTAGCTCACTCTTCAGCCAATTCCTGTGAAGAGAACCAAATTCGAGTCATAGGTGGCTCTGCCAACAAACTGAGAAAACTGAGAAATCGAGGAACTGGGCAAAAAAAAAAAAAAAGTTACCCAGTGACTGCAACTATTTGGACTCAGTCACTGTTCGGGTAATCCAACAGCCATGAGGGCCAGCATGCTAGAATACAATGGCCAGTAGAAGATTCCTCTATCCACCCTGTATAGCAGAAATAGGAGATATGGATTTTTCTGGTTATTCTCAGTAAACTTTGTGTACGGCCAGCTTATTGCAAAAACTCCCATGTGACCAGTCACATGGCCTGAGCACTATCAGATGTGAGGGGAATCCGGGCATGCGCCTGGCTATGTGCAGATGTAAGCTAGCCAACTGCACTTTTCGGGTCAAAAGGTTTTGGCACTGGATGGCACTAGCAGGTGGCACTGGTTGGCATTAAAAGGCAATGGCAGGTTTCACAGCCGATAATGTAACTAATGTGAAACTGCTCTCTGCAGCACCGCGTGAAACTGTATGGAGAGAGAGGAGCTCACAGATTCAGCGAGACCCGGGGTGGGCTCCAGCAGCTATCCAGCCAACGACCAAGCCGTTAAAGAAAGGGGCGGGGCCACATGTAGCGGTCCGCCCAGATACCCATCCCATTGGCTGGTGATGGATAGCTGGGTCTCTCTCTCCCTCTCTCCAAGTAATTTTCTAGCAGAAAATTATGATTTTTTTTTACTTGTAAGCAACAAATGTCAGAAAAGGTTTGGTCTTTAAAATGGATTAAAGACGAAGTAAACCCTCCACAACTTTTTTTTTTTTTAGTTAAAAATACCCCTGCAAGAGAAAGGCATAATGAGCTAGTATGCATAGCATACTAGCTCATTATGTGGCACTTACCTGAAATCGAAGCCCTCCTCGTTCGCCGCCATGTCCGCTCTGAGCTTCTTCCTGTTATCGCCGCTCCGGCGCTGTGATTGGCCGGAGCGGCGATGATGGCACACGCATGCGCGCTCGGGCCGGCAAGATCCCATTCAGAAAACCGGCAATGATGCCAGCCCGCTAGTGCGCATGATGTCATCGGTGCTGTGTTTTTCAGCAAATATCTCCTTAACCGTGTAAGTTAAAAGGAGATATTTCATGCACCTACAAGTAAGCCTTAATCTAGGCTTACCTGTAGGTGCAAGTTGTCAAAGTGAGTTTACAACCACTTTAAAAACTTCCTTCATCTACACGCCAGACTTCTTTCTATTGAAAAAAAAAAAAAAGAACGAAGAGATACTTAGTTTCCACTTATTCTTGCGTTTTATTAAAACTTGGCAGGCTGCCTGGATTTTATTTATCCAGCTGTGAGAACTCTCTGCACTTGTTAGAGAATACCGTGACATGCCGTTTTGAAGATCGGGAAGGGAAAAAGATTGCGATTTTGATTCTTCATGATTAATCGTGCAGCTCTAGATAGCAGTACAGTATGGGGTCTTAAGGAATAGACCTCATTAGCACAGACATAACCGTACACCTCATCACATGAGGTTATGAGTAAGCGCTAGTAACAGTGCAAAAAGCGTCAACTTTTATTGTACCCAGAATTGTCTGATGTCTTCGACATGAAGGATCAATAGAAAAGGTCAAGTGTTGCAGCGAGTTCCAGATTTCGTTTGATTGCGATCTAGCAGCACTTACATTTTCTGACTAAAGTTCCACTTTACACTGGAACTAAACCCATCGCTTTAATGGTTTCAAATAAAAAAACAGCTACATTTCCAGCATGCCAGGAATGCGAACAGTCACAATGGCTTGCACTTTCAAAACAGTCAAGTGTACGGAGTCATAACTGATCACATGTAGTTACAACAGAGCAAACAGGGGACAAGATGGCAGCCTCCACAGCTGAGAGGGAGGAGGGTTTAGTTCCAAGTAGTGTGCACAAGGTCATATAGTGGAGCGGTATGTATAGTACAGCATAGAGGGAATAGTGTTATAGGAGGGAGCAGTATGGGGGAGTCATAGTGATAGGGGGGCCAGTATAGTACAGTTTGGGGTGATAGAAGGGGTCAGGATAGTATAACATGAAGGTAACAGTGATATGGATGGGGCAATATAGTACAGTATGGAGATTATTGTGATGTGGGGCAGAATAGTACAATAAGGGGGGGGGGGGGTAGTAGAGTATGGGGGTAACAATGAGGATAGTGATATAGGGGGCAGAATATTTCAGTATGAGAGAGTATAGTGGGAGGAGATTACAGTATGGGGGGGGGGGGTTGTTGACTAGTAACGATCACCTATGCAGTACATTATACGGTATGAAGAGTGGAAGGCCCGCCCCCTCCCCGGTACTCACCCTGTACGGTCCCGGCGTTGCCCCCTTGCAGTAGCCCGGGCAGGGCGGTGAACCTCTGGGCTCCGGGCAGACAGGCGGCGCACACAGAGTGCAGACATGGCAGTAAGCGGGGGCTCCGACTCTGAATATTAGCCCGGCACACCCCACACGTCTCCAGCAGGCTCAGGGCCTCCCTTTCACCGCTCCTCTCCTCCGGGCCCGGCCGACTCTCGGCCTCGTTTTCTGCGGCCCCCTCCATCCTCCTCCGAATTCTCCTCACCGTCTCCTCCGTCACACAGCGCCCGGGCCTCTACCACCCCGACACCGCCGGGACACAAAGGGGGGTCCTGCCGCCTCTCGCCCTTCCGCTTCACACACTCAACAACAAACCCCCCCCCCTCGCCCGCGCCGCACTTGGTACGCTCCGGACCTATTTCCCCCTCTCCGAGCGAGCAGGGCGCCTCTGCCACCGCCTCTTTTCCCTGCGTCCAACGGCAACGCCGCGGTAAATATTTCATAAGGTGGGCGGGGCCGACTCATGAATATGAAGCGGATATGCAGATGAGGCTCGGGGCTTTGTGTGGCTGCTGGACAAAGAGAACCTGCTGCGGCTCCTCCTTAAAGTCACACTCCAGGAAAAGCCCATCATTTATCCTATTAGAAGTAACATGTACACAGAAAAGCAAAGTCCAGTGTTTGTAGTTAATATTCTGTAACACAAGTTTTGTCTGGAATTTACCTTTACATTCATCTACATTTAAATACATTCTTTAACCACTTGCGTTCCGGAAGATTTACCCCCTTCATGACCAGGTCATTTTTTGCTATACGGCACTGCGTTACTTTAACTGACAATTGTGCGGTCGTGCGACACTGTACCCAAACAAAATTGATCTTCTTTTTCCCCAAAAATAGAGCTTTCTTTTTTGTGGTATTTGATCACCTCTGCGGTTTTTTATTTTTTGCGATATAAACAAAAAAATTCCAACAATTAAAAAAAAAAAACAATACGTAAAGATCAAAATTCTTTATCAATTTAGGCCAATACTACATATTTTTGGAAAAAAATCCCAATAAGCGTATATTGATTGGTTTGCGCAAATGTTGTAGAGTCTACAAACTATGGGAATTTATTTTTTATTTTATTACCAGTAATGGCGGGGATCAGCCACTTATAGCGGGACTGCAATATTGTGGCAGAGAAAGTGTACACTAACTGATACTTTTGACACTTTTTGGGGACCAGTGACATCAATACTGTGATCAGTGCTAAAAAATATGCACTGACACTGTACTAATGACACTGGTTGGGAAGGGGTTAACATCAGGGGTGATCAAAGGGTTAAATATATGCCTAGGTTATGCTTACTCACTGTGGGGGAGGTGCTTTGACTAGGGGAAGGCAAAGATCCTTGTTCCTGCTTTGCAGAAACACAGGATCGAAGCCTTCCCCGCTGACAGAACAACAATCTGCCTTGTTTACATAGGCACACTGTCGTTCTGCTTGTTTCCAGAACAATCGGCAGGTCCCAGACCCGGAAGTGTAAGATCATGTACTAGGTACCAGATCTGGCACAGAGTGGCTGCCCTCCCAGAGTAAATGCACGTGGGGCGGTGGTTATTAATATCCTAGTAATATAATCTCACCAGCCATGCTATACGATCCCCAATCACTGCTTGTCGTATTCAGTAATAGGACTGTTAAACGGTCATTCCCCTTTAACATATGTTCATTTGTTGGTGTCTCTTTCAGTGCAAGGGTGACACCCTCTCCCCTCCCCCTCCCCTCCCCAACCCTCTGCAAAGCGTCCAACTCTCTACAACAGAACAAAATCAAAAATGCAATATTTCTAATAAGGTATCCCAGCACTGTCTGCATGTTTGTTGGAAGCCTGCATATAACCAAGGAAGGGAGTGTTGCCTTCTCTGAGCCATTCAGCTATGACAGCCACACAGTGTGCGTAATCTGATCTCCCCTGCTTTTTCAGCTACATTTTTGAACTACATAAATCCAGTATTTTAAACTCTTAGGCCCCTTTCACACGGAGGTCCGTTCAGGTCCGCCTGTCAGTTTTTTAGGCGGACCTGAAACGGATCCTCCATGTACCCCTATGGAGGCACGGATGTCAGCGGAGACATGTCCGCTGACATCCGCTCCGCTCCGCCAAAGTGTGACGGAGGAAAACCCTATTTTTCCTTCCGTCGGCGGAGCGGATCGGATGACAACGGACTCTACGGTCCGTCGTCATCCGATTCCCCATAGGGGAGAGCGGCGCTCTGACAGGGCGGTCCCTGCACAGTGTGCGGGGACCGCCCAGTCATCCGTCGGCTCAGCGGGGATCAACGGAGCGATCCCCGCTGAGCAAGCGGAGCTTCACGGGGCGGATCTGCACGGATCCGCCCCGTGTGAAAGAGGCCTTAATTTGATAGCTTCAAGTGGTATTATTTATTTATTATTTGTCTTAATTACTTTAAAGTTGAATTAAAGAGGCTGTAACCCTAAAAAAAATAAAAAATAAAAATCGTGTTCCTGTAAAGCATGTTAAACCACATAATGCCTGTGCAGTGTCACTTGTACCATTCTATGTTGTAATATACCTGGTTGATTCTGCCTGCTCCTGTGTTCCCCTTAGTGTGCTGACCACGATAATCATGGCTGCTGATCCATGATACCGTGGTCAGTTTACGTTCCTCTGTCATCTCGCTGCTCTCCCTCTCCCCCTCTCCCTGTCACTTCTTAGTGTATGAGCTGATAAAAAACCTGCCCCTCCCCTCTGGCTGCTATTCTTTTCAGCAGTAAAGTTAGTGATCCCAATTACTGCCAGCCCCTCTGTAATAATAGGATATACTACACATTGTGTGTTTTTTAAATTTTTTACAGTTAAATACCTTTTTTCACATCGTCAATGTGCGGTCCAGTGACTCCCCGCCTGAAGTCAGAAGGAAATCTCAGCCTCTCCCGCTGTAGTCCTTATATCGAGAAAGAAGAGCGGATGGTGGTCACGTTACCGCACATCAGCGATGTGAAAAAAGGTATTTCCTGCCGAAGTTTAAAAAAACACACACACTGTGTAGTATATCTTATTATTACAGAGGGGCTGGCAGGAATTGGGATCACTGGCTTTACAACCACTTTAACCTTCCAATACCCACCTTCCCTCCAGCAATACAACATCCATGAGCTCACTTATTTGTACCAGCGTCTCTTCCTGAACTTCTTACAGGTTCAGGGTTTTCAGCAATCTTGATTGCCCAGGTCAGGATGACAAAACTCCTAAACATACCCCCAGGAGTTTATTCATTGTGGCAGTGGGTGTGTCAAGGATGAACATTCTGAAGTGTCTTGTGAGGAGGAAGGTAGGAAGCCTTTATTGCAGAAGGGACTTAGTAGTATAGTATAGTACCATGTTTCCCCAAAAATAAGACAGGGTCTTATATTAATTTTGGCTCCAAAAGACACATTAGGGCTTATTTTCAGGGGATGTCTTATTTATTCATGTACAATAATTTACATTTATACTAATAGATCGCATCACCCCCATTGGTTGCAATTCAAGGGATCCTTTGGATGCGGCGGGAATGGATGTTCGTGTTGTCCCCACATTAAGAGGGAAGAGGTTATGCATTTATTTGCTTCTAACAAGGATTTCAAAATGTCATCATTTATTAATTGTAATACCAAATACCTAATATATATAGTTACATGTGAATTGTGCTCGATACAATATGTGGGTTGTACAACCTGCAGATTGAGAGATCACAGTGGTGTAGCGTGGGGGGGCAGGCAGGACCGGGACACCGGGCGCAACATTGGGGGGGGCGAAATCCTGCACCAGTTTGTGTCACTTTACCTCAATTCTCTGAATTTCCATTAACTGTGTCCCCTGCGATCTGGCCTCCATATTGCGGCAGCTGGCGCCCTGTGATTGGGCGAATGTGGTCATGTGCTGCGGCGGGGCTGGACAGTCCTTGAACGCGGGCGGCGCATGTGCGAAGGCTGCTCCTGGAGTCCCACCCATGCTTATGTAAATTGCCACCGTCTTCTCCTCCTCCACCCTTCCTCCTGACCGCGCCGGATCTGGAAGTGCAGTGGGACTTCATCTGGGACTGGGAATCATTCCCTGTCGGCAGTGTGGCATACAGACTAGTGATCGATGGAGAACAAAAAAAGGAGGTGAGTGTGTGTGAGCCTGTGAGGGAGCCATCTCAGATGGGAGCAGCCACCGGTCAGCAGCAGTTAGGGAGAGTCACGCTACCGCCATGCCACATGTTAATGCCAGCCAGCAAGCACACAGACACGCACCATGCCTGCAGGCCTAAGTACAACAAGACAAGTTACATGCCAAAAGCCCCCCCCCCCCCCCCCCCCGGGACACGCTGTAGGATTAATTAATACTTTAGAGTAGGGATGAGCTTCGTGTTCGAGTCGAACATACGTTCGACTCGAACATTGGCTGTTCGATCGTTCGACGAAGATCGAACGATTTGGGCCGTTCGCGCCAAATTCGAGTGACGCGAACGGCCCACAATGCACTACGCCATCGCAGTGTCATCCAGGCGCTGTGATTGGCCAAGCATGCACTGTGACCCCGCATGCTTGGCCAATCACAGCGCCGGCAGCGAGGAGAGCAATGATTGGCCACAGGCAGGATGCCTGTGGCCAATTATTGCTGAGGGTGTTTAGTACACGCCCCACACTATAAAAGGCCGCCAGCACGGCGGCCTAGTGTAGTGTGTTCCGGAGCAGGGATAGAGTAGCATAGGCAGGGACAGTGACTGTTATTTCTTTCTTGCTTAACCTGGATTCCTTTAGTTTAGGGAAAGAGAAGGATAGGTAGGGAGAGTGTCAGTGTGTTTTGTGCTTCTGCTATAGTGTGCTTAAAAAAAAACATTTATTCTAGGGACAGAAAACTCTAGGTAGGGACAGTGTCAGTTTCTTTCACTCTGCAAGTCCTTGTTTCCAGGGACCTGGAAGGACAGTGAGTGAATTGTCCTTTTGCTATATTGTGATTAAAAAAAACATTTATTCTAGGGACAGAAAACTCTAGGTAGGGACAGTGTCAGTTTCTTTCACTCTGCAAGTCCTTGTTTCCAGGGACCTGGAAGGACAGTGAGTGAATTGTCCTTTTGCTATATTGTGATTAAAAAAAACATTTATTCTAGGGACAGAAAACTCTAGGTAGGGACAGTGTCAGTTTCTTTCACTCTGCAAGTCCTTGTTTCCAGGGACCTGGAAGGACAGTGAGTGAATTGTCCTTTTGCTATATTGTGATTAAAAAAAACATTTATTCTAGGGACAGAAAACTCTAGGTAGGGACAGTGTCAGTTTCTTTCACTCTGCAAGTCCTTGTTTCCAGGGACCTGGAAGGACAGTGAGTGAATTGTCCTTTTGCTATATTGTGATTAAAAAAAACATTTTTTTCTAGGGACAGAAAACTGTAGGTAGGGAGAGTATTTTTTTTCTTTCACTCTGCAAGTCCTTGTTTCCAGGGACCTGTAAGGACAGTGAGTTAATTGTCCTTGTGCTATATTGTGCTGAAAAAAACATTTATTCCAGGGACAGAAAACTCTAGGTAGGGACAGTGTCAGTTTCTTTCACTCTGCAAGTCCTTGTTTCCAGGGACCTGGAAGGACAGTGAGTGAATTGTCCTTTTGCTATATTGTGATTAAAAAAAACATTTTTTTCTAGGGACAGAAAACTGTAGGTAGGGAGAGTGTTTTTTTTCTTTCACTCTGCAAGTCCTTGTTTCCAGGGACCTGTAAGGACAGTGAGTTAATTTTCCTTGTGCTATATTGTGATTAAAAAAAACATTTATTCTAGGGACAGAAAACTCTAGGTAGGGACAGTGTCAGTTTCTTTCACTCTGCAAGTCCTTGTTTCCAGGGACCTGGAAGGACAGTGAGTGAATTGTCCTTTTGCTATATTGTGATTAAAAAAAACATTTATTCTAGGGACAGAAAACTCTAGGTAGGGACAGTGTCAGTTTCTTTCACTCTGCAAGTCCTTGTTTCCAGGGACCTGGAAGGACAGTGAGTGAATTGTCCTTTTGCTATATTGTGATTAAAAAAAACATTTATTCCAGGGACAGAAAACTCTAGGTAGGGACAGTGTCAGTTTCTTTCACTCTGCAAGTCCTTGTTTCCAGGGACCTGGAAGGACAGTGAGTGAATTGTCCTTTTGCTATATTGTGATTAAAAAAAACATTTTTTTCTAGGGACAGAAAACTGTAGGTAGGGAGAGTATTTTTTTTCTTTCACTCTGCAAGTCCTTGTTTCCAGGGACCTGTAAGGACAGTGAGTTAATTGTCCTTGTGCTATATTGTGCTGAAAAAAACATTTATTCCAGGGACAGAAAATTCTAGGTAGGGACAGTGTCAGTTTCTTTCACTCTGCAAGTCCTTGTTTCCAGGGACCTGGAAGGACAGTGAGTGAATTGTCCTTTTGCTATATTGTGATTAAAAAAAACATTTTTTTCTAGGGACAGAAAACTGTAGGTAGGGAGAGTATTTTTTTTCTTTCACTCTGCAAGTCCTTGTTTCCAGGGACCTGTAAGGACAGTGAGTTAATTTTCCTTGTGCTATATTGTGATTAAAAAAAACATTTATTCTAGGGACAGAAAACTCTAGGTAGGGACAGTGTCAGTTTCTTTCACTCTGCAAGTCCTTGTTTCCAGGGACCTGGAAGGACAGTGAGTGAATTGTCCTTTTGCTATATTGTGATTAAAAAAAACATTTTTTTCTAGGGACAGAAAACTGTAGGTAGGGAGAGTATTTTTTTTCTTTCACTCTGCAAGTCCTTGTTTCCAGGGACCTGTAAGGACAGTGAGTTAATTGTCCTTGTGCTATATTGTGCTGAAAAAAACATTTATTCCAGGGACAGAAAACTCTAGGTAGGGACAGTGTCAGTTTCTTTCACTCTGCAAGTCCTTGTTTCCAGGGACCTGGAAGGACAGTGAGTGAATTGTCCTTTTGCTATATTGTGATAAAAAAAAACATTTTTTTCTAGGGACAGAAAACTGTAGGTAGGGAGAGTGTTTTTTTTCTTTCACTCTGCAAGTCCTTGTTTCCAGGGACCTGTAAGGACAGTGAGTTAATTTTCCTTGTGCTATATTGTGATTAAAAAAAACATTTATTCTAGGGACAGAAAACTCTAGGTAGGGACAGTGTCAGTTTCTTTCACTCTGCAAGTCCTTGTTTCCAGGGACCTGGAAGGACAGTGAGTGAATTGTCCTTTTGCTATATTGTGATTAAAAAAAACATTTTTTTCTAGGGACAGAAAACTGTAGGTAGGGAGAGTGTTTTTTTTCTTTCACTCTGCAAGTCCTTGTTTCCAGGGACCTGTAAGGACAGTGAGTTAATTTTCCTTGTGCTATATTGTGATTAAAAAAAACATTTATTCTAGGGACAGAAAACTCTAGGTAGGGACAGTGTCAGTTTCTTTCACTCTGCAAGTCCTTGTTTCCAGGGACCTGGAAGGACAGTGAGTGAATTGTCCTTTTGCTATATTGTGATTAAAAAAAACATTTATTCTAGGGACAGAAAACTCTAGGTAGGGACAGTGTCAGTTTCTTTCACTCTGCAAGTCCTTGTTTCCAGGGACCTGGAAGGACAGTGAGTGAATTGTCCTTTTGCTATATTGTGATTAAAAAAAACATTTTTTTCTAGGGACAGAAAACTGTAGGTAGGGAGAGTATTTTTTTTCTTTCACTCTGCAAGTCCTTGTTTCCAGGGACCTGTAAGGACAGTGAGTTAATTGTCCTTGTGCTATATTGTGCTGAAAAAAACATTTATTCCAGGGACAGAAAACTCTAGGTAGGGACAGTGTCAGTTTCTTTCACTCTGCAAGTCCTTGTTTCCAGGGACCTGGAAGGACAGTGAGTGAATTGTCCTTTTGCTATATTGTGATAAAAAAAAACATTTTTTTCTAGGGACAGAAAACTGTAGGTAGGGAGAGTGTTTTTTTTCTTTCACTCTGCAAGTCCTTGTTTCCAGGGACCTGTAAGGACAGTGAGTTAATTTTCCTTGTGCTATATTGTGATTAAAAAAAACATTTATTCTAGGGACAGAAAACTCTAGGTAGGGACAGTGTCAGTTTCTTTCACTCTGCAAGTCCTTGTTTCCAGGGACCTGGAAGGACAGTGAGTGAATTGTCCTTTTGCTATATTGTGATTAAAAAAAACATTTTTTTCTAGGGACAGAAAACTGTAGGTAGGGAGAGTGTTTTTTTTCTTTCACTCTGCAAGTCCTTGTTTCCAGGGACCTGTAAGGACAGTGAGTTAATTTTCCTTGTGCTATATTGTGATTAAAAAAAACATTTATTCTAGGGACAGAAAACTCTAGGTAGGGACAGTGTCAGTTTCTTTCACTCTGCAAGTCCTTGTTTCCAGGGACCTGGAAGGACAGTGAGTGAATTGTCCTTTTGCTATATTGTGATTAAAAAAAACATTTATTCTAGGGACAGAAAACTCTAGGTAGGGACAGTGTCAGTTTCTTTCACTCTGCAAGTCCTTGTTTCCAGGGACCTGGAAGGACAGTGAGTGAATTGTCCTTTTGCTATATTGTGATTAAAAAAAACATTTTTTTCTAGGGACAGAAAACTGTAGGTAGGGAGAGTATTTTTTTTCTTTCACTCTGCAAGTCCTTGTTTCCAGGGACCTGTAAGGACAGTGAGTTAATTGTCCTTGTGCTATATTGTGCTGAAAAAAACATTTATTCCAGGGACAGAAAACTCTAGGTAGGGACAGTGTCAGTTTCTTTCACTCTGCAAGTCCTTGTTTCCAGGGACCTGGAAGGACAGTGAGTGAATTGTCCTTTTGCTATATTGTGATTAAAAAAAACATTTTTTTCTAGGGACAGAAAACTGTAGGTAGGGAGAGTATTTTTTTTCTTTCACTCTGCAAGTCCTTGTTTCCAGGGACCTGTAAGGACAGTGAGTTAATTGTCCTTGTGCTATATTGTGCTGAAAAAAACATTTATTCCAGGGACAGAAAACTCTAGGTAGGGACAGTGTCAGTTTCTTTCACTCTGCAAGTCCTTGTTTCCAGGGACCTGGAAGGACAGTGAGTGAATTGTCCTTTTGCTATATTGTGATTAAAAAAAACATTTTTTTCTAGGGACAGAAAACTGTAGGTAGGGAGAGTGTTTTTTTTCTTTCACTCTGCAAGTCCTTGTTTCCAGGGACCTGTAAGGACAGTGAGTTAATTTTCCTTGTGCTATATTGTGATTAAAAAAAACATTTATTCTAGGGACAGAAAACTCTAGGTAGGGACAGTGTCAGTTTCTTTCACTCTGCAAGTCCTTGTTTCCAGGGACCTGGAAGGACAGTGAGTGAATTGTCCTTTTGCTATATTGTGATTAAAAAAAACATTTTTTTCTAGGGACAGAAAACTGTAGGTAGGGAGAGTATTTTTTTTCTTTCACTCTGCAAGTCCTTGTTTCCAGGGACCTGTAAGGACAGTGAGTTAATTGTCCTTGTGCTATATTGTGCTGAAAAAAACATTTATTCCAGGGACAGAAAACTCTAGGTAGGGACAGTGTCAGTTTCTTTCACTCTGCAAGTCCTTGTTTCCAGGGACCTGGAAGGACAGTGAGTGAATTGTCCTTTTGCTATATTGTGATAAAAAAAAACATTTTTTTCTAGGGACAGAAAACTGTAGGTAGGGAGAGTGTTTTTTTTCTTTCACTCTGCAAGTCCTTGTTTCCAGGGACCTGTAAGGACAGTGAGTTAATTTTCCTTGTGCTATATTGTGATTAAAAAAAACATTTATTCTAGGGACAGAAAACTCTAGGTAGGGACAGTGTCAGTTTCTTTCACTCTGCAAGTCCTTGTTTCCAGGGACCTGGAAGGACAGTGAGTGAATTGTCCTTTTGCTATATTGTGATTAAAAAAAACATTTATTCTAGGGACAGAAAACTCTAGGTAGGGACAGTGTCAGTTTCTTTCACTCTGCAAGTCCTTGTTTCCAGGGACCTGGAAGGACAGTGAGTGAATTGTCCTTTTGCTATATTGTGATTAAAAAAAACATTTATTCTAGGGACAGAAAACTCTAGGTAGGGACAGTGTCAGTTTCTTTCACTCTGCAAGTCCTTGTTTCCAGGGACCTGGAAGGACAGTGAGTGAATTGTCCTTTTGCTATATTGTGATTAAAAAAAACATTTATTCTAGGGACAGAAAACTCTAGGTAGGGACAGTGTCAGTTTCTTTCACTCTGCAAGTCCTTGTTTCCAGGGACCTGGAAGGACAGTGAGTGAATTGTCCTTTTGCTATATTGTGATTAAAAAAAACATTTATTCTAGGGACAGAAAACTCTAGGTAGGGACAGTGTCAGTTTCTTTCACTCTGCAAGTCCTTGTTTCCAGGGACCTGGAAGGACAGTGAGTGAATTGTCCTTTTGCTATATTGTGATTAAAAAAAACATTTATTCTAGGGACAGAAAACTCTAGGTAGGGACAGTGTCAGTTTCTTTCACTCTGCAAGTCCTTGTTTCCAGGGACCTGGAAGGACAGTGAGTGAATTGTCCTTTTGCTATATTGTGATTAAAAAAAACATTTATTCTAGGGACAGAAAACTCTAGGTAGGGACAGTGTCAGTTTCTTTCACTCTGCAAGTCCTTGTTTCCAGGGACCTGGAAGGACAGTGAGTGAATTGTCCTTTTGCTATATTGTGATTAAAAAAAACATTTATTCTAGGGACAGAAAACTCTAGGTAGGGACAGTGTCAGTTTCTTTCACTCTGCAAGTCCTTGTTTCCAGGGACCTGGAAGGACAGTGAGTGAATTGTCCTTTTGCTATATTGTGATTAAAAAAAACATTTATTCTAGGGACAGAAAACTCTAGGTAGGGACAGTGTCAGTTTCTTTCACTCTGCAAGTCCTTGTTTCCAGGGACCTGGAAGGACAGTGAGTGAATTGTCCTTTTGCTATATTGTGATTAAAAAAAACATTTATTCTAGGGACAGAAAACTCTAGGTAGGGACAGTGTCAGTTTCTTTCACTCTGCAAGTCCTTGTTTCCAGGGACCTGGAAGGACAGTGAGTGAATTGTCCTTTTGCTATATTGTGATTAAAAAAAACATTTTTTTCTAGGGACAGAAAACTGTAGGTAGGGAGAGTATTTTTTTTCTTTCACTCTGCAAGTCCTTGTTTCCAGGGACCTGTAAGGACAGTGAGTTAATTGTCCTTGTGCTATATTGTGCTGAAAAAAACATTTATTCCAGGGACAGAAAACTCTAGGTAGGGACAGTGTCAGTTTCTTTCACTCTGCAAGTCCTTGTTTCCAGGGACCTGGAAGGACAGTGAGTGAATTGTCCTTTTGCTATATTGTGATAAAAAAAAACATTTTTTTCTAGGGACAGAAAACTGTAGGTAGGGAGAGTGTTTTTTTTCTTTCACTCTGCAAGTCCTTGTTTCCAGGGACCTGTAAGGACAGTGAGTTAATTTTCCTTGTGCTATATTGTGATTAAAAAAAACATTTATTCTAGGGACAGAAAACTCTAGGTAGGGACAGTGTCAGTTTCTTTCACTCTGCAAGTCCTTGTTTCCAGGGACCTGGAAGGACAGTGAGTGAATTGTCCTTTTGCTATATTGTGATTAAAAAAAACATTTATTCTAGGGACAGAAAACTCTAGGTAGGGACAGTGTCAGTTTCTTTCACTCTGCAAGTCCTTGTTTCCAGGGACCTGGAAGGACAGTGAGTGAATTGTCCTTTTGCTATATTGTGATTAAAAAAAACATTTATTCTAGGGACAGAAAACTCTAGGTAGGGACAGTGTCAGTTTCTTTCACTCTGCAAGTCCTTGTTTCCAGGGACCTGGAAGGACAGTGAGTGAATTGTCCTTTTGCTATATTGTGATTAAAAAAAACATTTATTCTAGGGACAGAAAACTCTAGGTAGGGACAGTGTCAGTTTCTTTCACTCTGCAAGTCCTTGTTTCCAGGGACCTGGAAGGACAGTGAGTGAATTGTCCTTTTGCTATATTGTGATTAAAAAAAACATTTTTTTCTAGGGACAGAAAACTGTAGGTAGGGAGAGTGTTTTTTTTCTTTCACTCTGCAAGTCCTTGTTTCCAGGGACCTGTAAGGACAGTGAGTTAATTTTCCTTGTGCTATATTGTGATTAAAAAAAACATTTTTTCTAGGGACAGAAAACTGTAGGTAGGGAGAGTGTTTTTTTTCTTTCACTCTGCAAGTCCTTGTTTCCAGGGACAGAGAAGGACACCTGAAGGTAGCCCTTATTGCTTTTTTCCCATCTCCCTGCAGGCCATCTATTAGAATGTCTGGAAGGCAAACAAGGAGAGGCAGACAGTCAGGAGGCAATAAAAGAGGGCAAGCAGGCTCTGTGTCTGGGGGCAACAGTGCTGGTCGTGGACGCGGTGCATTGTCATCAGCACATGGCCATGGGACACGCTTGTCCTTCTTTTCGGCAGCTGGACATGTTGAGCCACATCATGCCGAAGACTTGGTAGAGTGGATGACCAAGCCCTCCTCCTCCTCCTCATCCTCTCTCACCCAGGCTCAGGGTACTGGAAAAGCAGCTGCCAAAGCGTCGTCTTCCCTGGTATCAATGTCAGACAAATCATCAGTCACTCCTTCCCTAGACCCACCATGTCCTCCTCCTGAGGAGTCCCCCGAACTGTTTCAGCACAGTGTTGGGTACATGCTCCAGGAGGATGCCCAGCGTTTCGAAGGGTCTGATGATGAAACCCAGCTAGAGGAAGGCAGTAGCGTGAGAGCAGACAGAGGGGATGCTCAAGAAGGACACCAATCTGGCAGTCATGTTCCAGCAGCTGCAGCATACTGCCAGATTGGCTCCAGTGATGAGGAGGGAGGGGATGATGAGGTCAATGACTCCACGTGGGTGCCTAATAGGAGAGAGGAGGAGGAGGAGGATGAGGAGGAGGCACATCTCCAACGAGGCAGGATGCCCTTTGGTGGCCAGCGTAAGGGCAGTACACCGACGGAATCACACCGCAGAGCTCCGCCTGTGCAGGGCGCTGCCTCTGCCCGTCATTCAAAAAGTTCTTTGGTGTGGGCCTTTTTTGAGGCTAGTGCATCAGATCGCACAGCTGCTGTTTGCAACATATGTCTCAAGCGTATATCGCGTGGCCAAAACATCAGCCGCTTGGGTACCACATGCCTGACCAGACATATGTTGACCTGCCATGCAGCTCGTTGGCAAGCCTACCTCAAAGACCCACACCAAAGAACAAAGCGGACCTCTCCTTGCACCGCATCAGCTGGGATCTCCAACCCCACTATAACTTCAGTCCTCTCTGAAACATGCACTGAGAGGAATGAAGGTGTAGAATTAGGTGTGTCACAGCCAAGTACTTGCGCCCACTCTGCTAGCAGTACACCGACGTCCGATTCTAGCAGGCAAATTTCCCTGCCCCAGCTGCTGGACCGTCGAAAGAAGTTCACTCCCAGCCATCCACATGCCCAGCGGTTGAATGCTAGCTTGGCTAAATTGCTAGCGCTTCAACTGCTGCCTTTTCAGTTGGTAGACTCGGCCCCCTTCCGTGAGTTTGTGCAATGTGCGGTTCCTCAGTGGCAGGTTCCCAAACGCCACTTTTTCTCACGGAAGGCTATTCCGGCTCTCTACCGGCATGTGGAAGGCAATGTCTTGGCCTCGCTGGACAGGGCGGTCAGCGGTAAGGTGCATATTACCGCTGACTCATGGTCCAGCAGGCATGGACAGGGACGTTACCTTTCTTTCACGGCCCATTGGGTCACTCTTTTGGCAGCTGGGAAGGATTCAGGACAAGGTGCAGTAGTGTTGGAGGTTGTCCCACCGCCACGCCTCCAAAATGCTACTACTGGTTGTGACACACCTCTCTCCTCCACCCCCTCCTCTTCTTCTTCCTCCATGGCCTCTTCCTGTGGTTTGTCCTATGAACCAGCGGTGCTCCGTAGCCGTTCACGGGGCTACGCAAGTACGCAGGCAAAAAGATGCCATGCCGTGCTTGCGCTGGTGTGTTTGGGGGACAGAAGCCACACTGGGGCAGAGGTCCTGTCTGCTCTGCAGGGCCAGGCCGAGAGGTGGTTGACGCCACGCCAGCTTAAGCCAGGAATGGTGGTTTGCGACAATGGCACCAACCTCCTCTCCGCCCTCCGACAGGGACAACTGACCCATGTGCCCTGTGTGGCTCACGTCCTTAACCTGGTGGTGCAGCGGTTCTTGGGCAGGTACCCGGGCTTACAGGATGTCCTGAGGCAGGCCAGGAAAGTCTGTGTGCATTTCCGCAGATCTTATAATGCCAGTGCTCGCCTGGCTGAGCTGCAAAAGGAGTTGAACCTGCCCAAGAACCGCCTTATATGTGACATGCCCACCAGGTGGAACTCAACGTTGGCCATGCTGCAGCGGCTGCACACGCAGCAGAGGGCCATCAATGAGTACCTGTGCGACTACGGCACCAGGACAGGGTCAGGGGAGCTTGGTTTTTTTTCTCCACGCCAGTGGGGCATGATCAGGGATGCATGCACTGTCCTGGCACCATTTGAGGAGGCCACGAGGATGGTGAGCAGTGACAGTGCATGCATCAGTGACACTGTACCTCTTGTCCACCTGTTGGAGCACACGCTGCGTGGAATAATGGACAGGGCACTTGAGGCAGAACAGAGGCAGGAAGAGGAGGACTTCCTTGCCTCTCAAGGCCCCCTTTACCCAGACAGTGTTCCTTCTGTCCCACCCATCGCACAGGAAGAGGAGGAGGAGGAGGAGGAGGAGGAGGATTGTGTCAGCATGGAGGTGGAGGCTGGCACTCAGCATCATCAGCAGCAGTCTTTTAGGGATGATTTACAGTCCCAAGAAACCAGTGGACTTGTACGTGGCTGGGAGGAGGTGGCTGCGGATCATGTCGTCCTTAGTGACCCAGAGGACTCCGGAGCGAATGCCTCAGCAAACCTACGCTGCATGGCCTCCCTGATCCTGCAAAGTCTGCGGAAGGATCCTCGTATTCTTCGGATCAAGGAGAGGGACCATTACTGGCTGGCCACTCTCCTTGATCCACGGTACAAGGGTAAGGTTGCGGACCTTATGTTACCGTCGCAGAGGGAGCAGAGGATGAGACAACTCCGGGAGGCCTTGCAGAAAGGTCTGTGCAACGCGTTCCCAGAGACTGGGAGGTTGCAAACTCCTGGTCCTGGACAACGAGTTGCTGAGGCTTCGGCCAGTCAAAGAAGGAGCGGTGGGGAAGGTGGCCGTCTGACCGATGCGTTCAGACAATTCTTTAGTCCGCAGCCCCAAAGTATGATTGGTTCCAGCAACCATCGCCAGCGTCTGATAAACATGGTGCAGGAATATCTAGGGGCAAGGTCAGACTTGGACACCTTCCCCACCGAAAATCCTCTGGCTTACTGGGTCTTGAGGATGGATCACTGGCCAGAGCTTGCACAGTATGCAATTGAGCTACTGGCCTGTCCTGCATCCAGCGTTCTTTCGGAACGCACATTCAGTGCTGCTGGAGGATTTGTCACGGATCACAGGGTGCGCCTGTCCACCGACTCGGTTGATCGACTGACTTTCATCAAGATGAACCAGTCTTGGATCACCACCAGCTACCACACACCTGATGCTGATATAACAGACTAATTGATTTTAAAATGTCACATCCCTTCAAGACTGATGCTGATGCTGAGTGCCTGTGCTGTTATGTTGACTGGCTATCCTCCTCCTCCGAGTCCTCAATGATACGATTGATGATGATAGCTTGGAAGATCATTTTTGTTTATGGGTGCCGCCACCAGTGCCTAACGCCCAATTTTTCAGCCCCTGTTTAACAGGGGCGTGTAATTACAATTTTTGAAGCAATACTTTGCAACAGGGCTCATTGCTGTGCTCCAAGTACAGTATCTGTGAGGAGTTGCAGTGTTGTGCCACCAGTGCCTAAGGCCCAATTTTTCAGCCCCTGTTTAACAGGGGCGTGTCATTACAATTTTTGAAGCAATACTTTGCAACAGGGCTCATTGCTGTGCTCCAAGTACAGTATCTGTGAGGGGTTGCAGTGTTGTGCCACCAGTGCCTAAGGCCCAATTTTTCAGCCCCTGTTCAACAGGGGCATGTAATTACAATTCTTGATCTAATAATTCACAGCAGGGCCCATTGCTGCACCCACCAAGAGTAACTGTCAGGGCTTACAGTGTTGTGGCACCAGCACCACCATCAAAGGCCCAATTTTTACTACCACTGTTCAACAATTATATGTAATTAAAATTCCTGATATAATAGTTGACAGCAGGGCGTTCCAGCACCAACCAAGAGTAACTGTGAGTGCTTACAGTGTTGTGCCAACACCAACAACTAAGGGGCCTATTTCTGCAGAGTATATACGGCAGGTCCCTACTTTCAAACATCCAACTTACAAACGACTCCTACTTGCAAACGCAAGAAGACAACAGGAAGTGAGAGGAAATCTACCACTAGGAAGGAAAATTCTCTCCTGTAAGAATAAATATGGGAGAAAGGTGTCTCCTCTGTACTGATGCTTTATCAGCAATCCTTGTTTCAAGAAAAACACCACATTTCAAAAACAGTTGTCATTGGGACGGAAAGTGAGGTGAAATGTTCTGAACAGGGGCACAGACAGCAAAACAAATGTTACAGGGGTGATAACCCTTACCTATGTTTTCCAAAAAGTTTAAAAATAGATTTTTGGGCTGGAGCTACACTTCAACAATGTACCTGTTCAAAATTACAAACAGATTCTACATAAGAACAAACCTACAGTCCCTGTCTTGTATGCACCGCCTGTATACGGCTGTTCAGAGTATATAGGGCCTTTTTTATTTTATGTGCGGGGTTCCCCTTAATATCCATACAAGACCCAAAGGGGCTGGTAATGGGCTGGGGTAGGGGGGGGGGGGGTCATGGGGTAGCTATGCCATTTTTCTTAAAGAATTTCATCCATATTACCGGGACCAGACATTACATTAAAGCCGCAAGCAGTTTTAAATGGCTTTTTTTTCCTTTAGAAGTGTCATTTTGTGCAGGGACAGTTCTAAACACGGGAAACACGTGGCACTTCACAGGCATACTTTAGACACCCCCCAGGTACGATATTTAAAGGAATATTTGACTTTTTTTTTTTCACTTTATGCATCATTAAAATGACTGCTCCCGAAAAACGACCGTTTTTAAAACTTCTTTTTGCATTGATACATGTCCCCTGGTGCAGAACCCGGGTTCCCAAACCCTTTTTAGGACAATAACATGCATAATAGTTGTTATAATTAGCACTTTAGAATTCGAACGTTCGCATCCATTGTATTTAATAGGGTTCTAATGTTCGTTCGAACTTCCGGTCCGTTCGCGGGTTCTGGTGCGAACCGAACCCGGGGGTGTTCGGCTCATCACTACTTTAGAGCTTCCTCCCTCAGGGCTTTCAGCATGTAAGGAGTTAAGTGATTAATCCTGTTATGTAATGTATCCCTCAAGGCTTTCAGTATGTAAGGGGTTAAATGATGAATCCTGCTAGGTATTTGGCATGTCAAATGCCCTGAGGGATGGAGTGGGTGCTGCATTAATGACAATGGAGTGGGTGCTGCATTCATGGCAATAGAGTGGGTGCTGCATTCATGGCAATGGAGTGGGTGCTGCATTCATGGCAATACGGTGGGTGCTGCATTCATGGCAATGGAGTGGGTGCTGCATTCATGGCAATACGGTGAGTGCTGCATTCATGGCAATACAGTGGGTGCTGCATTCATGGCAATACAGTGGGTGCTGCATTCATGGCAATACAGTGGGTGCTGCATTCATGGCAATGGAGTGGGTGCTGCATTCATGGCAATGGAGTGGGTGCTGCATTCATGGCAATGGAGTGGGTGCTGCATTCAGGGCAATGGAGTGAGTGCTGCATTCATGGCAATTGAGTGGGTGCTGCATTCATGGCAATAGAGTGGGTGCTGCATTCATGGCAATGGAGTGGGTGCTGCATTCATGGCAATGGAGTGGGTGCTGCATTCATGGCAATGGAGTGGGTGCTGCATTCATGGCAATGGGGTGGGTGCTGCATTCATGGCAATGGGGTGGGTGCTGCATTCATGGCAATGGGGTGGGTGCTGCATTCATGGCAATGGGGTGGGTGCTGCATTTATGGCAATGGGGTGGGTGCTGCATTCTTGGCAATGGGGTGGGTGCTGCATTCACAGGAATGGGGTGGGTGCTGCATTCACGGCAATGGGGTGGGTGCTGCATTCACGGCAATGGGGTAGGTGCTGCATTCATGGCAATGGATTGGGTGCTGCATTCATGGCAATGGAGTGGGTGCTGCATTCATGGCAATACGTTGGGTGCTGCATTCATGGCAATGGAGTGGGTGCTGCATTAATGTAAATACAGTGGGTTCTGCATTCATGGCAATACGGTGGGTGCTGCATTCATGGCAATGGAGTGGGTGCTGCATTCATGGCAATACAGTGGGTGCTGCATTCATGGCAATACGGTGGGTGCTGCATTCATGGCATTACGGTGGGTGCTGCATTCATGGCAATTGAGTGGGTGCTGCATTCATGGAAATACGGTGGGTGCTGCATTCATGGCAATGGAGTGGGTGCTGCATTCATGGCAATGGAGTAGGTGCTGCATTCATGGAAATGGAGTGGTTGCTGCATTCATGGCAATGGGGTGGCTGCTGCATTCATGGCAATGGGGTGGGTGCTGCATTCATGGCAATACAGTGGGTGCTGCATTCATGGCAATACGGTGGGTGCTGCATTCATGGCAATACGGTGAGTGCTGAATTCATGGCACTTGTGAGGCTGCGGATGGGCACTGATTAGGCTGCATTCATGGGCACTGACCCTTGTTTTGCTTCACAGTTCTTTATTTAAAATTTAAGATTTTTTCCTGAAACTTCCTTTTTAAAGTGGGTGCTGCATTCATGGCAATACGGTGGGTGCTGCATTCATGGCAATACGGTGGGTGCTGCATTCATGGCAATACGGTGGGTGCTGCATTCATGGCAATACGGTGGGTGCTGCATTCATGGCATTACGGTGGGTGCTGCATTCATGGCAATACGGTGGGTGCTGCATTCATGGCAATGGAGTGGTTCTGCATTCATGGAAATACGGTGGGTGCTGCATTCATGGCAATGGAGTGGGTGCTGCATTCATGGCAATGGGGTGGGTGCTGCATTCATGGCAATATGGTGAGTGCTGCATTCATGGCACTTGTGAGGCTGCAGATGGGCACTGACCCTTATTTTGCTTCACAGTTCTTTATTTAAAATTTAAGATTTTTTCCTGAAACTTCCTTTTTAAAGTGGGTGCTGCATTCATGGCAATGGGGTTGGTGCTGCATTCATGGCAATGGGGTGGGTGCTGCATTCATGGCAATGGGGTGGGTGCTGCATTCATGGCAATATGGTGGGTGTTGCATTCATGGCAATACGGTGGGTGCTGCATTCATGGCAATATGGTGGGTGCTGCATTCATGGCAATACGGTTGGTGCTGCATTCATGGCAATGGAGTGGGTGCTGCATTCATGGAAATACGGTGGGTGCTGCATTCATGGCAATACAGTGGGTGCTGCATTCATGGCAATGGAGTGGGTGCTGCATTCATGGAAATACGGTGGGTGCTGCATTCATGGAAATACGGTGGGTGCTGCATTCATGGCAATACAGTGGGTGCTGCATTCATGGCAATACGGTTGGTGCTGCATTGAGGGCAATGGAGTGGGTGCTGCATTCATGGAAATACGGTGGGTGCTGCATTCATGGCAATACAGTGGGTGCTGCATTCATGGCAATGGAGTGGGTGCTGCATTCATGGCAATGGAGTGGGTGCTGCATTCATGGCAATGGGGTGGGTGCTGCATTCATGGCAATGGGGTGGGTGCTGCATTCATGGCAATAGGGTGGGTGCTGCATTCATGGCAATGGGGTGGGTGCTGCATTTATGGCAATGGGGTGGGTGCTGCATTCATGGCAATACGGTGGGTGCTGCATTCATGGCAATACGGTGGGTGCTGCATTCATGGCAATACGGTGGGTGCTGCATTCATGGCAATACGGTTGGTGCTGCATTCATGGCAATGGAGTGGGTGCTGCATTCATGGAAATACGGTGGGTGCTGCATTCATGGCAATACGGTGGGTGCTGCATTCATGGCAATACGGTGGGTGCTGCATTCATGGCATTACGGTGGGTGCTGCATTCATGGCAATACGATGGGTGCTGCATTCATGGCAATACGGTGGGTTTTGCATTCATGGCAATACGGTGGGTGCTGCATTCATGGCAATGGAGTGGGTGCTGCATTCATGGCAATGGAGTAGGTGCTGCATTCATGGCAATGGGGTGGGTGCTGCATTCATGGCAATGGGGTGGGTGCTGCATTCATGGCAATACGGTGGGTACTGCATTCATGGCAATACGGTGGGTGCTGCAATCATGGCAATACGGTGAGTGCTGCATTCATGACACTTGTGAGGCTGCAGATGGGCACTGATTAGGCTGCATTCATGGGCACTGACCCTTATTTTGCTTCACAGTTCTTTATTTAAAATTTAAGATTTTTTCCTGAAACGTCCTTTTTAAAGTGAAGGTGCGTGTTATACGCCGATAAATACGGTATATCCAAATAACACACCCGAGCTCATCTCTCCACCACACACAGCCACTAGGGATGAGCTTCGAGTTCGAGTCGAACTCATGTTCGACTCAAACATTGCCTGTTCGCCCGATCGCCGAACAGCGAACAATTTGGGGTGTTGGCGGCAAGTTCGAAAAGCCACAGAACACCCTGTAAAAGTCTATGGGAGAAATCTAAAGTGCTAATTTTAAAGGCTTATATGCAAGTTATCGTCATAAAAAGTGTTTGGGGACCTGGGTCCAGCCCCAGGGGAAATGTATTAATGCAAAAAAAAGTTTTAAAAACTGACGTTTTTTCGGGAGCAGTGATTTTAATTATGCTTAAAATGAAACAATAAAAGTGAAATATTCCTTTAAATTTCGTACCTGGGGGGGTGTGTATAGTATGCATGTAAAGCAGCGCTTGTTTCCCGTGCTTAGAACTGTCCCTGCACAAAGCGTAATTTCCGAAGGAAAAAAAGTCAGTCATTTAAAAGCACTCGCGGCTATAATGAATTGTCGGCTCCTGGCAATACAGAGAAAAGTCATTGATAAAAAAAAAGATGTGGGGGTCCCCCCAAATTCAATTACCAGGCCCTTCAGGTATGGATATTAAGGGGAACTCCACCCCAAATTTAAAAAAAAAATGGCGTGGGGTTCCCCCCAAATATCCATACTAGACCCTTCAGGTCTGGTATGGATTTTAAGGGGAACTCCACCCCAAATTAAAAAAAAAATGGCGTGGAGTTCCCCCCAAAAATCCATACCAAAGAGCACGCAACCTGGCAGGTGTCAAGTAATTTTGGACCGACTCTCGTTACAAGTCAAGATATTTTATTGCATATGCAAGAGAAATGGTTAAATGTATATCTTCTGCTTCAGAGATCCATTTCTGCCTGTCATATATTCACATTCAGCTTTTATAACCCTTAAACCTTCCCTTTTCCTGCTCGTAACGTCCTGACCATGTATAATTTCAACCTTTATTCTGACGTTAGCAGGAAATAGGGAAATATCCTTTTTCAGCCAACACCTTATGACAGGATATTTCATACAATGGATACATAAATTATCTCATGGTTCACAGCCCATATTTGACAGATGTAAGAGTCAGCACATCTTTGCACAATAGAATATGGTCATATGACTTATTCCAGTAATTAGGGTTATTAGAGCTTATTCAGCATATTTAAGTATTAATAGAGTTATATAAAGCAAACATTTTAACTTTAGAAGATATAGTCATATTAATATGCATATTCATAGTTGACATTTAAAGTATAATTTCTAATTTCTCTAACAGCTGCTCCCTTTTATACTTATAATGTCAATAATTTAAATATCCAGGTTCTTTATTTTACCAGGTATTATCATTTAGACAAATAAGTCTTTTGAAAGGACTGTAAGTTCATCTTCATCAGGTTCCGGGTATAGTTCAGTGTTGTTCTGAAAAAACATAGTCTTTGTTAGTGATGTGTCAATCAGTCTTTGAAGAATTCCTCTAATACAAGGAATGCAGCAACATCCACACAGCGTAAGGACCGTGGCTGCCATGACAACAGAGATGAGCAAACCTTTTGCAAGATCACCCCATTTACCAAACCATTTTTCAAAGAGTCCTGTTAAGGGGTTCTCTACACCAGAGTTCTCAGTTAGTTCCTGGGATAACATTTGTAGGCCTTGCAAAGCCTTGGTGATACTTCCATCAGGTGCCGTATTATTTGGAATAAAAGTGCAGCAGAAGGTGCCGAACATTTCGCATACTCCGCCCCTTTCTGCCAGCAACATATCCAATGCTATACGGTTCTGCCACGCTGTCAAAGAGGTGGCGTCCAATTGTGCTGCTATACCTTTGATAGCATCTCTGGTGTAATTCACAAACCTCTGCTGGTTGTAGTAAATGTAGTTTATCCAGTTGACATTCTTATTGGGCTGTACCCATAGGAAGAGTGAGGTGAGTCCTGCTGTTACTTGATTCTGTGCTTTAAATTCATCCGGAACTCCTCGTGGAACACCTATTGAGTCTATATATACCTGGTTGTCAAAATGATTCTGGACACTTAAGTCTCTTAAAATAGTGTTTACCTGTTAGTCTCATCAATTTATTAGTCATAGGAACAATATAAAAGGGAAGCAACAGGCGGGTAAGGGCACAACTACCCTCCCATCTAGGTGGCAGTCTGAGCCTTAGTTTCTTGTCCCCACACAGCCACCAAACATCAGCTAGTTGCCGTTTCTGTTCCTGAAACCATTTTAGTTGATACTTAATGTCTGTAGTTGATGTTGTGGTCACACAGTATTCAGGAGATAGAGTGCCAACCTTTGTACCATCCTTATCTTTGTTAGAGAAACTAGAAAAATTTCCTGGTAATGCTTGTACTGAAGGGGGTGTACTTTGCATTTTAGTTTTAGGGTATCTCTTTTTCTCATTTGCACATTCAGACCCAGTAATATTTTCTGAAAACAGTCTTATTATGCAAGCTAAATCTGTTTCCTC
This sequence comes from Rana muscosa, assembly GCA_029206835.1. NCBI lineage: Eukaryota > Metazoa > Chordata > Amphibia > Anura > Ranidae > Rana > Rana muscosa. The sequence continues at coordinate 151,969,780 of CM055118.1, read as the reverse complement.
TTCAGGGAGAGGAATGGTAGCTAGTTGTGGTCTTGGGTTTGCACAAGAAATACAATCACTTAACCCCTTAGATTGAGTTGTGTATCTGACCCATTCTATCCACTAATTTTTGTCTCCAAATCCTGTTTCTATACTTAATTGCTCCTTGTAAGTAAAATCTGTTTTAAACAAAGAGGTATTAATTTGAAACTGAGTTGGCTCGGGGCTGGGGTGTTCTGACCAGGGGTTACAACCTAAATAGTGATTCTCCCTAGTAGGTCAGATATTGTACCATATACCAATTAGTTGTATTGTTTAGTTTACAAAATTGGAGCCATTGTTACTGTAAATCAGCGCGGGGATCCCTTGTCGTGGAATCACCTCTTTGATTAGTACTTTGGCTACTGACTGTCCATCCGTGTGCGCCATAGGAAAAGTTTCCACCCACTTTATAAACCTGTACACAATAACCAGACAGTACTTATTCTCACATTTGTTCAATTCAATAAAATCCATGCATATTGTGTGAAAGGGATAAGGGGGTTGTGGGAAATGACCCCTTAAGGCTCTTAGGGCACCTTGTGCATGGTATCTGTTACAAATCGGATATGTGAGACAAAATTTTCAGAGTAGTTTTGTAAACCCATATGTTGTGTACACCCAGTACCATCCCTCCTTTTGAGGTATGGGCCTACCCATGACTCAATAACACAGCATACGTGAATAGTGATGTAGATAAGTTAGGTTTACCTTCTGTACATGTGTATATACCATTGACCAGTGTTGACCCTGTATATAACCACTTTGATTTTCACCTGCCGGTGATGTTTTCTGCATTTCTGATAACCATGTTTCATCAATAGCTCTCTGTACCTCATCATTTACTTGGGAAACTGTATATGTTTGTCATTGCTGTCCTTCAGAAGCTTCCTTTGCTGTCTTGTCTGCTAGTGCATTCCCTAGGGTAATTGGATCTGTTCCCTTTCTATGTGCCGCACATTTACAAATAGCCACTTGTGCTGGTTTTTGTACATATTCTAGAAGGGCAAGAATGAGATCTCTGTGTGATCGGTTTCCCATGGCAACGTAATCATACCCCTTTTTTCCATTGCTGGGCAAATATGTGTAGAGAAAGCGTATTGGCTGTCAGTATAAATATCTATTTATTTTTCCCTTCCCCTAGACTGCAGGCCCTTGACAGGGCTATAATGTCAGCTTGTTGTGCAGAATAGGAACTGGGAAAAGGTCTAGCTTCAATGACCTGGTCATGTGTTACTATAGCATAAGCCGTTTGATTTATCGTTTTTTCTACACGACCCATCAACAAAAATGTCAGCATCTAGAAAGGGAACATCAGTGAGATCCTTCCTAGGGAGTACCCGTTCATCAATTTTGAGCTGCACAATCATGTGGATCCCCATCACCAGGTGTTGGCATTAGTGTAGCAGGATTCAATGTAGTACACTTCTTGATTGTAACGTGTGGTTGTCCCAGAAGTGTAGTCATACATGATAAATGCCTGACTGGAGATAAATAGGAGATTCTGTCTTATAGTAAGATCACCTAAATAACATGTGAGACCTTTAAGTACCAGGGGTGGAACAATACTATCAATGCAGATGACCGTATGGCCAATGAGGCTGCTACTACAGCTTGTACACAGTGGGGCAAATTAGTTAAGTAAAATGCAACTAGTTTGTGTTCGTTCTCATAAACCTGAGTGAGAGCAGAAGTCATGTACCCCTCTTTACAATCTACAGTCTGCTAAAGGGTTTCTACTGTAATTGGGTAGGCTAAGCACAGAGGAACCCACAATGAGGTGCTTCACCTTTGTAAATGCATCCTCTGCTTGCACATTCCACTGGATGGAACCTTTTACAGACATTTGTGTACCATAGGTGAGATCAGAAAGAGGCACCACCTCCGTAGCATAATTAGCTATCCATGCTCTACAAAAATTTGCCATGCCAAGAAATTACATCATTTCTTTATTTTTACGTGGTTTGGGGGCTTGAAGGATGGCCTCTTTTCGGATCTCATCTGGATGTCTGCCTTTTTGAGATATAATGTAACCCTGGTATTTCACCTTGTTTTTCAAAAGTTGTATTTTATTTTGCTAACCTTGTGACCTTGTTCTGCGAGGAAATGCATCAGAGCCAAGGTGTCAATTTTACATTGTCGCTCCAGAGGAGCCGCTACCAGAATGTCATCCACATACAAGAGAATTTGACTCCCACTGGGAGATACAACTCGAGACAAAGCATTGAACATTTCTTGTGAGTTTTCCCTTGTGCATAAGTCCAAACCAGAACTGACTGTCTGTCTTAATTAGCCCTACGTCTGTCTTTCCTTTTGATCACAAGAAATCGGGGACGTCTTTTAAGGCATCCCCTTCCCCTTGGGTCAAAAAGTGTCAGTCACTGTCTTTTGTCAAAACTTCAATCACGCAAGTTCTGGTTGTACATTCAACAAACCACGCTAATCTGTACCTCTGATTCCCTCTGGATTTCAGTTCCTCATCTGTTAATTTGACCCAGTCTGTGATAAGTTCTCCTAGCTCATGCCATGATACCTCAGAGTTCCGCGTGACCGAAACATGAGGTACAGTATCCTGCCTGTATATTTGCAGAATAGGCTGTGGTAGGAGACAAGTAGCCATGTTATTTCCTTCCTTATCACAGTACAGGTATCTTAAGAGCACTTCAGTGTTAGTGCAACTCATTAACTGTTTCTCATAAGACCTATCAGGCCCAGTGGTCCTTTTGTAGTAGATAGTGCAATAGAGGTTCGTCTGGACCTTGTACCTTTCCTCACAGGCTCTTCAATTTGGGCATCTTTAATCCCTCAGTTTGTAAATCCAAGCTGTACCAGTATCAGGGCTCATTATCCACAGCTGTGATTTGTTTTTCACACAGCCGATGGGCTTTGAGGCCCCCCTCCACTGGTACGACAGAAATATCAAGAGCATGCAACATGTCTCTACCCAACGAATTAACAGGACATTTAGTTGACATTACAATTTTACACTGAGCCTTTTTACCTGTCTGTGGATTTTCCACAGTAAGGCCTTCAGACACGGCCTCCTGGTGCATCAACCCATTTGCAGATTTTACATATACTAAACCTTTTCCCTTTACCCCTGGTGGCATATCCAGCGGGTGTATCAGGGTCCTACAAGCCCCAGTGTCACAGAGAAATGTTACCCAACTACTCTTTGCAACCCAGGTTATTTCTGGCTTGGCTTCAGCATGCAAACAAGTTTCAACATTACACACATCCAAAATATCAGATTCTTTCCCATCCTTCTGCTTCTCTCTCTGCAGACACACTTTTACCATACAGGAAACACTCCCCCCTCATCCTTTTCTTTACTTTCTTTTTTGGTTGGAAGTGCCCCTCAGCATGCCTCGCATACTTGATTAGCTCCTAGAGTCTGCAGATCCTATGGTTAATCATGTGTTCGTTAACAAAACTTGATATAAGGACTAGCAGCCCCTTCAGGATTGCATTCTTTAGCTGTTGTTCATATGGGCTATCGTTCACTTGATCTACTGGGATTTCTATCCCAGAGTGGTTTTTAAAATTCTTCTTTATCCTAACAATGAAATTATCCACTGTTTCCTCTTCTCCCCATATACACTGATTTATAATGGACCAGTCGACTTGACGTATCCATCTATCCTCTCTCTATCTTTGCTATAAGAGCATTTCTTCTGTTTTTGAGTGCTGCATCATCCTGAGGCAACACCCCTCCCTGGTTGTTTAATCCACTCCAAACTCCCACTACATGATGCCAGTCAGGTCCCAGTACCTGTCTGGTGACCTGCTCTATTTCCCTCACATTGAGATGATAGCTAGCAACCATTCCCATGATACCATCCCTGAATTGAGCTATGTGGACCTTGGGATTGCTGTAAGGAGGGTCAGCGGGGTAACTTGTTGCATACCTCTGTCCCATCTGGTGGTGGGGACTGCAGGTCTGCAATAGGGAATTGGGAGCGGGTGGTGAAGTCAGAGGGGGAGCAGCGTCTGTCGGTGGGATTGGAGAGTCCTCTAAAGGGTGTGTAGGGGCTGTCGGGTGCATTAGGTTTGTCGCATTTTGTTCAGTCAATACTTGCTGCACTAAACTTCGGAGGACGGTCATATTATTGTCCTCCTCTTTGTCTAAAAACATAGTCTTTTTATGATTTTTTTTATGATTTTAACCTACAGTTAGCCTCCTCAAGCCATTTCTTTGCCTGGGGAAGACCTAATTTATTCTGTTTCCTTATTTTTCTTTTCTTTTTTTATATATATATATATATATATATATATATATATACACACATATATACATACATATATATATACACATACATACATGCCGGCATAATTTTTATTTATTTTTTAAGCTTTCTACACAACACAGTATTACACAACAATCCTTATTTAAAAATGCATCAAAATCATACTTTGTTTTTCATGTCTTAAGGAGTTTCACATTCTCTTTGTCTAGACTACACATATACTTTGCATCATCATTCAAACCATCAGACTTTCCATGGATCATACTCATTTTAACGTGCACACGGAGTTTTTTTTTGTAAGGTCTTCTCACACTGACACAATACCTGCACACAGTATCTTATCACTTCTGCAGCTACTCACAAACTTTCTAGTCGTGACATATCACTTCTAGATTATTGATCTTGTGTGCTGCTATAATACTGGTGTCTTGTCTTCTTACTTAATGTTTTTTTTCATTTATAGGGAGAATGAACAGAATTACAAGGCGAACGTAAATTCACCTGACTGGTCAACCCCCCCTGATCAAAACATTAATATTTCAGTAAACTGTAGGGAGCATGAACAGAATTACAAGGCGAACGTAAATTCACCTGACTGGTCAACCCCCCTGATCAAAACATTAATATTTCAGTAAACTGTAGGGAGCATGAACAGAATTACAAAAGAGACTTCATTTCTCTCGACTGTTGTTCCCACACTTTATCAAAACATTAATATTTGTTGATTCAACGGTATTTATAAATGCCTGTACAGGTTTTTTACACAACATACGAGGCTGGCTGAGCGCAAGGGCTCGTCAAATTACCTCTATTTGTTACCTGGAAATCTATCAGGCCATACCTTTGTATCAACAGGGGTTCATGTTTTTGATGTAGGAATATTTATGTGTCCCCCACGGGAATTCCTGCAGTTTACAAGGCTGTCAGGACCTAGGTCCTTTGTCGACAAATTTCCTTTATCTGCACCCGGGTATTGGAATGGGACCATACTCCTATATCAAAGGGATTTAAACTACGGACGTATCTACTTATATTCCCTCAACTTGGATAAAGCAAAACATATACACAACAGATAAACATTCAATTAATCTCTATATTAGATGTATGTAACAAAATCCCTTAATTCATTAAATCCCTAATCACATTTAGGCCTAAAAGTATAATATAATAAATGAAAATATCTTACCTTGCCCCGAGAGCGGTCTCTTGTGCTGATCCGGTAAGTCGCTGCCCGGGAGGCACTAGTTCAGTGAGCCGGCCTCTGTTAACGTCAAATTTAAGACGGAGGACTTACAGTTTTTTTGCCGTACGGACATCGGTTCACTGGGTTGTTGGCTAGTCCTTTCCAGGAATTTGGACTTCCGTTTTCGAAGGACCAAAATGTCAAGTAATTTTGGACCGACTCTCGTTACAAGTCAAGATATTTTATTGCATATGCAAGAGAAATGGTTAAATGTATATCTTCTGCTTCAGAGATCCATTTCTGCCTGTCATATATTCACATTCAGCTTTTATAACCCTTAAACCTTCCCTTTTCCTGCTCGTAACGTCCTGACCATGTATAATTTCAACCTTTATTCTGACGTTAGCAGGAAATAGGGAAATATCCTTTTTCAGCCAACACCTTATGACAGGATATTTCATACAATGGATACATAAATTATCTCATGGTTCGCAGCCCATATTTGACAGATGTAAGAGTCAGCACATCTTTGCACAATAGAATATGGTCATATGACTTATTCCAGTAATTAGGGTTATTAGAGCTTATTCAGCATATTTAAGTATTAATAGAGTTATATAAAGCAAACATTTTAACTTTAGAAGATATAGTCATATTAATATGCATATTCATAGTTGACATTTAAAGTATAATTTCTAATTTCTCTAACAGCAGGCCGCAGGAAAAGAGATGAGAGAGCGCCCCCCCCCCCCGAACCGTACCAGGCCACATGCCCTCAACATGGGGAGGATGCTTTGGGGGTCTGTGACCCCTCAAAGCACCATGTCCCCATGTTGATGGGGACAAGGGCCTCATTCCCACAACCCTTGCCCGGTGGTCATTGGGGTCTGCGGGCAGGGGGCATATCGGAATCTGGAAGACCCCTTTAACAAAGGGGACCCCCAGATCCTGCCCCCCCCCCTATGTGAATTGGTAAGGGGTACATTGTACACCTACCATTTCACAAAGAAAGTGTAAAAAATATAAAAAAACACACAGACACCGTTGGGAAAAGTCCTTTATTAAAAATTATTAAAAAAAAAAAAAGATTCCAGCGGCGGTAATCCACTCTCGGTATCCTGCGATGGGTGGTCTCCTCTCCGGGGTCCAGCGACGGATGATCTCTCCTCTCCGGGTCCAGGCTCCAACGATGATGTCCAGCGCAGTGAGGAACAGCACTCTTCACCGGAGCGGAGACACCCCGGGAATGACGCCGCCGAAGCCAGTGACAGCTCTTAAGTAGCTGAGAGCGGGGCCACCTGTCACGTGACCCCGTCCCCCTCTGACGCAAGGGGAAACCCGGGCTTTCCCAGTGACGTGCGGGTTACCCCACCCCCCACTGATGTAATGCAGGTTTCCGTTGCATCAGAGGGGGGCGGGGTCAACCGCACGTCACTGGGGAAGCCCGGGTTTCCCCTTGTGTCAGAGGGGGACGGGGTCACGTGACGGGTGGTCCCGCTCTCAGCTACTTAAGAGCTGTCACTGGCTTCGGCGGCGTCATTTCCGGGGTGTCTCCGCTCCGGTGAAGAGTGCTGCGCTGGACATCATCGTTGGAGCCTGGACCCCGGAGAGGAGAGATCATCCATCGCTGGACCCCGGAGAGGAGACCACCCATCGCAGGATACCGAGAGTGGATTACCGCCGCTGGAATCTTTATTTTTTATTTTTAATAAAGGACTTTTCCCAACGGTGTCTGTGTGTTTTATTTTTTTACACTTTCTTTGTGAAATGGTAGGGGTACAATGTACCTCTTACCAATTCACATAGGGGGGGGCGGGATCTGGGGGTCCCCTTTGTTAAAGGGGTCTTCCATATTCCGATAAGCCCCACACCCACAACCATCGGGCAAGGGCTGTGGGGACCCCCACAGACCCCCAAAGCATCCTCCCCATGTTGAGGGCATGTGGCCTGGTACAGTTCAGGGGGGGGGCGCTCTCTCGCCCCCCCTCTTTTCCTGCGGCCTGCCAGGTTGCATGCTCGGATAAAGGGTCTGGTATGGATTTTTGGGGGGAACTCCACGCCATTTTTTTTTCAATTTGTGGTGGAGTTCCCCTTAAAATCCATACCAGACCTGAAGGGTCTAGTATGGATATTTGGGGGGAACCCCACGTCATTTTTGTTTTAAATTTGATGCAGGGTACCCCTTAATATCCATACCAGACCTGAAGGGCCTGGTATTTGAACTTGGGGGGACCCCCACACATTTTTTATTTATTTTATCAATGACTTTTCTCTGTATTGCCGGGAGCCGACAATTCATTATAGCCGCGAGTGCTTTTAAATGACTTTTTTTCCTTCAGAAATTACACTTTGTGCAGGGACAGTTCTAAGCACGGGAAACAAGCGCTGCTTTACAGGCATACTCTAGACACCCCTCAGGTACGAAATTTAAAGGAATATTTCACTTTTATTGTTTCACTTTAAGCATTATTAAAATCACTGCTCCCGAAAAAACGTCAGTTTTTAAAACTTTTTTTTTTACATTGATACATGTCCCCTGGGGCAGGACCCGGGTCCCCAAACACTTTTTATGACAATAACTTGCATATTAGCCTTCAAAATTAGCACTTTAGATTTTTCATGTTCGAGTCCCATAGACTTTAACGGTGTTCGGATGTTCGAACAAATTTATTGCCTGTTCGCAAGTTCTGGTGCGAACCGAACTGGGGGGTGTTCGGCTCATCCCTAACAGCCACAAAGGCAAGAGAATTCTTGTTGGGCAGTGTATTAGTGCTCGGACGAACACACTAAAGCCCCGTACACACGGTCGGACTTTTGCCCAACAAACTTCGTTTTAAACAAGTTGGACCAACAATCCGACCGTGTGTACGCTCCATCGGACAAACTTAATTTGTTTTTTTTCTTTTCATCGGACAAAAGTTGGGTCTGCAAACGGACAAATTTTTGCCCAACAAAAGTCCGATGGAGCAAAGTCCGACCGTGTGTACAGAAAACCATCGGACTTTTGTCCTAGGTACGAACGCGCATGCTTCGAAGCAATGAACAGCCGGGAGCCTTCAGTCTTGTAAAACTAGCGTTCGTTCTGGAGATTTCACATTCGTGACGCGGCAATTATGAGCTATTTGAATACAGCGCTCATTTTTAGTATTGTTTCCAATGCCCTAAAAATCCAAAAAGCATTTTATCTGTGAATCCCTACGGAATTAATTTAAAACAACGCGTTTCCTCTTTCTTGAATCTTTTGGGGTTTAATATTTGAGAATCATATAATATATATTCTATATTGTTTCTATTTAGCACAACCACATTATCCCCTATGTATTTGATGCTGAAACTACAAGCTACTATATTTGTGTCCCTTAATATTTTTCGAAATTTACCTGCCTACTCCCAAACAGAAAATATTAGGATAAAAGACAAAAATCATATTTGGGCAAGCATTTTTTTTTTTTTTTATTAAATCAAAGAAAACATAAATACTAATGGCATGTACTATAATTCTATAAACAGGAAGGCAGCAATCGATCAAATGGTGGAAATGGCGAGGCCTCTGTACCCCAGGGCATACAAAGATAAAATAAATGTTGTAATTGGTCACCAGAGTAGTACATTCAACAGGGAGCTCAAAGAAGCTCGTGAAATAAAAAAGATGGGGAGCAGCAGCAGAAGACCTATCTGTCCCCAGGCTGTGGTACTCCAGCAAGGGGCTGGTATTCGTGGCATACCAGACTGAACCACGTACATTGATTTCCACACTTCCCCCTAAAATTGTTTATTAAAACAAAAATTAGACTCCTAAATCCAACTAAATGTTTAGTAGCCCCTAAACTCCCCAGACCACTGGCCTTGTTGGGGATCCTGGGTCTGATGTGGCCACTGACCCCCATGTTGCTGGGGTGGGTGGGCTTGCTGGGGTGGGTAGTTTGGATGGGGTGGGTAGTTTGGATGGGGTGGGTAGGTTTGAATTTTAGGAGCTGTGTGCTCCAAATCACACAGATGTGTTTTTGGGGTTAGCTCCAGTTTCCTTGCCTTGCTGAGGAGCTGGATGATGAGCCCCCACATAGCTCCCTTCACCTCCCTCAGCTTGTTGACTGTAAAGCATCCAAATCCTTTGGCACTATCGGGTGCCGTGGTGATGACAGCAGTAGCCCGATGAAGGAACTCTGCAGTGGCCCCATCAAGGTGGTGCCTCTTCCTGCCCCTTTTGGTAGGAGGGCACAGGGTAGGCACTCTGGACTCAGTGCTTTGGCTGCTGGGCCCGGCCTCGTCTTGTGCCAACGTTTCCTGGGTCTGAAAAATCAACATAATTAATAAAATATTTAGTAGTAGGACACATTTTCACAACACATTTTAGCATCCTTTGTTTCTCAAAAATAGAATGTCTTCAAAAACAAAGCTTATCATTGTGACTCCAGCATTTATCCTTATTTTTTAAATGTCTACTTTCCTAATTTTTTTTCTTTCTCATTTCTAATCACTGAATTTCGTGCCCAATTTTTGAGGCATCATAACAACACATTTACCTCACTTTCTAAAATATTGTATATTTTGTACAATGCTATACCTGTGGCAAGCTGAGCTCCTCCTCCTCCTCTTCCTCTTGTGTAGGATCCGCCTCAGTATCAGTGGCCTCAGCTGATGTGGAGGGAAGTGTGGAGGGTAGCGTTGAAATATGCCTGCGTGGCACAGTCTGGTCCTTCAAAAATCCCAGGCTTGAGAAGTACCACAGCTTGGGGACATAAACGTCTTCTGCTGCTGCTCCCGATCTCTTCGATTCCTCGATCTTCTTGACCTCCCTGTTGAACATACTCCTGAGGCCTCCAATTTTTGTCTTCACCGTTGTCTCGTCTGCCCTGGGGTACACAGTCTTCGTCAATTCCACCAATTGATCGATTGCTGCCTGCCTTTTGTGTTTATTGGAATAGTCTTTATGTTTAACCTGCCACAGACAGGCGTAATTAAGATAGTTTTCTATGAAGTCAGCCATGAATTCTGGGCTATTCAGAACTGTCCCCTTCATTGTTGAGCAAATGTGATCAGATGGCTGCAAGAAAGAACACAAGACAAACCAATCTTTTTTAGCTTCTAGCTCATAACCTGCTTAAAATATAGGCCTTTATGCAGGCCCGCCATCATTAATTTTTGGTCCCCTTAACCAGCTTCAGGCATGTGCCCCCTGGAGCCTAGGTGAACCGGGGGGGGGGGGGTGGCCTTCCGCCCGTTTTTTAAAAGCGGGGGCTGCTGACACATCTATTATTTGAGATTGCGTTGCCTTTGGATGCTGATGATCAAGTAAATTTAAAGGGTGTGATTCCATCCTGTGCCCTGGGTACCTCCAGGCAGGTCCGCCATCAGGGGTGTACAGGCAGTACACCTGTAAGGGGCCCGGAGTTCCCCAGGGCCCCGGATGGCAACCCCCCTTCTTTTTTTTTTGTGTTCGTCAGCACCCAAAGCCCCTTGACCTCAACATTTTGCCGCGGCAGCACCCACCCCCCCGCTTCTCTTTTTGGTGTGGCCGCAAACCCCCCCCCTGGTGCTCCTCTGCTACAGGGGGCCCATGCCTGAAGCTGTGTAAGGGGCCCCAAAATTCATGATGGCGGCCCTGCCTCCAGGATCCTTACAGGTATACTGCCTGTACCCCCCTGTTGGCAGCCCTGCCTTTAGGTAATTAAAATCTTGTCATTAGGCCCCATGCACATGAGACGCTGCTCAATGCGCATTCAATAGGCACACAGAATGTTTACACACAGAGATCCACATCCTTGTCTGTGTACACGCCGATCGCGGGTACCTGGCGGACATTGCGGCCGCCAGGCCCGCGCATCGGCATCTCAGTGATGCGCCCCCCAGTGGCCGAAATAGCCAAGGCCGTATAATGACGGCCTCCCAGATTTCTAGATTCACCTTGAGGCCGTCATTTGTATATGGCCCGGCTATCAACTGGTTAAGCACCTATTTTAGTGTGAAACGCGTTAGCTGTGTTTGTTAGTTCACCACCTTTTGCTGTTGATGTTCTGCTTTTATTATACCGAATAAAGATGATTGCATTGGAGTGCAGCCATCCAGCTTCAATTATTTACATTTATTCAAATACAGTCATCTTCTTCTGGAACATCCTCACCTGTTGACTGAGGTTATCATACTCTGCTCGCCATTTTCAGACCATTTGGAGTTCTAACTTCCTCTCTTTGCAGAAAGCTGTAAAATTCTTGCTATTGGAGTCCTCCACAATTCCTTTCTTGTACTTGAATAAATAGCTCTTTCTTTTTGCGCTCATCTTGTCTGGGGATCAAAATACTACTATACGCACCAAGTGTGCATGTGCGTTTTGTCTATACTCTGATTGGTCATTCCTCAATAAGTCTCGAGTCCATCTGGCTGACGATCTTAACTGGGGCTTATTTTTGGGGTAGGGCTTATATTACAAGCATCCTGAAAAATCATGCTAGGTCTTATTTTTGGGAAAATACGGTATAGTATTTTAAATATCCTTCCTGCTCCAAGGTTGATCTCTTTAGGGCTAAAGCTGAGTATACACTTGTAGAATTTGAAACAAAAATTAATTTGAAGATTCTTAGGAAAATTAATACGAAAACTCTCAGTACATTCGAATGTCATTCAGAAGTAGTTCAATGTTTCATTTGGTTTTAATATTTAATTTTGTAATGAAAGGACTTTATCAAACGAAAACCACATACACTGTTAGAAATTCATACATCCAAAAAAAAATTCCATCCTTCTCCTCTTAATTTGTTTGTTACTGCAGTCGCAAATGAACATAGGTTTGACTCTATTAATGATCAGAAAAATGAACGAATATTCTTACAACATCCTTACAACAAAAGTTCTACTAGTGTATACCTAGCTTTTTTTTTTTTTTTTATCAAATAATGTTTTATTGAAAACTAAATTTCACAAAGGAGACAACTGACATACGTTCAGTCTCCCAAGATTGCATACATTTCCCATTATAGCAGCAAATACAGTGTATATCTCACACATTAATGTAAACCTAGCTTTAGTTCAGCTTTAAAGTGGTACTAAAGGTTCGATTTATAAAAAAAAAAAAATGACAATCATGTCATACTTACCTCCATGGTGCAGCTCATTTTGCACACAGTGGCCCCGAACGCCATCTTCTGGGGTCCCTCGGCAGCTGTCTCGGCTCCTCCTCGCATCAGATAACCCCCCTGGGAAGCGCTTTCCCAAGGGGGTTACCTTGTGGGCGCGCTCCTGAGTCCAGCATTTGCGTCCAATGGCTGCACTGCTATCAATCTATCCAATGAGGGGCGTGGCCTAGTGCAGGATGTGAACAGACGTGTTCCTGTGTAGCTCTGGTCTCTCCCTGTACAATCCTGCTCCATCCTGATTGCCCATTGCCAGCAGACAATTCTTTCTTTGCCTAATCCCTCCGGGTGTGTCTTCTGCATCTCTGGAGGGGATTTTGGTGGATGGGAAAGCGGCGAGGGAAGAAACAACCCCCGGCAACTATGAGCATCACCACTCGCTCCTGCCAAGATCGCTGCCGCAGCACCGTCTATGGGCCTAGTGCTTCGCCAGCCTCCACTCCAGGTCTCTTTGGAGACAGCCAGGATGTGTCCCCACCACCTTCTCCAGGAAAATCCCGACCCCGCAGCCGTGCCCCTGCAAGCGACCCCGGGCTCGGAGGTCGCGGATGGCGGTAAGGAGCCCACTCTGGCGGAGGTCCTGGCCATCATAAAGGTAAACCATGTGGAACTTGTGGGGAGGGTGGATGGGCTTAAGATTGACTTGACTATTATGCGGCAGGACATGCACAAATTGTGTGGTCGGGTCACTGAGACTGAACAACGTATTAGTGACTTGAAGGACAATGTTACTCCCATCCTGCCCAAACTTAATTCATATGTGGGGAAGATTGCCACCCTGAAAGATAAGGTCGACGACCTCGAAAATCGCCTACGCAGAAACAATCTGCGCCTGATTGGGTTACTGGAGCGGGTGGAGGGCTCTGACCCTATTGCTTTCCTGGAGAGCTGGCTTGAACAAGAATTTGGCCGCGAGCAGCTCTCCCCCTGCTTTGTGATTGAAAGGGCCCACCGAGTCCCTGGACACCCCCTTCCTGAGGGTCACCCTCCACATACGGTGGTGATCCGTACGTGGAGGGTGCCAGCCGCCAGAATGGAGTCCCCTGAACTACAGAGACCGGGACTCCATTCTGGCGGCTGCCAGGAGGAAGGGAAGTCTCCGGATTAACAACGCAGTGGTGTCCTTCTTTCCAGACTACTCTGCGACAGTCCGCAACCGTAGAGCCAGCTACCAGCGTGTCAAGCAGAAGCTCCGGGAGCAAGATATCCAATATTCTATGTTGTTCCCTGCTACCCTCCGGGTCACCTACCAGGGGAAAGCCCATTTCTTCCAGTCCCCGCAAGATGCTCTGTCCTGGTGGGAGTCACAACCCTGTCCTCCTAAGCCTCCTGCCTGATGCTGACCCTCCCATTTTGATGGTACCGCTGCTGGAACTGATGTTTCCTCACTACTCCTGTCTTTTTGTTGTTTTATCCCTAGTTATTCACTATTGATACTTTATTTTGTTGCTCTGATGGTGCTGAATGTGGATGGTCAGACAACTCTCCTGCGGGAGAGTACCTGGCCTTTTTTCCCAGACCGTGGCCTAGCTACCTTGGGGTTCAACCCAACCCCCCCTTCTTTTGGAACATTGTCGTTGAACACTGACTATTTTGTTTTTCTTTTGACATTTTTCTTGCTTTCTGTTACAGGCCATGGGCCCCTTGCATGGTACAAGTTTGGGATATAGGCCCTCTCTCCCTTTTTGGAGCTGGGCTGGGGAATTGTTGCCCTCATACGCTATTGTATATAGTTGTGTTGTTGTGTGTATTGTGTGTGTATGGATGTTTGTGTGTGCAGCACTGCGACCCTTATTTGCTCCTGTGACTGTGACCGGGCATGGGGTGCTTTCCAGGTACCCCTCTTCGCTCCCCCTCCTCCTTGACCTAGTGATTTTAATACCAGTCCCATGGCTGAGGTAACTATTTGTTTGTGGAATGTCCGCGGGATGAATTCTAAATTTAAAAGAGCGTCTGTTTTTGAGGCCCTGAGACATATTAAACGGCATGTCCTGTGCCTCCAGGAAACTCATCTCATGGGGTCCAAAGTTTTGGCCCTCAAGAAACACTGGGTGGCCAATCACTACCAATCTACTTATTCTAATTATGCCCGGGGGGTTGCAATACTAATCCAGAAGGGGTTACCTTTCATATGTCACCAAGTTATTGTAGCCTGGGGGACAGGTAGTCGGTACAAACGCTCCCTGGGATGAGCAGGCACAGATACCAAGTCCATTGGATCAGTGAAAACACAGTGTTATTTATTGGTGCCATATACAAAGTCAATGACAGGTGCTGTACAGTGCTGGAAACAAACAGAAGAAAAACTAACTAAACAAAAGCCTAGCCGTGTCTCGGCTCACACTATACAGTATTTACAAGCCCTCCCTACCAGGCTAGACAAGCCTAGCACTTGTCAGCTTCCACATTCACAGAGTCACAAGTTTTACAAACCTTCTTGCTCTCACAGACCAATGCTGTCTGTGTTTCCCAGGCAGAGCAAAGGCTGTCTGCTCAGGTGAGCTTTTAATTAACCTGTGGGAGAGAACCAACACCTGAAGTGGATCCTGGCTCAGAGATCCCTGAATGTATATGAGAGGAGCCTGGGAGATGTATAAACCCCGAATAGGACTTTCCCAGGCTCTCTCTGGGATGCTCTGTCACACATCCTCCCTCCTTGTTTCAACCCCAGGGTTGGAACACCTGTAGCCCAACAGGAGTAAACACGGGAGAGGGCATCTACATTCCCCATCTCAACACCTGGCCTGTGTTTTACTGTAAAGGCGTAATCTTGTAGGGCCAAAAACCACCGGTTCACTCGCCTGTTAGTCTCCTTCTTTTGGGCCATCCATTTCAGGGGAGCATGGTCAGTTATCAACTCAAACTGGCGCCCCAACAAGTAGTACCTGAGCGCGCCCACGGCCCACTTTATGGCCAGACACTCCTTTTCAATGACTGCGTACTTCTTTTCATGGTCATTGAGCTTTCTGCTTAAGTACACCACAGGGTGTTCTTCCCCATTGTGTACCTGTGAAAGTACTGCCCCGATACCCACATCAGACGCATCCGTCTGGACCAAAAAGTTTTTGGAGAAATCGGGGGAGTATAGGATTGGCTGTGCACAAAGAGCCTTCTTCAGTACTTGAAAAGACTCTTCTGCTACTGGAGACCATTTCACCATTACGGAGGCTTTCCCTTTTGTAAGGTCTGTCAGTGGGGCAGCTATAGTTGCGAAATTTGGGATGAATCTTCTATAGTACCCCGCAATGCCAAGAAAGGCCCTGACCTGCTTCTTGTTTGCAGGACGTGGCCACTCCTGGATGGCTTCTATTTTATTCACCTGGGGCTTTTTTGACACCCCGGCCAATAGTGTAGCCCAAATACCTGGCTTCCTCTAGCCCAATGGTACATTTTTTGGGATTTGCCGTAAACCCTTCTTTGAAGAGGGAATCCAGGACAGCCTGGACACGGGGCAAGTGAGACTCCCAGTCAGTGCTATGCACCACTATGTCATCCAGATAGGCTGCAGCATACTGTCGGTGAGGTCTTAGGGTCCTGTCCATAGCCCTCTGAAATGTTGCAGGGGCATTTTGCAACCCAAAAGGCATTTTCTTATACTGAAACGACCCCTCCGGGGTCACAAACACAGTCTTTTCTTTGGCACTACCAGTCAGGGGTATTTGCCAATATCCTTTGGTCAAGTCCAAAGTGGTCAGATAACGGGCCTTGCCAAGTCGGTCTATAAGCTCGTCTACCCTGGGCATTGGGTATGTGTCAAACTTTGTTACCGCATTAAGCTTCCTAAAGTCGTTACAAAACCTCCAAGTGCCATCAGGTTTTGGGACTAATACAATGGGGCTAGACCAGTCACTATTGGATTCCTCAATAACATCTAGCTCCAACATCCTTTTAACTTCCTCACTGATGTCCTTTCTTCTAGCTTCGGGAATTCGTATGGTTTGAGCTTGACACGGACCCCAGGTTCAGTAACAATATCATGCTGAACTGCTGAAGTCGTGCCCGGCAACTCTGAAAATTTCTCTTTATTCCTTATCAGGAACTCTCTAGCTTCCTGTTTCTGGGAACATGACAGGGTGTCTGGAATCGTGACCTCAGGGATCAGAGGGGATTCAGTACCCTTAAGGGTTACCGGGAGAGACCTGGCAGTTAATGCCAGTCTATCCTTCCAGGGCTTTAACAGGTTTATGTGGTAAATCTGTTCGGGCTTCCTTTTACCTGGTTGATACACCTTGTAATTGACCTCCCCAACTCTTTCAATTACTTCAAAGGGTCCCTGCCACTTAGCCAGGAATTTGCTCTCAACAGTGGGAACTAACACGAGGACCCGGTCACCAGGTGAGAAAACACGAAGTTGGGCCCCCCTGTTGTATATCCTCTGTTGGGCTGCTTGGGCCTGCAGTAAATGTTCTTTTACTACCGGCATGATTGCTGCAATCCTATCCTGCATTTGAGCGATATGCTCAATAACACTTTTGTGAGGTGTCTGCTCCCCCTCCCAAGTTTCCTTGGCTATGTCTAAGAGTCCCCGAGGGTGTCTCCCATAAAGCAGCTCAAATGGAGAGTACCCCGTAGAGGACTGGGGAACTTCCCTGATGGCGAACATCAAGTAAGGTATCAGGAAGTCCCAGTTTTTCCCATCCTTATCAACAACCTTTTTTAACATACTCTTTAATGTCTTATTGAAGCGTTCCACCAAGCCATCCGTTTGAGGATGGTACACTGAGGTACGCAACTGCGTCACCTTAAATAACTTGCAGAGCTCCCTAGTTATTCGTGACATGAATGGGGTACCTTGGTCTGTAAGGACTTCTTTCGGGACGCCAACCCGACTGAACACCATAAACAGCTCTTTGGCAATGTTTTTAGCAGATGCAGTGCGTAAGGGAACGGCCTCGGGGTAACGGGTAGCGTAATCCATGATCACGAGGATATGTTGATGACCGCGGGCAGATTTGGGGAGTGGACCCACCGGGTCCATGGCAATCCTTTCAAAGGGCACTTCAATAATGGGCAAGGGCACTAACGGACTTCGAAAGTGGGGTTGGGGGGCTGACATCTGACATATAGGACAGGATTGACAATAATTCTCAATATTTTTCCATATCCCAGGCCAGTAAAACCTGCGCAACACCCTTTCAGTGGTTTTCTCAACCCCTAAATGGCCTCCTAGCAAGTGCCCATGGGCAAGTTCCAACACCACCCGTCTGTATAGCTTAGGGACTACCAACTGTTCAACCACTTCATCATTAGTTTTACATACACGATACAGTAAATCCTCATTGCTGCAAAAACATGGAAAACATGGCCCGTCCCCCGGTTCGACAGGTACCCCATCAACCACCACCACATTTTCCCAGGCCCTGGCAAGGGTAGGGTCTTTTCTCTGTTCCGTACCAAAATTTTCCTTGTGCACATTTAGATCGGTAAACTCTAACGTAGGCTCAGATTCAGCAGACGGCTGTCCAGCTCTACTGGTTGTGGGGACTTCTTCAGGCTCCCACAGCTCTCCTGCCATAACTGAGAAAGGATCACCCGGAGAGCCCTGAGAGGAGTCCCCTGAACTCACAAGGTCAGTAATGGCCATGAGTTCTGGCTCTGCGACTGAGTTAGGTACTGCGACTGGGTCGGGACAATCCCACAGTTCCCAAAACTTAGGGAAGTCCCTACCAATTATAGCCTCGTGCACCAAGTGGGGCACCAGTCCGACCGAATGGGTCACCGTACCTAAGCCAGTTTTAAACTGAACAGTGGCTATTGGATACTCGCGGGTAGTGATGAGCCGAACACCCCCGGGTTCGGTTCGCACCAGAACCCGCGAACGGACCGAAAGTTCGTACGAACATTAGAACCCTATTAAATACAATGGATGCGAACGTTCAAATTCTAAAGTGCTAATTATAACAACTATTATGCATGTTATTGTCCTAAAAAGGGTTTGGGAACCCGGGTTCTGCACCAGGGGACATGTATCAATGCAAAAAGAAGTTTTAAAAACGGTCGTTTTTCGGGAGCAGTCATTTTAATGATGCATAAAGTGAAAAAAAAAAAGTCAAATATTCCTTTAAATATCGTACCTGGGGGGTGTCTAAAGTATGCCTGTGAAGTGCCACGTGTTTCCCGTGTTTAGAACTGTCCCTGCACAAAATGACACTTCTAAAGGAAAAAAAAGCCATTTAAAACTGCTTGCGGCTTTAATGTAATGTCTGGTCCCGGTAATATGGATGAAAATCTTTAAGAAAAATGGCATAGCTACCCCATGACCCCCCCCCCCTACCCCAGCCCATTACCAGCCCCTTTGGATCTTGTATGGATATTAAGGGGAACCCCGCACATAAAATAAAAAAGGCCCTATATACTCTGAACAGCCGTATACAGGCGGTGCATACAAGACAGGGACTGTAGGTTTGTTCTTATGTAGAATCTGTTTGTAATTTTGAACAGGTACATTGTTGAAGTGTAGCTCCAGCCCAAAAATCTATTTTTAAACTTTTTGGAAAACATAGGTAAGGGTTATCACCCCTGTAACATTTGTTTTGCTGTCTGTGCCCCTGTTCAGAACATTTCACCTCACTTTCCGTCCCAATGACAACTGTTTTTGAAATGTGGTGTTTTTCTTGAAACAAGGATTGCTGATAAAGCATCAGTACAGAGGAGACACCTTTCTCCCATATTTATTCTTACAGGAGAGAATTTTCCTTCCTAGTGGTAGATTTCCTCTCACTTCCTGTTGTCTTCTTGCGTTTGCAAGTAGGAGTCGTTTGTAAGTTGGATGTTTGAAAGTAGGGACCTGCCGTATATACTCTGCAGAAATAGGCCCCTTAGTTGTTGGTGTTGGCACAACACTGTAAGCAGTCACAGTTACTCTTGGTTGGTGCTGGAACGCCCTGCTGTCAACTATTATATCAGGAATTTTAATTACATATAATTGTTGAACAGTGGTAGTAAAAATTGGGCCTTTGATGGTGGTGCTGGTGCCACAACACTGTAAGCCCTGACAGTTACTCTTGGTGGGTGCAGCAATGGGCCCTGCTGTGAATTATTAGATCAAGAATTGTAATTACATGCCCCTTTTGAACAGGGGCTGAAAAATTGGGCCTTTCGTGGTGGTGGTGGTGGTGGCGTTGCCACAACACTGTAAGCCCTCAGAGTTACTCTTGGTGGGTGCAGCAATGGGCCCTGCTGTGAATTATTACATCAAGAATTGTAATTGCATGCCCCTGTTGAACAGGGGCTGAAAAATTGGGCCTTAGGCACTGGTGGCACAACACTACAACCCCTCACAGATACTGTACTTGGAGCACAGCAATGAGCCCTGTTGCAAAGTATTGCTTCAAAAATTGTAATGACACGCCCCTGTTAAACAGGGGCTGAAAAATTGGGCGTTAGGCACTGGTGGCGGCACCCATAAACAAAAATGATCTTCCAAGCTATCATCATCAATCGTATCATTGAGGACTCGGAGGAGGAGGATAGCCAGTCAACATAACAGCACAGGCACTCAGCATCAGCATCAGTCTTGAAGGGATGTGACATGTTAAAATCAATTAGTCTGTTATATCAGCATCAGGTGTGTGGTAGCTGGTGGTGATCCAAGACTGGTCCATCTTGATGAAAGTCAGTCGATCAACCGAGTCGGTGGACAGGCGCACCCTGTGATCCGTGACAAATCCTCCAGCAGCACTGAATGTGCGTTCCGAAAGAACGCTGGATGCAGGACAGGCCAGTAGCTCAATTGCATACTGTGCAAGCTCTGGCCAGTGATCCATCCTCAAGACCCAGTAAGCCAGAGGATTTTCGGTGGGGAAGGTGTCCAAGTCTGACCTTGCCCCTAGATATTCCTGCACCATGTTTATCAGACGCTGGCGATGGTTGCTGGAACTGATCATACTTTGGGGCTGCGGACTAAAGAATTGTCTGAACGCATCGGTCAGACGGCCACCTTCCCCACCGCTCCTTCTTTGACTGGCCGAAGCCTCAGCAACTCGTTGTCCAGGACCAGGAGTTTGTAACCTCCCAGTCTCTGGGAACGCGTTGCACAGACCTTTCTGCAAGGCCTCCCGGAGTTGTCTCATCCTCTGCTCCCTCTGCGACGGTAACATAAGGTCCGCAACCTTACCCTTGTACCGTGGATCAAGGAGAGTGGCCAGCCAGTAATGGTCCCTCTCCTTGATCCGAAGAATACGAGGATCCTTTGCAGGATCAGGGAGGCCATGCAGCGTAGGTTTGCTGAGGCATTCGCTCCGGAGTCCTCTGGGTCACTAAGGACGACATGATCCGCAGTCACCTCCTCCCAGCCACGTACAAGTCCACTGGTTTCTTGGGACTGTAAATCATCCCTAAAAGACTGCTGCTGATGATGCTGAGTGCCAGCCTCCACCTCCATGCTGACACAATCCTCCTCCTCCTCCTCCTCCTCCTCTTCCTGTGCGATGGGTGGGACAGAAGGAACACTGTCTGGGTAAAGGGGGCCTTGAGAGGCAAGGAAGTCCTCCTCTTCCTGCCTCTGTTCTGCCTCAAGTGCCCTGTCCATTATTCCACGCAGCGTGTGCTCCAACAGGTGGACAAGAGGTACAGTGTCACTGATGCATGCACTGTCACTGCTCACCATCCTCGTGGCCTCCTCAAATGGTGCCAGGACAGTGCATGCATCCCTGATCATGCCCCACTGGCGTGGAGAAAAAAAACCAAGCTCCCCTGACCCTGTCCTGGTGCCGTAGTCGCACAGGTACTCATTGATGGCCCTCTGCTGCGTGTGCAGCCGCTGCAGCATGGCCAACGTTGAGTTCCACCTGGTGGGCATGTCACATATAAGGCGGTTCTTGGGCAGGTTCAACTCCTTTTGCAGCTCAGCCAGGCGAGCACTGGCATTATAAGATCTGCGGAAATGCACACAGACTTTCCTGGCCTGCCTCAGGACATCCTGTAAGCCCGGGTACCTGCCCAAGAACCGCTGCACCACCAGGTTAAGGACGTGAGCCACACAGGGCACATGGGTCAGTTGTCCCTGTCGAAGGGCGGAGAGGAGGTTGGTGCCATTGTCGCAAACCACCATTCCTGGCTTAAGCTGGCGTGGCGTCAACCACCTCTCGGCCTGGCCCTGCAGAGCAGACAGGACCTCTGCCCCAGTGTGGCTTCTGTCCCCCAAACACACCAGCGCAAGCACGGCATGGCATCTTTTTGCCTGCGTACTTGCGTAGCCCCGTGAACGGCTACGGAGCACCGCTGGTTCATAGGACAAACCACAGGAAGAGGCCATGGAGGAAGAAGAAGAGGAGGGGGTGGAGGAGAGAGGTGTGTCACAACCAGTAGTAGCATTTTGGAGGCGTGGCGGTGGGACAACCTCCAACACTACTGCACCTTGTCCTGCATCCTTCCCAGCTGCCAAAAGAGTGACCCAATGGGCCGTGAAAGAAAGGTAACGTCCCTGTCCATGCCTGCTGGACCATGAGTCAGCGGTAATATGCACCTTACCGCTGACCGCCCTGTCCAGCGAGGCCAAGACATTGCCTTCCACATGCCGGTAGAGAGCCGGAATAGCCTTCCGTGAGAAAAAGTGGCGTTTGGGAACCTGCCACTGAGGAACCGCACATTGCACAAACTCACGGAAGGGGGCCGAGTCTACCAACTGAAAAGGCAGCAGTTGAAGCGCTAGCAATTTAGCCAAGCTAGCATTCAACCGCTGGGCATGTGGATGGCTGGGAGTGAACTTCTTTCGACGGTCCAGCAGCTGGGGCAGGGAAATTTGCCTGCTAGAATCGGACGTCGGTGTACTGCTAGCAGAGTGGCCGCAAGTACTTGGCTGTGACACACCTAATTCTACACCTTCATTCCTCTCAGTGCATGTTTCAGAGAGGACTGAAGTTATAGTGGGGTTGGAGATCCCAGCTGATGCGGTGCAAGGAGAGGTCCGCTTTGTTCTTTGGTGTGGGTCTTTGAGGTAGGCTTGCCAACGAGCTGCATGGCAGGTCAACATATGTCTGGTCAGGCATGTGGTACCCAAGCGGCTGATGTTTTGGCCACGCGATATACGCTTGAGACATATGTTGCAAACAGCAGCTGTGCGATCTGATGCACTAGCCTCAAAAAAGGCCCACACCAAGGAACTTTTTGAATGACGGGCAGAGGCAGCGCCCTGCACAGGCGGAGCTCTGCGGTGTGATTCCGTCGGTGTACTGCCCTTACGCTGGCCACCAAAGGGCATCCTGCCTCGTTGGAGATGTGCCTCCTCCTCATCCTCCTCCTCCTCCTCCTCTCTCCTATTAGGCACCCACGTGGAGTCAGTGACCTCATCATCCCCTCCCTCCTCATCACTGGAGCCAATCTGGCAGTATGCTGCAGCTGCTGGAACATGACTGCCAGATTGGTGTCCTTCTTGAGCATCCCCTCTGTCTGCTCTCACCCTACTGCCTTCCTGTAGCTGGGTTTCATCATCAGACCCTTCGAAACGCTGGGCATCCTCCTGGAGAATGTACCCAACACTGTGCTCAAACAGTTCGGGGGACTCCTCAGGAGGAGGACATGGTGGGTCTAGGGAAGGAGTGACTGATGATGAGTCTGACATTGATACCAGGGAAGAGGACGCTTTGGCAGCTGCTTTGCCAGTACCCTGAGCCTGGGTGAGAGAGGATGAGGAGGAGGAGGAGGGCTTGGTCATCCACTCTACCAAGTCTTCGGCATGATGTGGCTCAACATGTCCAGCTGCCGAAAAGAAGGACAAGCGTGTCCCATGGCCATGTGCTGATGACAATGCACCGCGTCCACGACCAGCACTGTTGCCCCCAGACACAGAGCCTGCTTGCCCTCTTTTATTGCCTCCTGACTGTCTGCCTCTCCTTGTTTGCCTTCCAGACATTCTAATAGATGGCCTGCAGGGAGATGGGAAAAAAGCAATAAGGGCTACCTTCAGGTGTCCTTCTCTGTCCCTTTACTTAAGGATTTCTAAATATGGTTGAGGATGATTGCTTTTGCACAGAATAGCACAACGACAATTTCCCTGACTGTCCAAAAAACAAGGATTTCAAAGATGGTTGATGAGGAATGCTTTAGCACACTATAGCACAAGGAGAATTCCCCTCACTTTCCTTCTTTGTCCCTAGAAACAAGGACTCGCACAGTGAAAGAAACTGACACTCTCCCTACCTAGAGTTTTCTGTCCCTAGAAAAAATGTTTTTTAAAAGCACACTATAGCACAAGGAGAATTCCCCTCACTTTCCTTCTTTGTCCCTAGAAACAAGGACTCGCACAGTGAAAGAAACTGACACTCTCCCTACCTAGAGTTTTCTGTCCCTAGAAAAAATGTTTTTTAAAGCACACTATAGCACAAGGAGAATTCACTCACTGTCCTTCCCTGTCCCTAGAAACAAGGACTCGCACAGTGAAAGAAACTGACACTCTCCCTACCTAGAGTTTTCTGTCCCTAGAAAAAATGTTTTTTTAAAGCACACTATAGCACAAGGAGAATTCACTCACTGTCCTTCCCTGTCCCTAGAAACAAGGACTCGCACAGTGAAAGAAACTGACACTCTCCCTACCTAGAGTTTTCTGTCCCTAGAAAAAATGTTTTTTAAAAGCACACTATAGCACAAGGAGAATTCCCCTCACTTTCCTTCTTTGTCCCTAGAAACAAGGACTCGCACAGTGAAAGAAACTGACACTCTCCCTACCTAGAGTTTTCTGTCCCTAGAAAAAATGTTTTTTAAAAGCACACTATAGCACAAGGAGAATTCCCCTCACTTTCCTTCTTTGTCCCTAGAAACAAGGACTCGCACAGTGAAAGAAACTGACACTCTCCCTACCTAGAGTTTTCTGTCCCTAGAAAAAATGTTTTTTTAAAGCACACTATAGCACAAGGAGAATTCACTCACTGTCCTTCCCTGTCCCTAGAAACAAGGACTCGCACAGTGAAAGAAACTGACACTCTCCCTACCTAGAGTTTTCTGTCCCTAGAAAAAATGTTTTTTAAAAGCACACTATAGCACAAGGAGAATTCCCCTCACTTTCCTTCTTTGTCCCTAGAAACAAGGACTCGCACAGTGAAAGAAACTGACACTCTCCCTACCTAGAGTTTTCTGTCCCTAGAAAAAATGTTTTTTAAAAGCACACTATAGCACAAGGAGAATTCCCCTCACTTTCCTTCTTTGTCCCTAGAAACAAGGACTCGCACAGTGAAAGAAACTGACACTCTCCCTACCTAGAGTTTTCTGTCCCTAGAAAAAATGTTTTTTTAAAGCACACTATAGCACAAGGAGAATTCACTCACTGTCCTTCCCTGTCCCTAGAAACAAGGACTCGCACAGTGAAAGAAACTGACACTCTCCCTACCTAGAGTTTTCTGTCCCTAGAAAAAATGTTTTTTTAAAGCACACTATAGCACAAGGAGAATTAACTCACTGTCCTTCCCTGTCCCTAGAAACAAGGACTCGCACAGTGAAAGAAACTGACACTCTCCCTACCTAGAGTTTTCTGTCCCTAGAAAAAATGTTTTTTAAAAGCACACTATAGCACAAGGAGAATTCCCCTCACTTTCCTTCTTTGTCCCTAGAAACAAGGACTCACACAGTGAAAGAAACTGACACTCTCCCTACCTAGAGTTTTCTGTCCCTAGAAAAAATGTTTTTTTAAAGCACACTATAGCACAAGGAGAATTCACTCACTGTCCTTCCCTGTCCCTAGAAACAAGGACTCGCACAGTGAAAGAAACTGACACTCTCCCTACCTAGAGTTTTCTGTCCCTAGAAAAAATGTTTTTTTAAAGCACACTATAGCACAAGGAGAATTCACTCACTGTCCTTCCCTGTCCCTAGAAACAAGGACTCGCACAGTAAAACACACTGACACTCTCCCTACCTATCCTTCTCTTTCCCTAAACTAAAGGAATCCAGGTTAAGCAAGAAAGAAATAAATGTCACTGTCCCTGCCTATGCTGCTCTTTCCCTGCTCCGGAACACACTACACTAGGCCGCCGTGCTGGCGGCCTTTTATAGTGTGGGGCGTGTACTAAACACCCTCAGCAATAATTGGCCACAGGCATCCTGCCTGTGGCCAATCATTGCTCTCCTCGCTGCCGGCGCTGTGATTGGCCAAGCATGCGGGGTCACAGTGCATGCTTGGCCAATCACAGCGCCTGGATGACACTGCGATGGCGTAGTGCATTGTGGGCCGTTCGCGTCACTCGAATTTGGCGCGAACGGCCCAAATCGTTCGATCTTCGTCGAACGATCGAACAGCCGATGTTCGAGTCGAACGTATGTTCGACTCGAACACGAAGCTCATCCCTACTCGCGGGTATCCCCATGTACACAGATCACAGCAACTTTTTTTGCATGAAAATTCACAGTTTCAACCATCTCAGCTGTAACCAAAGTAACTAGACTTCCAGAGTCCAGCAAGGCCGTAATAGGCTTATTATTAACAGTCACTTGACACATGTGTTTTCCCACATTTGGCACTGCAGCGCATGAAACAGCAGCAAACATAGACTGCCTTCTAAAAGATAGATCACACTGCATTGGTTCATCTGTCAATGGACAGTTTGCTGCAACATGTCCCAGTTCTTGGCAACGAAAACACCTGATGTTTCCCCAATTTGGTTTGCTGACAGGCAGTGGCTTCCCTTGCTTGGGCCGCCAAACTTCAGTCCTGGCACCAAAAATCCTCCCCCCTATTTCCTTGCCATGCTTACCACCCACTTCCCCTGGAACAGTCTTACAGGTTGCCTGGGGAGACCGTGGTTTTGGGTGGAAAGTCCGTGCGGCTGTAGGGGTGGTGACCAGGTTCTCTGCAGCAAAGTACCTCTCAACGAGCTCCACCAGGTTGTCTGCTGACTTGGGGTCTCCTTGACTCACCCACTTCTGCAGGGGAATTGGTAGTGACCTCAGGAATTGGTCCATGACCACACGCTCCACTATTTGTGGCGCAGACAGGGACTCCGGCTGTAGCTATTTCCGCACCAGGTGGATCAGATCAAACATCTGCGATCTTGGGGGCCTCTTTTCTTGGAAGAACCAGCTGTGGACCCGCTGAGCTCGAACAGCCAAGGTAACGCCAAGTCGTGCCAGGATTTCCCGCTTGACCTTCTCATAATCTCCCGCTTCTGCTGACTCCAGATCATAGTAGGCCTTCTGCGCTTCTCCAGAAAGTAAGGGGGCGATCAGTCCTGCCCACTGGGTTTGGGGCCAACCTTCCCTCTCAGCGGTCCGTTCAAATGTTAGTAGGAAGGCCTCTGGATCATCATCTGCCGTCATCTTTGAAAGAAAGCGACCCACATGGATGGCTGACGGCTTGTCTCCAATATCCTTCATTATCGCAGGTGACCCCTGTGCTAGCGTCTCCATAACCTCAGTAAGGGTTTTCCTATCCGCTTTTGCAGCAGTGGCAAGCTGTTCAAACAGCCTCTGCGATTGGTCCTGTACAGCACCAATCTGTTGGAACAGCACCTTGGTTTGCTCCTGTGCGATAGCGTTGGCTTGCTGTTGTGCAGCGTTAGTTTGCTGTTGTGTAGCATTTGCTTGCTGCCATGCAGCGTTTGCTTGCCGCAATTCAGCGTTAGTTTGCTGTTGTGCAGCGTTTGCCAACACCATTTGTTTGAGGAGGTCCTCCATGTTGTCACTTTAGGTACTGGCCTTTTAAGTAGTAACTTACTACAGCTGGTCGCAGCCTCCACCATATGTAGCCTGGGGGACAGGTAGTCGGTACAAACGCTCCCTGGGATGAGCAGGCACAGATACCAAGTCCATTGGATCAGTGAAAACACAGTGTTATTTATTGGTGCTATATACAAAGTCAATGACAGGTGCTGTACAGTGCTGGAAACAAACAGAAGAAAAACTAACTAAACAAAAGCCTAGCCATGTCTCGGCTCTAACTATACAGTATTTACAAGCCCTCCCTACCAGGCTAGACAAGCCTAGCGCTTGTCAGCTTCCACATTCACAGAGTCACAAGTTTTACAAACCTTCTTGCTCTCACAGACCAATGCTGTCTGTGTTTCCCAGGCAGAGCAAAGGCTGTCTGCTCAGGTGAGCTTTTAATTAACCTGTGGGAGAGAACCAACACCTGAAGTGGATCCTGGCTCAGAGATCCCTGAATGTATATGAGAGGAGCCTGGGAGATGTATAAACCCCGAATAGGACTTTCTCAGGCTCTCTCTGGGATGCTCTGTCACATTATCCTTGATACTAAGTGGCAGTATGTCATCCTACATGTGTCCATACATGGGACTGCCCTTATTTTGGTCACGGTGTATCTCCCTCCTCCGGTCACGGCAACAGTGTTTTCTGAACTCAGTGTCCATTTTGCCACCTTACCACCTTGCCTACTTGCCCTATGCTTATCCTTGGGGATTTTAACTTAGTATTACAACCTGATTTAGATAGACTCAGACTGTAAAGGTTTCAGCCTAAGTTGTTTAGTGCGTGGTGCAATACTTATGGATATGTGGATCTGTGGCGCTGGAAATATCCCAATATCAGAGTGTACTCCTGCCAGTCTAGGTCCTATGCAGACCTTTTCAGGATCGACTATGCTCTGGCCATGGGGGAATTTTTACCCTATGTCCGGTCCATAGCGTATCTGTCCCAGACAGAGTCTGACCACTCTATGATACAGGTGGGTTTGAATGTGAGCCACAGGTCATCGTTCCGGACCTGGCGACTCAGTCCCCTCTGGATCTCTACGCCAGAGATATCTGAGGCCATTCCGACCGACATGGCTGACTACTGGTCCCTCAATGTGGACTCTGCTGCTGGAAGCTCTGTCTGGGATGCCTTTAAGGCTGTTGTCAGGGGTTCCTATATTTCACGAATTAAGAGTTTCAGATCCATCGGGCAGGCGACACAGGAAGCTCTCCAGAAGGCTCTTGAGGGGGCTCGCACCTGTCATATGGGTGCTCCCACCTCTGAGTTTTGGGGTATGCTGACAGATGCCCACAGGGCACTGCAGCTCCACATGATAGATTTAACCAAGAATCAGCAGCTATATCTCTCTGCTCGTATTCACGAGCATGGAGATAAAAATGGTAGGCTCCTTGCATATCTTGCCCACACTGACTTTCAGGATGCCTCGATTGCCACAATTCAACTCCTAGACAGAACGACCACTTCTGACGCACTGACTATTAACCAGATCTTTGCAGACTTCTATTGCACATTGTACAAGGATACAGTCACCCCTGCAGAAACTGACTTTATGGGCTTCTTTGAATCCCTTGACCTCCCGGCACTCAGTAGCTCCCAGCAATCTCTATTAGATAAACCCATTACCCTGGAGGAGGTCACTGCGGCCATAGGCCAATTGCCTTCCAATAAGACTCCGGGCCTGGATGGCCTTCCCTCGGAGTGGTATCAGACGCACATAGAGGAGCTGGCTCCCAAGCTCCTTAAGACATTCTAAGACTCCCTTAAATTGGGGAAACTCCCTGATTCTATGAATGAGGCCCTTATTGTGGTTATACCCAAACCCGGTAAGGACAGGTTGCAATGTGGGTCCTACCGGCCCATCTCACTCCTGAACAGTGATGCCAAAATTCTAGCAAAAATACTCGCCCTTAGACTTCAGACAGTCATTCTATCCCTCATACCGCCGGATGAATCCGGTTTTATGCCTGGCAGGAGTACATTTGACAACATTCGCGGACCCGAGAGCCAGGGTCCGCACGAATAAGGATATCTCTCATCCATTTTCTCTGGGGAGGGGTACCAGACAGGGGTGCCCTCTCTCTCCACTTCTGTTCGCATTGACCATTAAACCACTGGCTCTGGCGGTGCGGCAGACGTCTGAGATTGGGGGCATCCGGTCTGGCCTGCTGGAAGAGAAGATTTCTCTCTACGCAGATAATGCCCTGATATACCTGGATGGTAGGGAGAGCTCCTTTCATAAGTTGTTACAGGTTGTCGAGGAGTTTGGTGCGATCTCTGGACTTCAGGTGGGCTGGGGGAAGTCCCAGGCCTTTGTTATCGGCCCCCCGTTTCCAGTTGAATATTTACAGAGGTCACATATCCAATTAACGTCTTCCTTTAAATACTTGGGTATACATGCTGACCTCTCTAAATATGAAGAACTCAATGTCGCCCCTATAGTTCAACAAATGACAGATAAATTCCGTACCCGGTCGTCGTTGCCCCTTAATCTAATTGGTCGTATAAATATATTTAAAATTATATTTTTACCGAAATTCCTTTATTGTTTCTGAGCTTCCCCAGTTTTTCTCATCCAATTTTTTTTTTGCAAAACTTGACTCTGCCCTTTTTGTTTTTATTTGGAACGGTTGCCAACCTCGTATAGCCGGGTCCTCTCTCCAAACGGCCAAGGCCGTGGGCGGCCTAGCTTGCCCGAACCTGAGACATTATTTTCTCGCCTCCCAGCTCACCTTTGTCCATGACTGGCTGCACTCTGACCCCTAGACTCCCGCCAATGCTTTCCTGTTGTCCTTATTCGAACCTCCTACTTCCTTATGGGATGAACTGCATGGATCTAGGAGGTCTGGAGGCTCCAGGGTCTCTCCTGTTGAGGTTTGCTTTATGGCCTGGAGGAAGGGGGGAAAAACGCTGACACAAACCTCGCCTGGCGTTTCGCCACAGACTCTTCTTGGCAAAATCCGAATTTTCCTGAGCTCTTTGGCCACCCAGATTCGATATGGTGGGCCCGTTTTGGAATAACACATCTCTCTCATATAGTTGAGGAGAATACTCTACTGCCATTTGAGACACTCAGGCTTAAATATGGTCTGGACAACAAATTTTTCTTCAAATATCTCCTTTTGAGACAGGCCCTTCAGGCACAGTTTGGGTCCTTGACCATAGAGCTCATGGAATCTTCTATTGAGGACCACTTGTCATATCCAGACATTGCCAATCTGGTGACGACCTTTTATGGACATCTTCAGGGGGTGGGAGCGGATCCCTTTCAGAATTCTCACTGCAAATGGCTGCTGTCTATGCCTGAGCTTTCTGAAGAGGATTGGGAAGAGGCAACATAGGTATGTTTTCAGGATATTATTAGCACTGCTGATCTGCTAGTACAGTTCAAGTTTATACATCACCTACTGTCAGGAAAGACGTTCTCTCACTCATCCCAGCAATCGGGGTCTCAGAATCTCTATGCACAGGCAGACCCGTTCGGCGCATGCGCGATAGCGGCAAACGAGCGTGCGCGGGCACGCGATAGTGGCGAACGGGCGCGCGCGGATGCGCGATAGCGCGCACGCGCCTATGACGCAGTTTGGCGCCAAAGACTGCCTATTTAAAGAGAGCTGTCACTCTGCATCCTTGCTGTCCGGTCTACAGCGTTTCCTGAAGACCCTTGTTACCCAAACCTCTGATCTAATTGCTCTGGTACCTGACCCGGCTTCCCTTGGCTTCTCCTGTCTGCTGCCCGCCTTTGACCACGGCTCGTCCCGACTTCTCTTCTGCCTTCTCCTCTAACCAGTTTGCTGCCCGCCTGATACACTGACCCGGCCTGGACTTTAACTATTCTTGGATCCTGCTTTGTACTCATCTGCCCGCTTGTGTCTGACCCGGCCTATCTTCACCAAGTCTGCTTCCTGATCCTCTAGTGCCTGCTGCGGACCACTGCACGTCTCCCATCAGTTACCCACAGCTGCAGTCTGCTGCTTCTACTTCCACCTGCTTCAGTTCCTGCCAGGCACTTGTGCTCCTTTGCCCTCCTGAGCCCCTGTCTGCTCTATCAGGGGTTCTCAAGCCAGAGGTCTACGAGAGGCCACTCCCTGCACATCGGGCTCACCTACCAGGTACGTGACAGTACCGGACAGCCATGTCTGAGCCCACGCAGGGAGCCTCTCCCATGGAGGAACTCTGCCGTCACCTAGATGGACTTACTACGGCAGTCAGGAACTTACAGGAAGGCTATACCCGCCTGGAGGAGCGTGTCCAGACCCCGTCTAACACGGCACCTGCCGCATCTGGAGCTTCTCCCGCACCCTCGGTCGTCATGTTACCACCTGAACCCCGGGTTCCTCCTCCCGAGAGGTTTTCTGGAGATCGTAGTAAATACAGAGCTTTTCGTAACGCCTGTGAGCTCTTTTTCGCTCTTCAACCCAGGACCTTTTCCCTTGAAACCACCAAGGTGGGCTTCGTCATCGCCCTACTATCAGGCGAACCTCAGTCTTGGGCCCACCGCCTTCTGGAGCATAAAGTAATGGGGACGAATGGAAGACTGCCTTCCGTACCCGATTCGGGCATTTTGAATATCTCGTGATGCCCTTCGGTTTGTGTAACGCCCCTGCCACATTCCAACACTTTGTGAATGACATTTTCAGAGACTACCTAGACTTGTTTGTGATAATTTACCTGGACGATATCCTGATTTTCTCCTCGTCCTTGTCCATTCACCGAGAGCATGTCAGGAAAGTGTTAACCCGACTCCGTCAGCATGGCCTTTACGCGAAACCCGAGAAATGCGAGTTTGAACAACAGAGCATTCAGTTTTTGGGACTAATTATCTCCATAGAAGGTGTCAAAATGGACCCACAAAAAGTTTCCGCCATCTTGGATTGGCCAATTCCTACAGACAAAAAAGGGATCCAACGCTTTGTAGGATTTGCAAATTTTCATCGCAAGTTTATCCGGGGATTTTCTACCATCATCTCGCCCATCACCAGTTTGACGAAGCAAGGCATACGATTCCATTGGACCCCGGAAGCCCAAGTTGCCTTCTCCACCTTAAAGGAGCAGTTTGTCTCGGCCGCAGTCCTGAAACATCCAGACCCCGCTCTGCCCTACATTTTGGAAGTAGATGCCTCGGAGATCGCAGTGGGGGCGGTGCTCTCCCAGAGACAGGGTCCCAAGTCGCAGTTGCATCCAGTCGCATTCTTCTCTCAGAAGTTGTCCGAAGCTGAGAGGAACTATGATGTGGGGGACAGAGAGCTACTCGCAATTAAGGCCGCGTTGGAAGAGTGGCGCTACTTACTAGAGGGGGCAGCACATCCTATTTTGATCTACACAGACCACAAAAATCTGGAGTACTTGAAAGTAGCCAAAAGACTGAAACCACGTCAAGCCAGATGGGCACTTTTTTTCACCAGATTTTCATTCCATATAACCTATAGGCCCGGGTCCAAGAACACCAAGGCAGATGCGCTTTCACGGATGTTTAGCGGAGCTGAAGCTCTCTCACCCCCAGACACCATCCTGACTCCCGGAAATTTCCTTCTGCTGCAAGGAGACCTACTTTCTCAGATTAAGCAGGCTTCTACCAATGAGGCCTACCCACCGGATGTTACCCTACAGTTGAAAGATGACCTGCTGTGGTTCAAGGACAAGATCTTCGTACCTCCACAATTACGGATTAACGTTCTCAAGTCTTGTCACGATCATGAACTGGCTGGCCACTTTGGGGTGCACAAAACATCTGAACTTCTCCAGCGCACGTTTTGGTGGCCTCAACTGTCTAAGGACTGCAAGGACTATGTGGAATCATGCATTACGTGCATTCAGAACAAGGGCAGCAAGACCAGAGCTTGGGGTCTGTTGAGGCCTTTACCCATTCCAGACAGACCTTGGAGAATGATTTCGATGGACTTTATTGTGGAACTACCATCATCAGAAAATTGCACTACCATTTTCGTGGTAGTGGACAGACTTTCCAAGATGGCCCACTTTCTGCCCATGAGATGTACACCTTCTGCCCCCCAAAACCGCAAAACTATTCATCAAAGAAATCGTAAGACTGCACGGCATTCCTGTGAACATTGTATCTGACCGGGGGGTGCAGTTTACATCCAGATTCTGGAGGGCACTCTGCGAATCTTTAAAGATTGACCTTTCCTTCTCTTCAGCTTATCATCCCCAGACCAATGGTCAGACGGAACGCACAAATCAGACCCTGGAGCAATATTTGCGCTGTTTCTCTTCCTTCTCTCAAGACGACTGGGTACCACTATTACCCCTCGCCGAGTTCGCCTACAACAATTCCGTTCATTCAGCGACCAAGCAGTCACCGTTCTTTGCAAACTACGGCTTCCACCCTCTGTTCCTGTCTAATAATATTCCAGAGTGTGCGGTCCCAGCCGCCCAGGAGACCCTGAACGTCCTCAGTACCAACAGTAAGTTGCTTCAGGAGACAATGGCAAGGACTCAGGCGCATAATAAGGAGGTGTTCGACAAAAAGAGGAGGGGGGAACTTAACCTTACACCCGGAGATCTAGTCTGGCTGTCCACAGTGAATCTAAAAATGACATGCCCCTCTAAGAAACTGGGCCCCAAATTTGTGGGTCCCTTCCCTGTAACAAGGAAAATTAATGACGTGGCATACGAGCTGAAATTACCGGAATCTTTTCAGATACACCCGATATTCCATGTGTCGCTACTCAAACCTGCAGTCCCAGATCCCTTTCCCAATCGAGGTATTGGCCCTCCTGAGCCCGTGCTCATCAATGGTGAGGAGGAGTTCGAAATCGAGTCTATCCTGGACTGCAGGAAGAGACGCAACCAAACCCAATATCTGGTTAAATGGAAGGGCTATGGCCCCGAGGAAAATTCCTGGGAACCGGAAACCAACATTTATGCCAAAAGATTGATCACGGCCTTCAAAAGGTCTCACCCAGGTAGGCTGGCTCAGTTGGGCATCCGGAGGCTGCCCGTAGGAGGGGGGCAATGTCAGGAAAGACGTTCTCTCACTCATCCCAGCAATGGGGGTCTCAGAATCTCTATGCACAGGCAGACCCGTTCGGCGCATGCGCGATAGCGGCAAACGAGCGTGCGCGGGCACGCGATAGTGGCGAACGGGCACGCGCGGATGGGCAATAGCGCGCGCCTATGACGCAGTTTGGCGCCAAAGACTGCCTATTTAAAGAGAGCTGTCACTCTGCATCCTTGCTGTCCGGTCTACAGCGTTTCCTGAAGACCCTTGTTACCCAAACCTCTGATCTAATTGCTCTGGTACCTGACCCGGCTTCCCTTGGCTTCTCCTGTCTGCTGCCCGCCTTTGACCACGGCTCGTCCCGACTTCTCTTCTGCCTTCTCCTCTAACCAGTTTGCTGCCCACCTGATACACTGACCGGACTTTAACTATTCTTGGATCCTGCTTTGTACTCATCTGCCCGCTTGTGTCTGACCTGGCCTGTCTTCACCAAGTCTGCTTCCTGATCCTCTAGTGCCTGCTGCGGACCACTGCACGTCTCCCATCAGTTACCCACAGCTGCAGTCTGCTGCTTCTACTTCCACCTGCTTCAGTTCCTGCCAGGCACTTGTGCTCCTTTGTCCTCCTGAGCCCCTGTCTGCTCTATCAGGGGTTCTCGAGCCAGAGGTCTACGAGAGGCCACTCCCTGCACGTCGGGCTCACCTACCAGGTACGTGACACCTACACTATACGCCAGCTAGGCTGATAAAGATGGGTCTGGGCCGAGATATTGCATGTGTTAGATGTAACATGATTGCTGCTGATTTCTTTCATATGTTTTGGACTTGCCCGGGACTTTCAACCTTTTGGAAGGATTTATTTGCCTTTTTTGCAATCAAATTGCACCTGCCGATACCTCATACTCCAGAAGTTGGACTCTTGGGGGTGCTGAATGACCATGTTCCTCGTACTGATGAAGGACTCTACTACGTATATTGTTATTTTATGCACGTAAAACCATTTTACTACATTGGAAGGACGTGGGCCCCCTTTCGGCCCACGCCTTTTTCTGCATTGTTCATGGTCTCCTCCCCAAATTTTTTAACAGAAGTTTTTTTATTAACAAATCAGCATTACAAGATATTCAGCAGTCGACATTCAAGTTTTCATAGGTACAACGTCAGTCTGAGATAAGCAGTTCCAGATTATGACAAAAATGATGGTGACTGCGCTGTGAAGGGAAGGAGTGCTGGGTGAGATAGTACAGTGAAAATAACTAAATGCTAGCTCTGGGACCAAAGATAGTAGTGTCAAAACAAACAGTCTGTCCAGTAATGTGGTAAACAATAATAACATGAATCACTGAACACAAATGTGGAGTAATAAACATAAAAACCTGCAAATATCAAAAAACAAACGCCCATATGCGGGCAAAGTAGATAGGTATATAAATCCAAAGTGAAAGTAAATGAATATAAAGTTCAACTGTGGTACAAAGGTTCTAAAGTGAAAGAACAAAGTACAACAACAAACGTGTATATAGTCCAATATGTGGAAAATCCAGTCACCTTCAATGCAACCTTCCAGATTATAACATTTTACAAATCCATGACGCCTTCTCCCTAACATTCCTCAACCAGTGAATTCCAGGTATATTCCCATCTAAAGCCCGCCCCCGAGTACAGTAAGGTATACAATCGCCACCCCCCTGAGAAATAATCATGTACAAAACAAGTTGTGCCAGTAAATGCAATCTACAGTTGGCAGGATCGGGCGGCGCCCAGCCCAGCGCCGAGAGGGGGGGCATATAATCCCCAGGCCGAGCAGAGGGGGAATCCCTCCTCCCCAAATTTAAATTGATATACAAGAGTAGGGCATGCCCTAAGAAGTTCACCAAAGTATGGCAACCATGGCTAGATGTTTCGAAGAACTTCTGGGAGGAGGTCCTCTCCTCACAGCTCTCTCAGTGATTTTTGGGGTGCTGTGATTCGGTACTTTCTACTTTCTACTTTCGCTCTATCTGGGCAGGAATTGCTTTATATGAAACATTTTCCAAAACTGCGAGACCATGCAGGAAGCTACGTTTAGCCGTAGGGGGCAGGAAGGACCCAGTTTGTTTAGTATATTAGAGCAAAAACATTAGCGAGGGCGACTAAAAAGCAAATTCCGCATATATTACCAAAAAATAGTAACTGCAAGGCCAACCATGACAGTTCAGTATATTCTGGATCAGGAGAAAGCAGAATGAGGTCGCCCCCGTGTATCAGCCAGGCTGCGTGGTCTCGCAGTTTTGGAAAATGCTAAAACACTCTATGTGGGATCACTTGTAGTGTTACCTATCTGGGCTGAGTGAAGGCGGGCTTCTCTATAGAGCTAGTTATTATATTTGGGTGGTCAAAGTGTACTCCCCTGAGGAAGCCAGGATTGGCGAAATATATAGGGACATAACATCCCACCTGACCCCCGTCCAGGGGCGTAGCGTGGGTTGTCAGCACCCGGGGCAAGGCAAGTAATTTGCACCCCCCTAACCTGCGGACTTTTCGCACTCTCCAAGTCCCTTCCCTTCCTTTAATAGTACTGACCTACCTGATTCCTATACTAACCTACCTGATTCCTACATCGCCCACTACACACTGACCTACCTGATTCCTATACTGACCACTACATAATACACTATACACTACCCACAGACCACTACTCAATACACTACATACACTACATACTGACCGTTACACAATACACTACATACTGACCGCTACACAATACAATACACTGACCGCTACACAATACTCTACCCACAGACCAATACACAATACACTACATACTGACCGCTACACAATACACTATTCAATACACTACATACTGACCGCTACACAATACACTATTCAATAAACTACACAATACAATACACTGACCGCTACACAATACTCTACATACTGACCGCTACACAATACAATACACTGACCGCTACACAATACATTATAACTATACACAATACACAATACACTATACATTATAACTATACACAATACACTATACATTATACACAATACACAATACACTATACATTATACACAATACACAATACATTATACACAATACACAATACATTATACACAAACTTTCTGGCTGCTCCCTCTCCCCAGACCATATCTACTCCCCCCAGGCCGAGTGAGTCTCTTACCTTTTTTTTCTTCCATCTGCTCTGCCGCCTGTCACACTGCTCGCTGGACTGCCTGTCCTGACGGGGACACGATCGGGAGACCCGGCCGGAGAGGAGGAGGAGATGATGATGATGGCAGCCACAGACTGCCTGCTGCTGCGCCGGGGACATGATCGGAGAGGGAGGAGGAGGAGATGATGATGATGGCGGCGGCGGCTGGCCACAGACTGCCTTGCCTGCCTGCCACCGCGCCGCGGACCTGGTGACCTGGGCCGGAGAGGAGGAGGAGGAGGAGGAGAAGACAGCCCCGCTCCCCCGCGATTAAGGACAGGCCACATGACCCCTTTCGCCCAATCACAGGGCGCCAGGGGCCGGCCTGAGAATAAAGATGGCGGCCGGAGCGGCGCGGGGTCACAAAAAAAAAAAAAGATTTATGGAGCTAGGGTGACACCGGCGCGGGATTGCGCCCCCCCAAATGTTGCGCCCTGGGCCTAGGCCCCCCTCGCTACGCCACTGCCCCCGTCATATTCTAAATGGGAAGACCAGCGACCCAGAATACCTGTGTTTGTTCAAACCGTGTTTTTATAAAAATTCTCTCATTGTGTATTTTGTATAATATCCATAGGATATTTTAATTAAAATTTAAAATTTATTATGTTGACTCAGTAATAATTTAGCACCGCTATAATCCCATTTTCTCCTTTCTTCTTAAAATTTTAGTCATATTTAGTCAACTAAAATCTCCAGTACATTTTCGTCAACTAAAACCTCCAGTACATTTTAGTCAACTAAAATTATTTTAGTCGTCTAAAATCGAATGTGTTTAGTTAAAGCGGAGTTCGAGTCACCTGTGGAAAAAATAAAAGTCAGCAGCTACAAAAACTGTAGCTGCTGACCTATAAAAACAGCCACTCACCTGTCCCATGATCCAGCGGTGTGCTCACCCCAGTCGGCCTCACCCGCTGTCTTTGGTCCCCGGTGCCAGCATCTTCATTATGGGCACCCAACATTGCTAGCTTGTGGCTTTTCAGCCGGATGCCCTCTGTGCATGTGTGAGTTGTGCTGCGCATCGTGAGTAGTGGATGCAGTCTTCTGGGAACTGTCAGTGTCCCAGAAGACTGTAGGGGGGAGCGAGGAGAACTTCAGTTTTCCGACCTCCGCAGTGGTCGGAACAGAAGTGGGAAGCAAGTAACGGTCAAAATCTGGTACCTGCTCCCCACCCCGCTCCTCACAAGTGCCAATTGTTCACCAGTAACAGAGAACAAGTCCTTAAAGCGGAAAGCCCCCTTTTGGGTGGAGCTCCACTTTCAATTGTAATGCATTATTTAAGTATTTCTCTACAATTTCCAAACTCATTACATACTCCTTGAGTAAAAATCCAGTGCTCTGGATGCAGGAGATCAGAGGAAGCCTGTAATGCACACATTTCTCTGGGTGGTGGTTTGAGCGAAGGCCTGTAATGTACATACTTACAGTGCTCTGGGCAGTCTGAGGAGGCCTGTAATGCACAGTGCTCTGGACGGTCGTGAGTCGGGACTCTTAGTCGGGACGGTTGTCTACACAGTACTAAGCACCCTACGGTTGCTACTCGCTACCTTGCTTGCTGGGAGCGGAAGCACTCATGGACTCAACAGGCGGAGCTCCAAGGAAA
The DNA here is from genome assembly GCA_029206835.1 of Rana muscosa. Lineage (NCBI taxonomy): Eukaryota > Metazoa > Chordata > Amphibia > Anura > Ranidae > Rana > Rana muscosa. The sequence continues at coordinate 151,930,817 of CM055118.1, read as the reverse complement.
CAGGAACTCCATGTGGGTAAAGGTCCCTCTCTCACATTTTCGCTTCGTTTCCGTTCGTTGATGAATATTGAATTGATTTTTGTCATAGTTTTCGTCAATTGACGAAAATGTGGGGTATTTTTCAATTTAGTTTTCGTCACTGAAAACATGCAGCTGACGAAAACGAAAACGATGACGAAAATGTTTATGTTGACAAAACTAACACTGACCAACAGGGAGGCATGTGATTGGCCTCAAATTTATTCTGAAGCAGGACAACAACCCCATACATACAGTACAGCCAGTGCCATTAGAAACTATCTTTAGCCTCAGAAGAATTATGAGTCCTGGAAGTGTTAGTTTGGCCCCCACAGGGCCCTGATCTCAACATTATTAAGTCTGTCTTGGATTACATGAAAAGACAAAAAGGATTTGAGGAAGCCTACATCCACAGAAGATCTGTGGTTAGCTATCCAAGATGTTTGGAACATCCTACCTGCCAAGATCCTTTAAACACTGTGTACAAGTGTACCTAGAAGAATTGATCATGTTTTGAAGGCAACGGGTGGTTACAGCAAATATTGATTTGATTTGGAATTCTCTTCTGTTCTTTCATTTTGTTAATTGATAAAAAATAAACTATTACACTCCTATTTCTGATATCATTCTTAATTTACAGCATTTTTTCAGACTTAGGCCTCGTACACACGGCCGAGATTCTCGTTGAAAAAAACATGTCGTTTTTTTCGACGAGATTCTTGGACAAGAAACTTGTCCCGGCCGAGTGTACACACGCTCGTTTCAAAGAACCCGCGGTTCTTTGAAAGGAGTGTACGCGGTGACGTCATCGACTACGTCGAGCATGCGCTCGTCACATTCGATGCCGTCGCCGCCATCTTGGTATACCCTTCGTATGCCTAGGAAGCTACCGCGCATGCGTCGAATTCATTTCGAACATGCGCGGGCTTCCGGGAGGACAGGTAAGTGTACACACACTCACTTTTCTCGTCGAGAAACATGCCGAGGAGAATCTCGACGAGAAAATAGAGAGCAGGTTCTCTATTTTCTCGTCGAGGTTTCTTGTCGGTTTTCTCGACGAGAAACCCGATAGCAGCGTACACACGACCGATTTACTCGGTAAGACCTCTCTGCCAGCAAGTTTCTTGCTGGTTCTTGCCGAGAAAATCGGTCGTGTGTACGAGGCCTTACCTTTGCACAGTAGTATATATTCACTTTTAAAAGGTTTTATTGCTGTCTCTGTCCACTCTGGGGAGATTCACCCCAAGACATAAACGTGTTACCCTCTCTTTGTTGTGGAAAGTAATTGGAAATCCAAAATGCTACAGTTGTCATCATAACAGGGAGAGGAAATCTTCCAATGTGGGCACCTGTTCTGGTAACAAATTAGTAAAAAACAAATGGTATGAAAAATAAATGACAAACCTTACATGTACCGAACAAAAAAATAAAAATCTCCATAAATGTCCGCATAGGTTTGTCAGCAATGCAGAATGTTGAATGTCTCAACACCTTCATGGGCTGCAGCACCTCTGTGGGGGTGGGACCTTGGGTAAATCCCAAAGGCCAGTAACATCTGGTAACATCAAAAAGGGGAATTTCCTTAGACTTCCACAGTCTCAAGTGGACAGTCTGGAATAATTTCTGGTATTCCTCTAATTTCCATACTTTTACTTCCTCTACGTTTCCTCTACGGTTTGACCTTGTGCGTGCCTCTGGGATCCTATCAGGAAATAGGTTGCCTTCTTTTTATTCCTGTCAATTCCTGAGGTTCTCCACCCCCTCCCTAATACCCATTACCTCTTCCTGCCCCCCCTTTTTTCCCTCTCTCTTCTATTATTTCCTTCTATATGTACTCCCCTTCAAAATGTTGCTAGGTGGGGCCTGGGCCCTTCCTTTCTGCTACTCTGATGCTCCCTCATGGCCCTTACTATGTATTTGCAGGGAGGTATTAAGTTCTAATGTGCTAATGCTCCTAGACTAGGTTCTGATACTTTTGAGACTAGGGTCTCCTTGCTTATTTTACACGAATATTTGTATTCCTTGTGGATATTGTTTGTATTGCTGTTATGTATTGCCTACATACGTGGAAACAGATTGTAAGAGTCGGTTCACACAGGGGCGACTCGTCAGGCGACTCAGCCGCCTGACAAGTCGCGCTCCGCTCTCTTCAATGGAACCGTTCTAATAGGAGCGACGCAAGTCGCTCCGACTTAGAAAAAGGTTCTTGTACGACTTTGGGGGCGACTCGGGGCGACTTGCATTGACTTCAATACAGAAGTCATTTTGCAAGTCGCCTCTGAAGTCGTCTTGAGATCGCCTTACCGAGTCGCCCCCAAAGTCGTGCCGCCTGTGTGTGAACCGGCTCTTAGTGTTCTGTTTGCCTTGTTTGTACCCTTTTAGTACACGTAATGTTTTGTCTAAGTGGACTGTTATATTTGCAAAACAATTTAATAAAACAGATTAAGCATAAAAATAGAAATAAAAAAATAAAGAAAAGGGGAATTTCCCTCACTGTGGGGAGATTTATTTTCATTTCCTGTTGTGTTCCTGAGACAGGAAGAGAAAAGGAGAGAAGGTAGAGTTCTATAGTCCCTTCCAAGGATGCCAACACTGCTCTTCCACAGATATAATACAGTAAAACCTTGGATTAAGAGCATCGGTCATTTCGGAAATGTGCTTGTAATCCAAAGAACTCGTATAGCAAAGTGAATTTCCCCATAAGAAATAATGGAAACTCAGATAATTCGTTCCACAACCATTTATTCATATAAAAATTATTACAGCAATACAAAATACAGTATAAAGTGTACTGTAAAAATAAAACAAATTAACCTGCACTTCAGGAGCTATAGAGTAGAAAAGAGAAAAGAGGCGGTTCACACTGCCGCGACCTGAAATTCGGCACGACTTTGCCAGGCAACTTTAATGCAACCTCGAAGCAACTTCAGGGAATGCCTGGGTAATCTTCCTGTAATGTCGGATCCAAATCACATCAATTAGGATAAGGATCCGACGTCGCCTTGAAGTAGTACAGGAACCTTTTCTAAAGTCAGAGCGACTTCAGTAGTGCTAATTAAGACAGCTCTCATTGACTAAAATAGGATTTCACATGTCACGCGACTTGGAGTCTCATAAGTCGGATCCCAAGTCGCGGCAGTGTGAACCGAGCCTTATACTTATATAGCGGTACCCTCAGTTAAGAGGGCTGCTGGTATTGATTTGGGCCCTGTAGTGCACCGCTGTCAACCCCTGGCAATCGGCTCTACCCTCCCGTGGCACAGCTAGTAAGAAGAGATAGGACTGTGTGACCGCAACTCTTGGTGACACAGCCCTATGGCAAACACACACAGTGATATACTTTTAAACTCACTTTTAAAGTAAGAGAAACTGACACCAATGTACTTGACCCAGATATTTTACTGAGGCTAATGGGCAAGTAATAAACAAGAGTATATAAGAGTATATAACAATTTGCAGGTCCTTGCAATAAACAGTATTTAAATGAACAGAATAAACATGTATTACTATGCGAATCTAACGCTGCCTTTTTACAGCTACTTCCCCTCGTGGGCAGACTAACGCACAGCAATGTCTACCTATGCAGTCAGGCCTGACTGAACTAAATGGAAGTTCTGTAAAACAACCTTTGCTAGCAACTTTCGGTGGTGCACTTGATGAACAAACTTTGTAATCCAAACGAGTAGTAGAAATACAGTATTTGTCTATGAGCAAGTGCTCTCTCACCACCCGGACCAGTCCAAGTCCGTCTCCTCCGCCGATGCGTCTAAGCACATGGATCCATCGACATCCGGGTCTTCGGTCCTCCTGGTGTAGTACAGCAAGGATAAGAAGATGTCTCTCAGGTTCCGCTAGGCTGGCAGAGGGCTCTTTGGAAAAATGCACAAGGCCCAGGCTTCAGGCCTTGTGCAAACAGCAGTTCAGCACAGGGATCCTCTTGCTAGGAGTGGGGGTGTCCAAAGAGACAGAACAAACTCCGCCTCCCCTTTATAAAGTCTGCCCTAGCAGTCCCTGCTCCGTGGCAATGCACCCTGGGTGCTGCAGGATGTACTGGGAAATGTAGTCTCTCTGTATTAAAGGGGTATACCCCGCTACACTTAGTTACGACGTGACTCTACTTATATTGCAAGACCTCGCTCATTTATCAAGTTAAAATTAATAAAATACATTTGTTTGTCTTGTAAAACACTCACAGACCAAGTTACTCGCAATCCAAGGTTTTACTGTACAGCAAGTGAGTGTTGTGACCCTAGAGCAGGAAGTGATTTACTATCAGGATCACCAGATAAAAATAAATGCAAAAAAACAAATGCAGTCGCATTTCTGTTTTTGGGTTTAGCTTTTGACAGTTACAGGCAACATATGATAGATACATGTATAAAGGTTGAATAGAAACATGTATAAAGGTTGAATAGAAACGTGTATAAAGGTTGAATAGAAACGTGTATAAAGGTTAACCTCAGACGGAAATATTAAATGGATTATAGTCAATGAAAACTGTCCTGGCATACCACTGACACATCAATTTGAAGAAGAAAAGAGGACTTTTGAGGTACTAGATGTAGCGCCCACCTCACTCCCCTCTTTGTCTTGTCTTTCTCTTGTCTAGGGGTACCTTAGAGGGGAGGGAGCGGGGACACCACGCCTGGCTTCCACCACAGGTGTTAGTGTGGTATAAGCAACAGTTCAGTATTACCTTCGGGTCAGTGCTGTGCACCTGGATCCTCCCTCTAAGAGTCACCACGAACCATATCCGTTAGAAAATGAGCTCCACACCATTAAAGTTCAACACTCCTTTATTCTCCTTGTCTGAACACAAACAGTTGAACTCCCTTGATAGAACAGAACAGAAAAGGAGGTGTGGATGCGAACAGGCCCAGACACAATGTAAGCTGCCACTTCCCTTCCTAGAAGTGTGTCCTGGTCTCCGCACGAGGGTAGATTTCCTTCCAGGCCGTCTCCGACGAGAGACTCACTTGTCACCGGAAATATGCTGCACCGGGTCTTCAAATGAGGAGCTCCCCCCGGTCCATTGCGCCTTCCGGATTCGGGTACCCAATCCCTGGGCACCCTAGGATCTCCTTCCCTCGCGGAACCCAGTGTTGGGCACTGAGCTCCGGACCTCCATCTAAGTACCTCACCCTAGGCTAAAGGTGCCTGGGATGGAACTCGACCTCCGCTGTCCTCTGGGCCTAGGCCACCCAGAGGAGCGACACGACCCACCGTCCGCAAGCTGAAGGTGCCTGGGACTTCGACCCCGTGACCAAGATGGCCGGCCCCCTCTATACCCTCTCCCAGCAAGCACGGCGGGTTCCCCGCCCCACCGTACCACTGCCGAGGAAGGACAAAAAGGAGGACGGCACACAGCGACAATCCAACCCAACCCAGGGCGACAGCACCACCCAATGGGCCGGAGTGAATCACACATCACTGGTGTCACTTCCAATTCAAATATTCACCCGGGAAAGTACATACCCGCTCCATAGACATAAGTCCAACACATCTGTTAACCACTTCCTGAGCACGCCGTGTAGATATACGTCGGCAGAATGGCACGGCTGCGCAAAGTAACATATATTTACGTGACTTTGAATTTCACGCTGTGCCGGTGGTGGCGCGCACGCCCCTGCCGGGAGTGCGCCCCTGCCCGTGTCCCGCGATTGTGTCACGGAGCTGCAGAACGGGGAGAGGCCAGTGTAAACAAGGCCTCTCCCCGTTCTGTCTAGTGACACGACACTGATATTCTGCTCCCTGTAATCGGGAGCATTGATCAGTGTCGTGTCACTCGTAGCCCAGCCCCCACACAGTTAGAACACATCCCTAGGTTACACTTAACCCCTTCCCCACCCCCTACTGGTTAACTCCTTCACTGCCAGTCACATTTATAAAGTAATAAATGTGAATGGTCCCAAAATAGTGTCAAAAGTGTCCGATGTGTCCGCCATAATGTCGCAGTCACGATAAAAATCGCTGATCGCCACCATTACTAGTAAAAAAAAAAATATTATTAAAAATGCCATAAAACTATCCCCTATTTTGTAGACGCTATAACTTTTGCACAAACCAATCAATAAACGCTTATTGCTACCAAAAATATGTAGAAGAATACCTATCGGCCTAAACTGAGGAAAAAATTCGTTTTTTATAGATTTTTGGGGGATATTTATTATAGCAAAAAGGAAAAAATATAGCTTTTTTTCAAAATTGTCGCTCTATTTTTGTTCATAGCGCAAAAAATAAGAACCGCAGAGGTGATCAAATACCACCAAAAGAAAGCTCTATTTGTGGGAAAAAAAGGACGTAAATTTTGTTTGGGAGCTTTGTCGCACGACCGCGCAACTGTCAGTTGAAGCAATGCAGTGCCGAACCGCAAAAAGTGGCCCCGTCATTTGGCAGCCAAATCCTCTGGGGCTAAAGTGGTTAAAATCATTTTTATCACAAAATCAATTTTATTAAAAAAAAAAAAAATGACATGCATATAGGAATGTTGATGTACTTATGTTGATAAGGATTTAAAAGATTGATTTGATTATTATACATTATATGATGCACCGTGTAAAGCTGGCCATACACTGGACAAATTGTGTCCGGTTCCTGATGAACTGGCTGAAATTCGCTCAGTGAGTAACCCTGCCAAAATTTGTGGTGGATATGTACTTACCACAATATCAGCATATGTGATGGCCACAGGGATGCCTGGTTTTCTTGGTATTTTGGATTTATCCCCTCTGTCTTAAATAGATATTGGGATTCACAACGTTCAGAGTATATTGCTTTACATCGGATATTTATTTCACCCTCTTGGATATTTATGTTTACTTCGCCTTTATAGGTCCAGAGTCCAGACATCTGAGACAGATCCTGTATTCCTCTCCTCTGTTGTTTTGATGATTATGATATTGAGTAAGAAACATTGTATATAACACACTTGCAATATATGTATGGTCCTAAGGAGGCGGGGGATCCTGCGTAATGTGTAGACCATTTACAAGTAGATGTATTCATCAGATTTACATATTTTTGTATTTATCGCAAAGTTTCTTTATGCATATGGTGCGCCCTGCCCCTATTGGGTAGGCGCTAGTGTAAATTTAATTGTCTGAGTTATAGTTCAACTCAGAATAATTGTACCAAATTATGGGTCTGTGTTCCAGTTTAGCTGAGTTGCACATTTTCCACCTTCCTCTGGGTGTCGTTGTCACCACAGGTCAAGGTTGGAACTGCAGCTGGCTGGACAAATTGGGTACCTCTTGCCCAGAAGCAGCTCAGTGGGTTTGGTCACCCTGCTGTGCATTCTGGGAGAGGGTACTTAAGGGGCAGACACCGTTTTGGCAGGGTCTTCTTCCGATCCTGACCTGGCGGCCCTCCTGGCCTCAGGGATGTGTTAGCAGTTTTATGCCTCGGGGCATACGGACCCCCCGAGGCTCCGTTACTGAGAGTAGCCCCAGAAGTTGGTAAGGCCTACTGATCCAGAGATGGTCCTGTGTCGCCTTGCCTGCGGGAAGGGACCGAGCAATTGAGGACTAAATTGGAGGACGCAACCGGATCAAATCTACCTTACAGTGCTGCCGGCCTGGCTGAAAGAACTGTGTGTTATGTTCTAGAACTTTACCAAGCGTGTGATTATACAAGTCTGTGGCAGAGACTTTTTGAACGAGCTTGCACCGGCTGCTAAGTGAGTGAGAGAGGCCTATTTGGTGGATGCTACATCCAGTGTGGAAGTTATTGGTATTCTGGATAAAGGAAAGTACCCGTGACCCGCAAAACCTAAGGTACCTAAATCTCACCAACCCTCCATCCCTCTGTCTGAAGTTCTTGAAATAAACCCTTGAGAAAAAGAGACTAATGGCGTGTACACACGATCGGTTTTACCAATGAAAACAGTCCGATGGACTTTTTTCATCAGACAAACCGATCGTGTATGGGCCCCATCTGTCTTTTTTCCATTGGTGATTAAAAATAGAACATGTTTTAAATTTATCCGATGGAAAAAAAAAACTATAGCAAATTCCGATCGTCTGTGTGGAACTCCATCGGAGAAAAAACCCACGCATGCTCAGAATCAAGTCGACGCATCCTCAGAAGCATTGAACTTAATTTTTCTCGGCTCGTCTGAGTGTTTTACGTCACGGCGTTTGGGACGGTCGGATTTTTGACTGATGGTGTGTAGGCATGACTGATGGAAGTCAGCTTCATCGGAAATCCGATGGAAAAATCCATCGGATTTTATTACATCAGAAATCCGATCGTGTGTACAGGGCTTAAGTGTTTGGTGCAGACATTTATTAAAGTGGTTGTAAACCCACTTTGTAAACAAACACCTACAGGTAAGCCTAGATTAAGGCTTACCTGTAGGTGCATGAAATATCTCCTTAACCTACACGGTTAACCACTTAACGACCGCCCACCGCCGATTTACGTCGGCAGAATGGCACGGACAGGCAGAATCACGTAGATCTACGTGATCGCCTTTGTGCAGTTGGGGGGTCCATCCGGACCCCCCTTCACTGCAGTGAGCGGCCGTTAAGTGTTCGGGAGCGATCAGGCATGAGGGGGGGGGCGCTCGATTCCGCCCCCCCCCTCGCGATCGCTCCCGGCCAATGAAAATGCTTCCTCCGCCATGTGATGTAAACAAGGCTGGAGGAAGTGATGTCATCTCCCTCGCCGCGGTCTTTCCGTTCCCGGCGCCGAGCAGAGAGGAAGCAGGTTAGTGCACTAACAGTCCACTGACACGTAGGTACACATAGGCACACAAATCACCCCCCAGTCACCCCCAGATCACCCCCCAGGTCACCCCAAAGCCCCCAATCACAGTGTCACTGATTGCAGTGATCATTTATTTTACTGATCACTGCATTTAGTGTCATCTGTGATTGTAAAAAGTTTCAGGGCAGTTAGGATTAGGCCCCTTTAGGTCCAGGGTAGCCCCCTAACCCCCCCTAATAAAGGTTTAACCCCTTGATCACCCCCCAGGTAACCCTTTCACCCCCTAACTTCAGCGTCACTAAGCGATTGTTTTTCCGATCGCTGTATTCGTGTCGCTGGTGTTTTAGATAGGCAGTTATTTTTTTTTAGGTTCGCCGCAGGTTTTTATTAGTGTCAGGTACCCCCATATATTATTTTAACCCCCTGATTGCCCCTAGAGTTAACCCTTTCACCAGTGATCGCCGTATAAGCGTCACTGGTGTCACTGGTTAGCCAGTAAGTTATTTAGTTATTTAGGTTACCCGTCAGGTTTTTATATAGTGTCAGGTACCCCCATATTTAACCTAATAAAGATTTTAACCCCCTGATTGCCCCTAGTTAACCCTTTCACCAGTGATCACCATATAAAGGTTACGGGTGACGCTGGTTGATTAGTTTGCTTTTTATAGCATCAGGGCACCCGCCGTATATAACCCAATAAAGGTTTAACCCCCCTGATCGCCCGGCGGGTGAGATCAATTAGGTTTTAGCGCCAGAGAGGGTCTGCGTCGCCCCAGGCAGTGTTAGGTTAGTGACAGTAACGCTAACACCCACGCGCAAAGCATACACCCCCCTTAGTGGTATAGTATCTGATCAGATCTGATCAGATCTATACTAGCATCCCCAGCGGTTTAGGGTTCCCAAAAACGCAGTGTTAGCGGGATCAGCCCAGATACCTGCTAGCGCCTGCGTTTAGCCCCTCCGCCCAGCCCAGCCCAGCCCAGCCCACCCAAGTGCAGTATCGATCGATCACTGTCACTTACCAAACACAACACACATAACTGCAGCGTTCGCAGTGCTTGGTTTTTGGGGCCCTGTACGCGGCTAGGCTCCCAAAAAGTCCCACACATGTGGTATCCCCGTACTCAGGAAAAGCAGCAGAATGTATTTTGGGGTGCAATTCCACATATAACCATGGCATGTGTGAGCAATATATCATTTAGTGACAACTTTTTGTACATTTTTTTTTTCTTTTTGTCATTATTCAATCATTTGGGACAAAAAAAAAAATATTCAATGGGGTCAACATGCCTCTCAGCAAATAGCTTGGGGTGTCTACTTTCCAAAATGGGGTCATTTGGGGGGGTTTTGTGCCATCTTGGCATTTTATGGCCTTCAAAACTGTGATAGGTAGTGAGGAGTGAAATCAAAAATTTATGCCCTTAGAAACCTTGAAGGCGGTGCTTGGTTTTTGGGGTCCCGTACGCGGCTAGGCTCCCAATAAGTCCCACACATGTGGTATCCCCGTACTCAGGAGAGGCAGCAGAATGTATTTTGGGGTGTAATTTCACATATGCCCATGGCATGTGTGAGCAATATATCATTTAGTGACAACTTTGTGCAAAAAAAAAAAAGTTTGTCATATTCCCGCAACTTGTGGCAAAATATAAAATATTCCATGGACTGAACATGCCTCTCAGTAAATAGCTTGGGGTGTCTACTTTCCAAAATGGGGTCATTTGGGGGGGTTTTGTGCTATTTTGGCATTTTATGGCCTTCGAAACTGTGATAGGTAGTGAGGAGTGAAATCAAAAATTTGCGCCCTTAGAAATCCTGAAGGCGGTGCTTGGTTTCCGGGGTCCCGTACGTGGCTAGGCTCCTAAAAAGTCCCACACATGTGGTATCCCCGTACTCAGGAGAAGCAGCAGAATGTATTTTGGGGTGCAATTCCACATATAACCATGGCATGTGTGAGCAATATATCATTTAGTGACAACTTTTTGTAATTTTTTTTTTTTTTTTGTCATTATTCAATCACTTGGGACAAAAAAAAAAAAATATTCAATGGGCTCAACATGCCTCTCAGCAATTTCCCTGGGGTGTCTACTTTCCAAAATGGGGTCATTTGGGGGGGTTTTGTACTGCCCTGCCATTTTAGCACCTCAAGAAATGAGATAGGCAGTCATAAATTTAAAGCTGTGTAAATTTCAGAAAATGTACCCTAGTTTGTAAACGCTATAACTTTTGCGCAAACCAATAAATATACGCTTATTGTCATTTTTTTTACTAAAGACATGTGGCTGAATACATTTTGGCCTAAATGTATGACTAAAATTGAGTTTATTCGATTTTTCTTATAACAAAAAGTAGAAAATATCTTTTTTTTTCAAAATTTTCGTTCTTTTTCCATTTATATCGCAAAAAATAAAAATCGCAGAGGCAATCAAATACCATTAAAAGAAAGCTCTATTTGTGGGAAGAAAAGGACGCAAATTTCATTTGGGTACAACATTGCATGTCCGCACAATTTACAGTTAAAGCAGCGCAGTGCCGAATCCCAAAAACAGGCTTGGTCCTAATGGCCCGAAATGGTCCGGGGCTTAAGTGGTTAAGGAGATATTTGCATTTAATACCGGCGCCGCTGACGTCACGCGCACTAGCGGGCCGGCTTACTAGCCGGATTTCTGAATGGAGTTAGCCGGCCCGAGCGTGCATGCGTGTGACGTCATCGCCGCTCCGGGGCCAATCACAGCCACAACCACTTTAACAACTCTTCAAGGAAGACCCCTAGGACGGACGTGGTGAACAGTAAGGTAACGGCATGCCCAAATCTTAAACCAACGGCCCCTTCGGGGGTATTGCTACACATATCTATGTTTTTAATATTGCGTTTATGATGTTTTCTGTGTAATGAAATTTATACAGATTTATATAGATTTTTATTCAGATTTTGTTCTCATTTGGCATATTTAAAGTCCCACTACTCTTTTGTTTCAAAAATACCATATTCATTTATGGGATGATGCAATGTAAACTTGAGATTGGAGTTCATGACATGTCCTCTACATTACAACTTTTTAGAGAGGGCGAATCTCCCTAATGCGGGCACAGACAGCAATAAAAACCTGACAGATGTTCTAATTTCTCTCCACTATATTCAAAACTAAAAAAAGTTATGCCTTTAAACACATTTTAAGTCATATAATTTAGGGCTGCAACTAACGATTATTTTCATAATCGATTAGTTGGCCGATTATTGTTTTGATTAATCGATTAATCGGTTAATAACCTTAAAAAAAAAAGGTAATTTTGCTGTGATTTGCATATTTACATTTTGTTTTTGGCCAATTTGTTGTTGGGCAGACTAAAAAACACAAATTGCTGCAAAAACGCATTATTACATGCTTTTCTGTAGCTTCTCTATTGAAGTATATTGAACCAAAAAAACGAAATAGCACCGTTTTGCGTTAAAAAAAGTCCTTGCCCTTTCCAAATACGCAGCAGCTGAAAAAATCCTGGATGTGAACGTGTCCCATAGGAAACCATGTAAATGACCTGTAGTGTGTTTCTGCAAAAAGCACCAAAAAAACACAGAGGTGTGACCCAGGCCTGAGATGTTTAGTAACATAATGGTGTTAAAAAAAATAAAATGAGTACAAAAAGAGCAAATAATCACTGTAAGGGGTTCAGTTTTTATTGTGGGACAGTGAAAGTAATATTTGCAGTAGCGATTTGCTCTTTTTGTACTGTAAAGGGCTCATTTTAGTTTTTTTTAACCCCATCATGTTACTGGCCGACAGTGGCGGCTGGTGCTCAAAATTTTTGGGGGGGCGCAAACAAACTGAAAAAAAAAAAATCAATTGCCGCCACTGTGCCCATTAAACGCAGCCACTGCGCCCAAACGCCACCAGTTTGCCCCCTCAAATACAGCCAGTTTGTTTCCATATACAGCCAGTTTGTCCCCATATACAGCCAGTGTGCCCCCATATATACAGCCAGTGTGCCCCCCATATACAGCCAGTGTGCCCCCATATACAGCCAGTGTGCTCCCATATACAACCAGTTTGTCCCCATATATAGCCAGTTTGTCCCCATATATAGCCAGTGTGCCCCCATATACAGCCAGTGTGCCCCCATATACAGCCAGTGTGCCCCCATATCTATAGCCAGTGTGCCCTCATATACACCAGTGTGCCCCCATATACAGCCAGTGTGCCCCCATATATATAGCCAGTGTGCCCCCATATACAGCCAGTTTGTCCCCATATATATAGCCAGTGTGCCCCCATATACATAGCCAGTGTGCCCCCATATACAGCCAGTTTGTCCCCATATATATAGCCAGTGTGCCCCCATATACAGCCAGTTTGTCCCCATATTCAGCCAGTTTGTCCCCCATATACAGCCAGTTCCCCCCAAATGCAGCCAGTTTGTCCCCCATATACAGCTAGTTCCCCCCAAATGCAGCCAGTTTGTCCCCCATATACAGCCAGTTCCCCCCAAATGCAGCCAGTTTGTCCCCCATATACAGCCAGTACCCCCATATTCAGCCAGTTTGTCCCCCATATACAGCCAGTTCCCCCCAAATACAGCCAGTTTGTCCCCCTTATACAGCCAGTTCCCCCCATATTCAGCCAGTGTGTCCCCCATATACAGCCTGTTCCCCCCCCCCAGCCCTGCACTTATCTTCCTCGGTCCGCGCCGTCCATGATGTGTTCTCCCGCCCTCGATGTCGCTTCAGCCAATCAGGTTACCGGTAACCAGATCCGGTGAACCTGATTGGCTGAAACCTCCACAGTCTTCTCCAAGGAACGCACCCCCGTGCGTACCTGGGAGGAGTTTTTGGAAGCCGAATACAGCGTGAGAGCTGTATTCGGAAAGCCTATCAGAGCCGCTGGCTCTGATAGACACTTCCAGAACACACCCACCGCCGGCCGCCGCTCTAATTCATATGGCCGGCGCTCACCAGGAGGCCGGCCATATGAATAGTGGGCAGCGCGGCAGCGGTGACAATACACAGATTCATGCAATGCATGAATCTGTGTATTGTCTTTCAGTAGCGGTGTGGGAGCGAGAGGGGGCGGCGCATCCGGCGCCCTCTATGGACGCACCGCCACTGCTGGCCGATTAATCGATTATGAAAATAGTAATCGATTAATTTCATAATCGATTAGTTGTCGATGAATCGATTAGTTGTTTCAGCCCTAATATAATTATATATCCTCTTTATATGGAGCATGTTTATATACTGTACTATATACTAGGAGGTCTGTTTTAAAAGAAGTTGAAAGAAAATGAAAAAAAAAATGTGTCCAGTGAATCTGCATGTACATGAAATGAATGGAAATCTCCCCAATGGGACACCCAAAATGATCCAAAATGACTGTATCCAAAAACAAAACAAAAAAAAAACAGTTTTGCCCATAGTTCTACTTTAAATTAACGACTGTTTTCTATTGTTCTCAATAAGCAAAATATCCCATCCATGTGGGCAAGTGCAATCTAGTGCATGTGCAATGGGCAAGTCCAGCAACACGTAAATGATTTTGCAGATACAGGGTGACACTTTTCTTATTTTTTTTAGATTCCCAAACCAGCATACAATGTGTATCCACAACACATGGGCAATTAGATTAATACAAAAATAATCTGGTGCACATAGGTGTGCGCAGTCTATTGCATTACCCCAAAGCTCAAACACACATGCATGTGCATGTGTATATATATATACACTGTATGTACTATATATATGTAGCACACGGACCTTTTCCTACCTTTGGATCACTTGCAGGACAAGGCATACCACACTATATGCCCGTATCCTCCGTTCAAGAGGTTGAGGGGTGTTAACAGATCTTTGGGTCCTGCAGCTGGGTTCTCCGTCAGTTGGTTCTCGTCTCCTAGAGTATAGGGACAAGTCTCTATTTCTCCCAAGTAATTCCAATGTCCACACCACTTTAAACTCCAACGTTGAGTTTATTTTATAGCACAGTTCAGCAGATAGAAAAGGGTGGATGAGAGACAGGACAGCAAGGTTTGGGAGATAGGTCCAGGCACAAGTCAATATTGCAATCACCACTCGATCCAGAGTGGGTTCAGCTCACCCGGATAGCTCCCTGTAAGAGCGGATCCTAGCAGCCGGAGTGATGCTCGGACACTTACTGAAGTTTCCCTTGAGATACGATCGGGAGATCCTCTGCCACAGAATCTTGAAGTCCCAAACTTCTCAACACTTGTAACATAAGGACAGGTGCCAGCGATAGCACGTTACAAGGCCTTGGTTGGATGGTTGAATCCCTCCAGAAGGTTACCGGGCCTCTCTTTCACTGTGAACTCTCACCGGTCCATCAGAAAGGTCCTCCCCTGGTCTCCTCTTCTTAGAGCGGGTCCCCTCTCAGGGGCACCCTGGGATTCCTCTTTTTTGAGACAGGCCCCAGCTAAAGGTGCTGGGCCCAATGGTGAAGTTGCAGCCCTAGGGCTAAAGGTGCCTGGGACTGATACACACGCGCACCCCTGGCCTGGAGGGCCGGGTAACGCGAACTTGAACTCCCCAAAAAGATGGCGTCTGCCGCTTATGTATCCTCTCCCAGTTAGCACAGCAGGCCGACCACACCCACTGTACAGCTGCCTAGAGAGGACACCCTGAGGCATAGCAATGCTACCCATGGTTCAACCCTGACCCAAGATGACAGTGCCACCCACAGGCCACAGGGAACTGCACATCAGGTTGCATTGCATTGACAGAAGCAAGTCCTACTGGCTCAGATCAAACCCCTAAATTTAAGCACATAGCACCCCTAAAAGTAAAGGGGTGCTACATATATATATATATATATATATATATATATATATATATATACACACACACACACATATATACTGTATATGTGATGGTTGCCAGTAGTCAGGCTGAGCAGATCCACTGTTACTGCTGCCTTGCTTCAGAGACCCTGTAACCAGGTGATTATATGTTCTCAGCGCTCCCAGTCACTAGCTGTAACTCAGTGAAGGGTGGTAAGAAACATAAGACTTTTATTGAAGAACAGACACAAGTATATATACCCCTGGGGACAATCCCGCCCTCCTTGTTTCCATAGCGACACATGGTGGAGTAAACTGTACATCCAATAACACGAGGTACATGTACATTCAAACTTTTCAACAAGTCATATAAACAAAAACTGAGCACGCAGCCAACTTTGTCAGCGGGAAGGACACTTGAGGAAACTTTCCCCTTTCTTACTCTACCCCTGGTCTTCATGCTTGGAACATGCATAATACAAACAGGAAAGAGGGCCAGCTGGAAGAAGTGTGGCTGCCCGGTTCCCCTTGGAACATGGTACGGCGGTCACATCTTATATCTGGGCAATGAAATGCAGTATGGTCAGTGATAGCAATGTTATGTCCAATGTTAGTGTTCTAAACATAGACAACATGTCTGGTTCAGGGGCCGGTATCCCAGTCAAGAAAAGGGAGTTGGGACAAATGCTAAATGGCAGTGACATTGGTCGGTTGGGTCATAGGCACCGAAACATCCCCCTGGTCAGTCGGTCGCTCGGTCACCAGCCCCGCACTTACCCCATTTAGGTCGTGGGCAGCACTTCTTCCGGGCAGAGTCTCCTACTCCTGGTGCTTCATGGCGGCTACCCCTGCATCTCCTCCTTCCACCTCCTTGGCGGCTAATAGGATCGCTTCTCCTCTTGACCAATCAGCTCACGGGTCTCAGGACTTACTTCCTGATTGGCCGGGAGGAAAATCCAAATCGAGCACTCAGAGCGCAGGGCACTGCGTCCTGAGCCCACCCTTTTTTGAAGCCTATTAGAGCCTCTGGCTCTAATCACGTGCTTCTAAAAAAAAAAACTCCATTGGAATTCATACATCCAGTGCCCCGCATGTAGATTAGGGGGCCAAATTCATGGATTAGAGGAGCGGCGCCCCTGTGCCCTGCATTACGGGCCGCCACTGCTAAATGGGACTGGTACTGTCACAATATTGTTGATAAATATTACTGTCCCATGTGAAGGAGCCTCTCCAACTTTTAACACAAACCACACATATAAGACCCAGGGTAACAGGGGTACAACTAAATGCTGAGTCTGGTGTGGTTTTACTTTAAGTCTGGTTAGGGCAGACCAGACTGGGCTTCTCGGTCACCCTGTGCCCCTAATAGACACAGGATGACTTACACACATGAGGGGCCTGGGGAGCTGAAAATGAGTTTCCTGACTTCTCTAAGGTAAGCTGGTTTTCACGGGCCCCCAGCCCAAAGTGACTCCCGTCACAATATATATTTATTTACATACACAGAGACACACACACTCTTATGTCAAACCCGGTACAGTAAAAGAGAAGTACGGTAACACTTCATTAATGGCAGAACTGGTCAGAGGGAGATATTTCCCATCTGCAAGAGAACAGGGGAAGGACAGAAAGGTGCCAAGCAGGCATGGTGTTGCACAGTTTATTAAAATAAAAATATATATAGATAGCAATTGCACTTACATAGTGAAAGGGGTGACAGACTGAGGCCAGTGGTAGATAAAATCCAGGACAATCCAAAGGGCGCTATGGTCAGAGATCCGGGGGAGATGTTTTGTCTGGCAATCCTGGGAGAGACTGCAGAGCGAGGAATTCATCTGGGGAGAGCTGATGCCGGAGAGACAAGGGACCACCGTTGTGATGTGTCCAGAGCAGGGATGAATGCCCACGGGGAAAAACCTCCAGATGGGCTGTCAGCCCGACAATCGCAGTAGCCAATAGGGATGCGTTTTGGAGGCAAGCCGCACCTCCTTCATCAGCCTCCAGATATTTCTCATCTCCCCGCCGGCACACAGAGCAATAATGCTAATGTGCACAGGGTGATTGGGGTGTGCCCAGGCACATCCAGCACACCCCCTGTGCACGTCTATGCCCATGTATCACATATGTCCATAGAACATGAGTAATTGCTGGAATTTAAAGTAGCACCTTTCCTAAAATCTAATTTCCAATGTAGAAAGAAAATCACCATAAAGCAATCACTCCTACTATGCCATAGAAAAGAGCCTGCTAGTAGTATGGGATATGTTATTCAAATTACAATATTATAATCATTGAGTATCTGTTGAAAAGAGATTAGACTTCCTAGTCAAAGGTTACCACACAACCATCCAGTGCCACATGGTAAAATCTCAACCGAGCAATAATTAATCATCATTCTCCAGATAGATATAAATGCTTTGCACTGTGCTCATAAGGCGTCTCTCTCAATTACGATGTGTCACAATTGCACATACACCTCCACAATACATAATTAGTCAAAAGAACACGTGCCATTACATCCACAGGAATGAGCCGATCCTCTGTCGGGAGTTTTGCTTTTAGAACACATACAGCTATACATATCTTGTATTGGCTGCAAAGGATAATCCCCTACCACAG
Source organism: Rana muscosa (assembly GCA_029206835.1). Taxonomy (NCBI): domain Eukaryota; kingdom Metazoa; phylum Chordata; class Amphibia; order Anura; family Ranidae; genus Rana; species Rana muscosa. Next base: position 151,912,694 of record CM055118.1, on the reverse strand, counting down.
GAGACAGACTAATATGGCTCTGACAGATACAAAGTCTCATTGCAGTTTCTCTAGACCTATAAGATTATAAAGATTCATGTGGTACATGATCAATGCATAAGAGGTGAAAAATATAGCTGTATAGTTGACCGGTTTCACCACTACCTGAGCAACTGCTTCAGAGCAGGAATAATAGAGCCCTGTCTGGTCCCATTCCTAAATACATGTGTATCAGTTGTGTACAGAATAGCTGACCTCCCTTCACTTTGTAACACAAGTAAAGTAACCTAAATGGCAGCATTAACCACTTGCTTACTGGGCACTTAAACCCCCTTCCTGCCCAGGCCAATTTTCAGCTTTCAGCACTGTCACACTTTGAATGACAATTGCGCGCTCCCAAACAAAATTGACGTCCTTTTTTTTCTTTTGGTGGTATTTGATCACCTCTGCGGTTTTTATTTTTTGCGCTATAAACAAAAAAAGTGCAACGATTTTGAAAAAAACACAATGTAGCACCCTCCTCACTCCCCTCTTTTTCTTCAGCTCATCTTTCTCTTGTCTAGGGGTATCCACTAGCGTTGCTAGCCAGGTGCGGGGGGGGCGGGCCGCACCCGGGTGACACCCACCAGAGGGGTGACACCCGTGGGTAGCGCATCGGCACCACACTGACATCGCCCGCCCGCTGCCCTGTGCCTTAGGCTCACGCTGCGGCTGTGTCCCTCAGTAGAGCGGAAGGAAGCCGCCGCCCCCTCTGCCTCCTCTCTGTTTACATACACAGAGGAGGAGGAGGAGGAGCCCGCGCTCGAGGGACACACCGCTGTGTGTATCTGCCGCTCTGTTCTGAGGTCTGTAAGGTAAGGGGGGCATCTTTACTGATGGGGGAGGGGGTGTCTGTACTGCTGGGGTCTGCACAAGGGGGAGTTTGCACCAGGGGGGGCTGTAACTGAGGGGGTGTCTGTACTGAGGGGGGTGTGGTACTGAGGGGGGTGTCTGGTACTGAGGGGGGTGTCTGGTACTGAGGGGGGTGTCTGGTATTGAGGGGGGTGTCTGGTACTGAGGAGGGGGTCTGGTACTGAGGAGGGGGTCTGGTACTGAGGAGGGGGTCTGTAACTGAGGAGGGGGTCTGTAACTGAGGGGGGGGTGTCTGTAACTGAGGGGGGGGTGTCTGTAACTGAGGGGGTGTCTGTTACTGAGGGGGGTGTCTGTTACTGAGGGGGGTGTCTGTTACTGAGGGGGGTGTCTGTTACTGAGGGGGGTGTCTGTACGAGGGGGGTGTCTGTACGAGGGGGGTGTCTGTACGAGGGGGTGTCTGTAACTGAGGGGGTCTGCACTGAGGTGGGGGTGTCTGTACTGAGGGGGAGGTTCATACTGAGGAAGGCGGGTCTATATTGATGGCAGGGAGTCTGTACTTAGTGGAGCGGGTTTGTACTGAGGGAGGGGATCTATACTGTTGGAGGGGGGTCTGTACTGAGGGGGGACTATAGTTGTTGGGGGGTGACACCATTTTTTTTCGCACCGGGTGACACCAACCCTAGTGACGCCACTGGGGGTATCTTAGAGGGGAGGGAGCGGGGACACCACGCCTGGCCTCCACCACAGGTGTCAGTGCAGTATAAGCAACGTTCTTGTTTTACCTTCGGGTCAGTGCTGTGCACCTGGATCCTCCATCACAGAGTTACCTTGAACAATGTCTGTCAGGAAATGAGCCCCACACTATTAAAGTCCAACACTCCTTTATTCTCATGCGAATGAACACAATCAGTTGAACTCCCTTGGTTAACAGAACAGAAAAGGAGGTGTGGATGCGAATAGGCCCAGACACAATGCGTGCTCCACTTTCCTTCCTGAAAGTGGGTTACGGTCTCCGAGCGAGGGGGAATTTCCTTCCAGGCGGTCTCCGGTGGGAGACTCACCTGTCACCGGCAATATGCTGCACCGGGTCTTCAAGCGAGGAGCTCCCCCCGGTCCATTGCGCCTTCCGGATTCGGGTACCCACTCCCGGGGTTCCCTAGGACCTCCTTCCCTCGCGGAACTCAGTGTGGGGCACTGAGCTCCAGACCTCCAAGCAGGGGAGGGCTGGCAGCCTTAGGCCTGGGGGGCAAGTCCAGTCAAGTGGCCCATTAACACCTTGTCGATCAGCCGCCGTCGTTATACAGCAGCAGGTTGGCTCCTCGGCGCCCACGGTGTGATGCTGGAGCCGATGCGCGTGGCCAGCGGCTGCGATATGAACCGGCAACCTGCGATCGCTCCTGAGAGAGAGAAAAGGGGATCTGACAATGTAAACAGACATCTCCGTTCTGACAGGGGAGTTAGAGAAAGATCTGCTGTTCCTAGTGATCAGGAACGTCGATCTCTCTCTACTCCCAGTCACTACACTGCCCCCACAGTTAGAAACACCTCCCTATGGAACACTTAACCCCTTGATCGCCCCTAGTGTTAACCTCTTCCCTGCCAGTGACATTTATACAAAAATCAGTGGGTATTTTTTAGCTCTGATCGCTGTATAATTTTCACTGGTCCCAAAAAAGTGTCAAGTGTCCAATCTGTCCGCCGCAATGTCACAGTCCTGCTAAAAAGCGCTGATCACTGGCATTACTAGAAAAAAAGAAACATAATAAAAATGTCATAAATCTATTCCTTATTTTGTAAACGCTATAACTTTTGCGCAAACCAATCAATACACGCTTATTGCGATTTTTTTTTTTTTTTTTACCCAAAATATGTAAAAAAATACATATTGGCCTAGACTGATGAAGAAATATATATTTTTTTGGTGATATTTATTATAGCAAAAAGCTAAAAATATTGGTTGTTTTTTTTTTCAAAATTTCGCTCTTTTTTTGTTTATAGCGCAAAAAATTAAAACCGTGACCAAATACCACCAAAAGAAAGCTCCATTTGTGGGGAAAAAAAGGACCTCAATTTTGTTTGGGTACAACATCACACATCAATTGTCAGTTAAAGCAATGCAGTGCCGTATCGCAAAAAATGGCCTGGTCAGGAAGTGGGTATATTTCCTTCCGGGGCTGAAGTGGTTAAACCACCGAATCAGCTCACCATCATCAGTGCCCATCAATGCAGCCTCACCAGTGCCCATCAGTGCAGCCTTACCAGTGCAGCCTGATCAGTGCCCATCAGTGCAGCCTCACCAGTGCAGCCTGATCAGTGCCCATCCATGCAACCTCACCAGTGCAGCCTCACCAGTGCAGAGAGTGCCCATCAGTGCAGCCTCACCAGTGCAGACAGTGCCCAGGCATCAGTGCAGCCTGATCAGTGCCCATCAGTGCAGCTTGATCAGTTCAGACAGTGCCCATCAGTGCAGCCTGATCAGTGCTCATCAATGCAGCCTCATCAGTGCCTATCAACGCAGCCTGATTAGTGCCCCTAATGCAGCCTCACCAGAGCAGACATTGCCCACCAGTGCAGACAGTGCCCATCAGTGCAGACTCACCAGTGCAGTGCCCATCAACGCAGCCTGTTCAGTGCCCATCATTGCAGCCTCACCAGTGACCATCAGTGCAGCCTGATCAGTGTCCATCAATGCAGTCTCATGGTTACCAGTGCAGACAGTGCCCATCAGTGCAGCCTGATCTGTGCCTATGGGATGTGGGGGTCAGCTGGGGCCCGGGGTGTCAGGGCCTGGGTCTGTCTCACAGCCCTCTATACAGAACTGGGAGCTCAAAATCTCTCCAGCCAATTGCAAGAATGCATTCTTGTGGAATAGCGAACTCACAGTTCTATGTAGTATAGCAAATCTCTGCACGTCTGTCCTAGCCCTCAGTGCCCAATGCCCAGAGTCCAAATACAGTTTGATGTGTGACTGGGTTACATTCACAAGAAGCACTGAGGACTCCGTTCAAAACAGCAGAACCAAAATGCAGTGGCGGCCCATTAGGGGTGCCCGGGTGCCGCCCACTCTCTCCTCTCCACCCCTATATGCAGTGGATAGATTCATGCATAGCATGAATCTATCCACTGACGCCCCCTATTCATGCATCTGGCCCCTTTCGGGTCACCGGGCACATGGATTACAGCGGCCAGGTTTTTGTTTTTTTAACACCCGATTAGAGCTAGGTGATGGGGTAAGTGCCAGGCAGACAGTGGGTGGGGGTTCTCCTGGATCAGTCCGCTCCACTGACCAGATGGGGGGGGTCGGTTGGCTATGTGCGTCTGTGCGCAGGGGCGTGTGTGTTGCTTGAAAAGTCCGCTGGCGGGGGGTTGCTGGATGAGCCCGCTGGCAGGGGGGTTGCTAGATGAGGGGGGCTGCTGAATGAGTCCGCTGGCGGGGGGGTTGCTGGATGAGCCCGCTGGCGGGGGGTTGCTAGATGAGAAAGGGCTGCTGGATGAGTCCGCTGGCGGGGGGTTGCTGGGTGAGTAGGCTGGCGGGGGGGTTGCTTGGTGAGTCCGCTGGCGGAGGGGTTGCTGGGTGAGTCCGCTGGCACGGGGGGGTTGCTGGTTAAGTCCGCTGGTGCGGGGGGGGTTGCTGGTTGAGTCCGCTGGCGGGGGGTTGCTGGTTGAGTCCGTCGGCGGGGGGGGGCTTGCTGGTTGAGTCCGCTGGCGGGGGGGGCTTGCTGGGTGAGTCCGCTGGTGGGGGGGGCTTGCTGGTTGAGTCCGCTGGCGCGGGGGGGTTGCTGGATGAGTCTGCTGGCGGGGGGGTTGCTGGCTGAGTCTGCTGGCGGGGGGGTTGCTGGCTGAGTCTGCTGGCGGGGGGGGGGGGTTGCTGGCTGAGTCTGCTGGCGGGGAGGGGGTTGCTGGCTGAGTCTGCTGGCGGGGAGGGGGGTTGCTGGCTGAGTCTGCTGGCGAGGAGGGGGGTTGCTGGCTGAGTCTGCTGGCGGGGAGGGGGGTTGCTGGCTGAGTCTGCTGGCGGGGAGGGGGGTTGCTGGCTGAGTCTGCTGGTGGGGAGGGGGGTTGCTGGCTGAGTCTGCTGGCGGGGAGGGGGGTTGCTGGCTGAGTCTGCTGGCGGGGAGGGGGGGTTGCTGGCTGAGTCTGCTGGCGGGGAGGGGGGTTGCTGGCTGAGTCTGCTGGCGGGGAGGGGGTGGTTGCTGGCTGAGTCTGCTGGTGGGGGGGTTGCTGGCTGAGTCTGCTAATAGGGGGGGTCTGCTGGCTGAGTCTGCTGGCGGGGGGGGGGGGTTTCTGGCTGAATCTGCTGGTGGGGGAGGGGTTGGTTGATTGGCCATGAGCCACCACTGCCATGACTTCTATGCTATGCATCATACTGTACTGCAGGGGATACAGTAAATACGTTTTACAACACCTTACTTCAGCCTTTTAGTGGAGAGACAGGTCCTTGGACCTCTTCGGAGGGGGAGGTGATGATAATTCTCTCTGTCATGTCACTCTGCCTCTTCTCTTCTCTGCAGCACCCAGCCCCAGCCCACGAGTTCAGCAAGTCACATGTGACGGGACGTTCTTGACGCCGCTCGTACCCTCGCCTGACGTTCCACATGACCTGCCTCTGAAACTCCTGGGAGGTGGGAGGTGTAGTTCGGCCACGCTAAGGAGCTTATCAGCGGAGCAAACTACAACTCCCACAATGCAGCAGCAGCCTGAGCTAGCCAATCGGCGGCCGCCGCGGCCGACTTCTAGCAAAAAAAAAAAAATTAACAGACAGCCAGCACCGCGGTCGTTTTAAAGATAATGTAAGCGGCCTGGGGGGAAATTTCCACCTTGCCCCCCGGCCCAGCCTGCCCCTGCCTCCAAGTACCTCACCCCTAAAGGTGCCTGGGATGGAACACGACCTCCGGTTGTCCTCTAGGCCTAGGCCGCCTAGAGGACCGACACGAACCACCGCCCTCAGGCTGAAGGTGCCTGGGACTCCGACCCCGTGACAAAGATGGCCGGCCCCTTTATACCCTCTCCCAGCAAGCACGGCGGGTTCCCCGCCCCACCATACCGCTGCCGAGAGAGGACAAAAGGGAGGCACAGCACACAGCAATGATTCAACCCCAGCCCAGGGTGACAGCGCCACCCACTGGGCCGCAGGGAATTACACATCACTGATGTCTCTGCCAAGTTCAAATTACACCCGGGAAAGTACATACCCGCTACAACAATATTTATTACTTTTTGCTATTAAAAATATCCCAATTTTTTTTTACATTTTTATTTTTTTTCTCAGTTTAGATCGATACGTATTCTTCTACATATTTTTGGTCAAAAAAAATCGCAAAAAGCGTTTATTGATTGGTTTGCGCAGAAGTCTACAAAATAGGGGATAGTTTTATAGCATTTTTATTATTATTTTTTTTTTTACTAGTAATGGCGGCGATCAGCGATTTTTATTGTGACTGCGACATTATGGCGGACACATCGGACACTTTTGACACCATTTTGGGACCATTGTCATTTTTACAGCGATCAGTGCTATAAAAATGCACTGGTTACTGTAAAAATGACACTGGCGGGGAAGGGGTTAACACTAGGGGGCGAGGAAGGGGTTAAATGTGTGCCCTGGGAGTGATTACTACTGTGGGGGGAGGGGAGTGACTGGGGGAGGTGACCGATCTGTGTCCCTATGTACAAGGGACACAGCATCGGTCTCCTCTCCCTGACAGGACGTGGATCTGTGTGTTTACACACACAGATCCACGTCCTTGTCTGTGTACCGTCCGATCCTGGGTGCCTGGCGGACATTGCGGCTGCCAGGTACGCGCATCGGTATGTCAGTGTCGCGCTGGGCGCGCATGCGCCGCCGGCTGCGCTCGCGCGCCCCCCAGTGACCGGAGGAGCCGAGGACGTCTATTGACGGCCTCCCGGATTTTAAGAGCCACCTTGAGGCCGTCATTCGTCTATGGCCGGGGCTCCAACAGGTTAAAGTGATATTAAAGTGGTGGTAAAACCTTTACAACCACTTTTTACTACAGGTAAGCCTATAATAAGGCTTACCTGTAGCTACCCCAGATATCGCCTAAACCTGCACGGTTTAGGAGATATCACCTGTATCTGCATGTGCAGTAGTCATCGGCACATGCGCACTAAAGCGTTTTCGGCGGTTCCCGAGCGACGTCATTGCAGGTCCAGCCAATCACAGTGCCAACCGCGGCTCCGTCAAATCACAGCACCAATCACAGTGCCGGAGCCCGCTATACCTGGAAGAAATGGTGATGTCGCCAGCCGGAGAGGTGTACCAGGACCGCTGTGGGGGCTTTGATCTAAGGTAAGTAATTCATAATGAATTAGTATACTATGCATACTAGCTCATTATGTCTTTGTCTTTTTTTTTTAATTAGTGGGTTTACAAGTACTTTAAAGATTCTTTTTTTTTTTTTTAAACATAATGTATATTGACAGTTTCAAACAATACAAGGTAGAATGAGCAAGGCATCATTGTTGCCGAGAACATACAGAAAAATAATGAGTGGAGAAGAAACCTTAAAACTGTGAGGCATGAGCAGTACACATATAAAAGAAAGACAAGGGTTACTCAAGATGTACCATATATACTCGAGTATAAGCCGAGTTTTTCAGCCCTTTTTTTAGGGCTGAAAGTATACCCCTCGGCTTATACTCGAGTCAGTACCTGAAAATTGTGAAATTCCGCGGCCGGCATCCATTGTTTAAATCTAGCGCCTTTCTCCCTGTCCCTGCCGCGATAGGCGTTTCCAGCAAACACTGTGTTGAGTGTTGCGCCTATCACGGAGGTTCTCTTGTCCGACGTCCGTGATTGGCGGAGCACTGAACACAGTGCCTGCTGGGAGTCAGAGAATGAGAGGACCTCCGTGACAGGCGCAAACACTCAACACAGTGTTTGCTGGAAACGCCTATCACGGAAGGGACAGGGAGAGCAGCGCGAGATTTGAACAATGGACGCCGGCCGCGGAATTACAAGATTTTCAGGTACACTGACTCAGGCACAGGGAGGCTGCAATGGACACAGTAAGGGGGCACAGTGAGGTGACAATGGGCAGTGAGGTGGCACAGTGAGATGGCAATGGGCACAGTAAGGGGCACAGTGAGGCGACAATGGGTACAGTGAGGTGACAATGGGCAGTGAGGTGGCAATGGGCACAGTGAGGTGGCAGAGTGAGATGGCAATGGGCACAGTAAGGTTGGGCAATGGGAACATTTCCTCCCCTCGGCTTATACTCGAGTCAATACGTTTTCCCAGTTTTTTGTGGTAAAAGTAGGTACCTCGGCTTATACTCGGGTCGGCTTATACTCTAGTATATATGGTATATTGAGGTGATACATACAAATTAGGAAAAATCATCATGAATCTAGTAGTCAGGGGTAAGAGATTGTGATGCCTCTGTTTTTGAGCGGTAGATGACTAAGAGTATTTTATTTTTATTTTTTTAAAACAACAAACATGTTGTACTTACCTGCTCTGTGCAGTGGTTTTGCACAGAGCAACTCAGATCCTCTTCTTTTCAGGTTCCCTGCTGGCGCTCCTGGCTCCTCCCCCTTCAACAGTGCCCCAGAGAAAGCTACTTCCCTTGGAGGCACCGTGCATGCTGTTCTATGCGTCCCTGAGCCCACGTTCACATTGGGCCGATTTGGCAGGTGATTTGACATGTCAAATTGCCTGCCAAATCGGCGGCTATTTCCGGCAATGGCACCGTCTGAATCGGTGCGGCACAGCACAGATTTCCAAAAGTAGTTCCTGTACTACTTTTGGCGACTTGGGGGGCGATTTGAATAGAAATCTGTGCAGGAACCCACACAGATGTCTGTCAAATCACCCCTGAAGTCGGACTGCAGTTCAGCTGAACTCACACAATTTCTAACCCGCAGCAGTGTGAACCTGGGCTAAGACATATAGAGCCATGGCACGGCCCCGCCCCACTCTCTCCCTATTGGCTCACTGGCTGTGATTGACAGCAGCGAGAGCCAATGGGCTCCTGCTGCTGCTGTCTTAGCCAATGAGGGGGGACAGTCCCCATACAGCCAAGGCTATCATGAACATCGCTGGATCGGAGGGGGCTCAGGTAAGAATTTGGGGGGGGGGGGGCGCTGCACACAGAAGTTTTTTTACCTTCATTCACAAAATGTATAAAGGTAAAAAACCTTCAGCCTTTAGAACCACTTTATTTCGTTGACTAAATAAATACTATTTTAGTTGACTAAAATACGACTAAAACTAAAATAATACAGATGACTAAAATAGACTTATGCCGTACACACACGATCGGAAATTCCGACAACAAATATCCGATGTGAGCTTTTGGTCGGAAATTCCGACCCTGTGTAGGCTCCACCGGACATTTGCTGTTGGAATTTCCGACCACAAAAATTGGAGACCTGGTTCTCCAATTTTCAGACAACAAAAGTTCTTGTCGGAAATTCTGATCGTCTGTATGCAATTCTGACGCACCAAAAAACACGCTCTGAATCAAATACGAGACGGAAGCGCTCGGTCTGGTAAAACTAGCGTTCGTGATGGAGATAGCACATTCGTCAGGCTGCAAATTTTTTGATCTTTTAATGCAGCGCATTCTTTTCTTCTTTATAATGCTAGAATAATGAAGTTGTTTTTCTGCTGATATTCACACAGAGTTCTGACAAACTTATTTCTTTATTATTTCTCGTGATCTCCTGAATAATCATTTTATTTTTTAAAGCCAGATCTCCATAATAACGTTTAGAATTTATTTTTATAGTGATATTTTTTCCTTTTTTTATTTTAACCACTTGCTTACTGGGCACATATACCCCCTTCCTGCCCAGGCGAAATTTCAGCTTTCGGCACTGTCACGATTTGAATAAAAATTGTGCGGTCGTGCGACGTGGCTCCCAAACAAAAATGACGTCCTTTTTTTCTCACAAATAGAGCTTTCTTTTGGTGGTATTTGATCACCTCTGCGGTTTTTATTTTTTGCGCAATAAACAAAAAAAAAGCGACAATTTTGAAAAAAACACAATATTTTTAACTTTTTGCTATAATAAATATCCCAATTTTTTTAATTTTTTTTTCTCAGTTTAGGCCGATACGTATTCTTCTACATATTTTTGGTAAAAAAAAAAAAAGCAATAAGCGTATAGTGATTGGTTTGCGCAAAAGTTATAGCGCCTACAAAATAGGGGATAGAATTATGACTTTTTTTTTTTTTTACTAGTAATGGCGGTTATCTGCGATTTTTGTCAGGACTACGATATTACGGTGGACATATTGGACACTTTTGACACATTTTTGGGACCATTCACATTTATACAGCGAACAGTGCTATAAATATGCACTGATTACTGTATACAGTAACTGTGACTGGCAGGGAAGGGGTTAACACTAGGGGGCGAGGAAGGGGTTAAATGTGTTCCCTAGAAGTGATTCTTACTGTGGGGGGGAGGGGACTGACTGGGGGAGGTGACCGATCTGTGTCCCTATGTACAAGGGACACAGCATCGGTCTCCTCTCCCTGACAGGACGTGGATCTGTGTGTTTACTCACACAGATCCACGTCCTTGGCTGTGTAACGGTTGATCGCGGGTACCTGGGGGACCTCGCGGCCGCCAGGCATGCACATCAGCACCTCAGTGATGCGGCGAGCGTGCGCCCCCCAGTGGCCGGAGGAGCAGAGGCCGTCAATAGACGGCCTCCCGGCCCTGAAGAGCCACCTTGCGGCCGTCATTTGACAATGTATAAAACAAATATTTGCAGCGCTGGCAAGGATATGTGAAAGCAAACACTTAAAACATTAAAGAAGTGACTCATAAACACTTATAAGAAGATAGCTTACAATCGTTGTCACCATATAACGTATTAATAAACCTGATTGTCCAGTAGTGTTGCCATTGTGCTCATTAGTGAAAAACAAGTTATGAAACAATGAGTGAAAAAACTTATAAATTCATTAGAGATGACATCTGTGCCAATCTTGGAAGACTGAGTGTTTCCACAGCAGAAACCAAATGGTTAATTCCTTTATAAAGTTCCCCTCTTGTGGCCCCACTCACCAAAAAGAGGATGAGCAATTACATGCGAGATCACACCAACTTGGATTCAATAAGTTCATCACATGTGATAGATAGACTCCATAATATCCGCAGAGGCATTTAGTAAACATATGGAAAAAGGAAAAACATCATGTGAAGTACCGCTTATGAACATCCAGCATAGCGCTGCTATCAAAGAGACTCACGAGACTGCGATGTTAAACGAGCGTCAGTGTTGTTTCGGGTACACAGCGTGCGTTCCACAGAAACCGGAAGTAGCGTCACTGGTTCTGGGTTGGCCGGAAATTGCGTCAACGCGCTTCGCCCCTCCTCCAGGGCATCATCAAGGACATGTGAGCACAGTGGCAACACTAATGAACAATCAGTTTTATTGATACGTTATATGGTGACAACGATTGTAAGTTATCTTCTTATAAGTGTTTATGAGTCACTTCTTTAATGTTTTAAGTGTTTGCTTTCACATATCCTTGCCAGCGCTGCAAATATTTGTTTTATATTTTGTTGAGGTGTTAGGACCTTTTGTTGCGGCAGCTGCGGATTTATTTATTTTTCACAACTATCACTGCACATTTCTAAGCGTGGGTTTTAGTTTTTGTATAAATAAGTCATTTGACAATGGCCCGGGCTCCAACAGGTTAATCAAGATTTCCTGTTTTTTTAATGATTTTAAAAATATTTTCTAGTGATCTCCATAATTTTTTTGTGTGTGTCAAGTTACCACAACAACATTATTATCTTGTATTTTTTAACCTCAAGGAGGTTGGTTGGTGTCCCTTGTTAATTTGACATTGTATATTTGAAATGTACCTGCCTACTCACAAAAAAACTGTCCTTTTTGAAGAAAAACACATAGGCAAGTATTTGTGAAAAAAAAAATATCCATTTATTATGGGTCATAACAAAAGAAAGAGGAAGGCAACGCTGGAGAAATTAGTGAAATTTGCGAAGCCTTTGGACCCCAGGGCAGACATCAACTATTTGAAAATCAAAATTCGTAGCCCGAGGAGTCACTATAATAGGGAGCACAATCTGGTCCAGGACTCCGAGAGATCAGGAATAGGGATGAGCTTCGAGTTGAACATGAGTTTGACTCGAACATCGGCTGTTCAATCGTTCGACGAAGATCGAACATTATGGGCCGTTCGCGACAAATTCGAGCGGCGTGTCACGGCCCATAATGCACTGCGTCATCGCAGTGCATTGCTGGCTGATGATTGGGCAAGCATGCACTATGACCTGCATGCTTTGGCCAATCATTGCGTCGTCAGCACTGAGAGCCATAATTGGGCAAAGGCAGGGTGCCTTTGGCCAATCATGGCTCAGTGGATTACGTACACGCCCCACACTATATAAGCCAGCCTGCACGTCGGCCTTCTGTAGTGTGTTGCGGCGTTGAGAGAGAGAGAGAGAGAAAGAGAGAGAGAGAGAGAGAAGCCTCGTACACGCGGCCGAGAATCTCGTCGTTAAAAACACGTTGTTTTTTTCGACGAGATCCTTGGACAAGAAACTTATCCCGGCCGAGTGTACACACGCTCATTTCAAAGAACCCGCGGTTCTTTGAATGGAGCGAACGCGGTGACATAATCGAATACGACGAGCATGCGCTCGTCACATTCGATGCCGTCGCCGCCATCTTGGTACACCCTACCTATGCCTAGGAAGCTACCGTGCATGTGTCAAAGTCATTTCACGCATGCGCGGGCTTCCCGGAGGACAGGTAAGTGTACACACACACAATTTTCTCGTCGAGAAACAGGCTGAGGAGAATCTCGACGAGAAAATAGAGAGCAGGTTTTCTATTTTCTCGTCGAGATTCTAGTCGGTTTTCTTGACGAGAAACCATACACACGAATGAATTTCTCGGCAAGAAATCTCTGCCAGCAAGTTTCTTGCTGGTTCTTGCCGAGAAACTCGGTCGTGTGTACGAGGCATGAGAGTCATTTAATTTTATTTAGATAGATTGAGCAGGCAGGCGATTCAGTTAGCTAGATTGAGCAGGCAGTTGTTTCAGTTAGCTCCAGTATATTTAGTGTATATATATATATATATGCATTCCAGGCTTTGAATATATATATTGTGACAGCAGGAAGGTAAAGTCACCTGGTTGCATCCAGGGGGGTAGATATATTTCGCCCAGATTCAGGCTTTACGCCGACTTATACAACTAGGTGGAGAGTTGTATAAGCCCAGCTGAGGCTAGTGGGCTCATGGATGACTCATACCTCTAGGGAGAGTGTGGGGCGTCGTGCAGACAGGGAGTTGATGAGACCAGCTGAAGCTTGTCAGCTCATTTAGGCCTCTATAAGAACTCCCAGCTTCATTAGATGTTAGCTCATGCCTGGACCCAGACCTGTGTGGACTGTCTAGGGAGAGTGAACCCCTGTGCGGTGAGACAAAGCCTGTGTGGCTATTTGCTTGGACATTTAAAACCAGGGACTTAGGGACTAGGACAGCACTAGGCTGATCCCAGTTGTTAGTTAGGAAACCTGTATGTTTAGTCAGAGGTCAAGTTGACCAGGATTTATTTTGTTTATGTTTCTTTTGGCTTTGCTGTGTTTTGTCACTGTAAATAGAAAATAAACCGCACCTTTTTTTGATTTTGAAAACCACAACCTCCGTTTGCTGGGCCTGTTTTTGTGTGGGGAGCCCATCCCGGGGGTCACACACACCCGCTGCCGAGCTAACCCCCTCACAGTTGGTGGAGAATGCGGGCAGTTTTTTTTTAAGCCAGCATGGAGGAGATACTGAAGCAGCTGGCTCTAGCAAATGCCAATCAACAGCAGACAAATGCAGGTTTGCAAAAGAGCCTTGCAGCTCATCAACAGAGCCTTGCAGCTCAACAACAGAACTTCGCAGCCCAGCAGCAAGCTCATCAACAGAGCCTTGCAGCCCAGCAGCAAGCTCACCAACAGAGTCTGGAAGCTCAGCAACAAGCCCAGCAGCAATCTGAGGCCCGCTTCATAGACCTGTTACAGAAGCAAGAGCAGAGACTACAACAAATGGAAGCAGTAATGCAGCAACGTCCGCAGACCAGTGAGGAAAGCCGTCCCACTAATACCGCGTCCTTTGGGGTGAGTCGTTTATTGACAAAAATGACTGGAGAGGATGATCCAGAGGTATTTTTGACCACATTTGAAAGGACTGCTGAAAGAGAAAAGTGGCCTGAGGAGCAGTGGGCTGGACTGGTGGCTCCTCTGTTAACTGGTGAATCGCAGAAGGCTTACTATGACCTAGAGCCTGACCAAGCAAAAGACTATGTGATGCTAAAAGCTGAAATATTGGCAAGGCTGGGTGTCACCCAGGCTGTCCGGGCTCAGCGTGTGCATAACTGGACTTTCCAGCTTGGAAAACCCCCCAGGTCTCAAATGTATGATCTCATTCACCTGAGCAGAAAGTGGCTACAGCCAGAGACTTTGTCTGCACCAAAGATTGTGGAACGTGTTGTAATGGATCGGTTTTTGAGAGCTCTTCCTACTGCCATCCAAAAGTGGGTAAGCCATGGAGACCCAGAGACGGCCGATGGTCTTGTGGATCGTGTGGAGAAATACTTGGCTACAGAGAACCTGACGGCCTCTTCCAGAGACACTCGGACTTTCCACCCTAAGACCAGACCATCCCCAGGGGCGGATAAGAGGATTCCAAGGGGTGAGGGTGGAGAGAGTGAGAGGGTGGGAGCTCTACCCCAAGTTTGGCGAGAACAGCCTGGGAAATCAGCGGCTCAAGAGGCGGCAAGAAGGATCGTTTGCTACCGCTGCCGGCAAGCGGGACATATTGCAGCCAATTGCCCGGTTGTGGAGGAACCCATGCAGTGTGACTTTCTGACGGGCAGACGTCAGTCGCTGTGTGCGACAGTCGCATGCACTGCCATTCGAGGAACTGAGAAACATTTATGCAAAATGTGTGTTAATGGTAGAAATGTTGTGGTATTGCTGGATTCAGGTAGCCTTGTGACCCTGATAAAGGCTGAGTTAGTTAAAACAGAGGTCTCTGGGAATAGCAAGGTAGCTGTTATTTGTGTGCATGGGGACACCCGAGAGTATCCAGTGACTACAGTGTGTTTCGAGACCCCCAAAGGTACCCTCTCTCATCCAGTGGGCTTAGTATCTCAGTTACCGCATGACGCCATTGTGGGAAGGGATTTTCCGAAGTTCTGGGAACTGTGGGATGATCCTGAGCCCCCCACTGGTGCCCCTATGTACCAGGAATGTGATAGCCAGAACTCCCCTGAGAGTGGTGAGGACTCTCCGGAATTTCCCTTATCAGTATTGGCAGGGGAGACTCAAGAAACTGGAGAGGAGCCCACCTCCTCAGACGAAAACCTACCGTCTGTGGAGTTTTCTGATCTTGAGGTTCACAGGGAAAACTTTGCCACAGAACAGTTGAAAGACCCCGCCCTAATAAAGGCACGGGAAAACGTAGTGAAAATAGATGGCGAGTTAGTGAACCCAGATAATACCTGCACTTACCCATACTTCAGCGTAGAGAAGGACCTACTGTATCGGGTGGCAAAAAGGGCAGAAGAAACCGTTGAGCAGCTTGTGGTGCCCAAACCTTACAGGAAGTTGGTGTTGGAGTTGGCCCATGGGCACATTCTTGGAGGTCATCTGGGGACAAAGAAAACCCGAGAGAGGGTATTACAGAGATTCTATTGGCCGGGGGTGATGAAGGACATAGAAAATTATTGTTCCTCCTGCCCTGTGTGTCAGAGGTCGGCCCCGATGCCACATTTCCGTAGCCCGCTGGTCCCTCTACCCATCATTGAGGTCCCGTTTGAGAGGATCGCCATGGATTTGGTAGGTCCTATAATCAAGTCCGCTAGGGGGCACCAGTACATATTAGTTATAATGGACTATGCCACCCGTTATCCAGAAGCGATCCCTCTCCGAAATACCTCGGCCAAAACCATAGCCAAAGAGCTATCTCTTGTGTTTAGCCGGGTGGGTATTTGTAAAGAACTGCTTACGGACCAAGGTACACCCTTTATGTCCCGGGTTATGAAGGAGCTGTGTAAATTGTTCAAAGTGACGCAATTACGTACATCTGTGTATCACCCCCAAACCGATGGGCTGGTTGAAAGATTCAACAAAACCCTAAAACAAATGTTGAAGAAAGTGGTGGATAGAGATGGAAAGGATTGGGACTGTCTACTTCCTTATCTGATGTTTGCTATTAGGGAGGTGCCCCAATCCTCTACGGGATTCTCCCCCTTTGAGTTACTGTATGGGAGACACCCAAGAGGGCTGTTGGATATTGCCAAGGAAACTTGGGAAAGTGAGAGTTCTCCCCACAGGAGTCTGATTGAGCATGTTGCCCTGATGCAAGACCGAATTGCACAGGTAATGCCCATCGTGAAGGAACATTTGGCCCAAGCGCAGTTAGCACAGCAGAGAGTGTACAACCGTGGAGCCAAGACCCGTACCTTTTCCCCGGGGGATAGGATACTGGTACTTGTCCCTACGGTTGAAAGTAAATTCCTTGCCAAATGGCAAGGCCCCTACGAGATAATAGAAAAAGTGAGCGAAGTGAATTACAAGGTCAGACAACCAGGAAGGCGAAAGCCCGAACAGATCTATCACGTTAATCTGTTGAAAGCCTGGAGGGATAGAGAGTCCCTAGTCGCAGACACTTGGTCACCAGCTCAAACTGGTTGCGTGATTCCTGAGGTTGGAATAGCAGCCACCTTGTCACAACCCCAACAACAGGAGGTTAAGGAGTTTGTGCTTCGCAACAAGGAGGTATTCTCTGAGCTGCCGGGACAAACATCTGGGGTAGAGCATGACATCATTACCCCGCCCGGTGAAAGGGTGAAGTTAAAACCCTATCGGATCCCAGAGGCCCGACGGGAGGCAATACGGGAGGAAGTACAGAAAATGCTGAACTTAGGGGTGATAGAGGAGTCCCAAAGTGATTGGTCTAGTCCCATTGTGTTGGTGCCTAAACCGGATGGGAGCTGGCGATTTTGTAACGATTTTCGTCAGTTGAACAAAGTTACAAAATTTGACACCTACCCCATGCCACGTATAGATGAGTTGATCGACCGGCTGGGAACAGCCCGATACATGACGACTCTTGACCTCACAAAAGGGTATTGGCAAATCCCCCTGGCCAAATTGGCCAAAGAGAAAACCGCATTTGTAACCCCAGACGGGGCGTTCCAATATAAAAGAATGCCGTTCGGGTTACAGAATGCGCCGGCCACATTCCAGCGGAAAATGGACCAGATGCTGAGGCCCCATCGGAAGTATGCTGCGGCTTACCTGGATGACGTAATTGTCCATAGCACAGATTGGGCCTCACATCTGCCAAAAGTGCAAGCAGTCCTGGACTCTGTTCGGGAAGCGGGGTTTACGGCTAACCCCAAGAAGTGTACCATTGGGCAGGAGGAGGCCAAATATCTTGGGTACACCATTGGGAGGGGAGTAATAAAACCCCAACTCAACAAAGTCGAGGCCATCCAGAGTTGGCCAGGTTCCAACAGCAAGAAGCAGGTACGAGCCTTTCTGGGAATCGCTGGGTATTATCGGCGATTCATTCCCCACTTTGCTTCTAAGGCTGTGCCCCTAACCAACCTAACGAAGGGGAAAGGGTCGGTCATGATTAAATGGACCCCCGAGGCTGAGGCAGCATTCCAATTCTTGAAACAAGCCTTATGTAGCCAGCCAGTGTTGTACTCACCCGACTTCTCTAAAGACTTTGTCGTACAAAGTGATGCGTCAGATGTGGGGTTAGGAGCAGTATTGTCCCAGGTCTGGAACGGGGAAGAGCACCCAGTCATTTACCTCAGCAGGAAGTTGAAGTCCCATGAGGTAAATTACGCCACCATTGAAAAGGAGTGTTTAGCGGTGAAGTGGGCTCTAGATTCCCTTCGGTACTACCTGCTAGGTAGGCACTTTGACATGGTTACGGATCACGCTCCGTTAAAGTGGATGGCTCAAAACAAGGAAACAAATAGAAGAGTGAATAGGTGGTTCCTGGCCCTCCAGGAATTCAACTTCACAGTAAAGCATCGCCCTGGCGTTCAAATGGGGAATGTGGATGCTTTGTCTCGAGTACATGAATGCCTGATTGCTGGTGTTCCAACCCCGAGGTTAAAACAAGAGGGGGGGGGTATGTGACTGCAGGAAGGTAAAGTCACCTGGTTGCATCCAGGGGGGTAGATATATTTCGCCCAGATTCAGGCTTTACGCCGACTTATACAACTAGGTGGAGAGTTGTATAAGCCCAGCTGAGGCTAGTGGGCTCATGGATGACTCATACCTCTAGGGAGAGTGTGGGGCGTCGTGCAGACAGGGAGTTGATGAGACCAGCTGAAGCTTGTCAGCTCATTTAGGCCTCTATAAGAACTCCCAGCTTCATTAGATGTTAGCTCATGCCTGGACCCAGACCTGTGTGGACTGTCTAGGGAGAGTGAACCCCTGTGCGGTGAGACAAAGCCTGTGTGGCTATTTGCTTGGACATTTAAAACCAGGGACTTAGGGACTAGGACAGCACTAGGCTGATCCCAGTTGTTAGTTAGGAAACCTGTATGTTTAGTCAGAGGTCAAGTTGACCAGGATTTATTTTGTTTATGTTTCTTTTGGCTTTGCTGTGTTTTGTCACTGTAAATAGAAAATAAACCGCACCTTTTTTTGATTTTGAAAACCACAACCTCCGTTTGCTGGGCCTGTTTTTGTGTGGGGAGCCCATCCCGGGGGTCACACACACCCGCTGCCGAGCTAACCCCCTCACAATATATATATATATATATATATATATATATATATATATATATATATATATACACTGTATACAGTTCAGCTAGATCTCACTGCAGAGCGTTCCTGGTGTACTGTTCCTAATATACTACAGACAGGCAGTTGATTCAGTTAGCTGCAGTATATTCAGTACTGTATCCTGAGCACAGTGTGCAGCTAGATCTCACTGCAGACCATTCCTGTTGTTCTCCTACTAATATACTACAGGCAGGCAGTTAATTCAGTTTGCTGCAGTATATAAAGTACTGTATCCTGTGCACAGTGTGCAGCTAGATCTCACTGCAGACCATTCCTGTTGTTCTCCTCCTAATATACTACAGGCAGGCAGTTGATTCAGTTAGCTTCAGTATATTCAGTACTGTATCCTGAGCACAGTGTGCAGCTAGATCTCACTGCAGACCATTCCTGTTGTTCTCCTACTAATATACTACAGGCAGGCAGTTAATTCAGTTTGCTGCAGTATATAAAGTACTGTATCCTGTGCACAGTGTGCAGCTAGATCTCACTGCAGACCATTCCTGTTGTTCTCCTCCTAATATACTACAGGCAGGCAGTTGATTCAGTTAGCTTCAGTATATTCAGTACTGTATCCTGAGCACAGTGTGCAGCTAGATATCACTGCAGACCATTCCTGTTGTTCTCCTACTAATATACTACAGGCAGGCAGTTGATTCAGTTAGCTGCAGTATATAAAGTACTGTATCCTGTGTGTAGCTAGATCTCACTTCAGGCCATTCCTGTTGTTCTCTTCCTAATATACTACAGGCAGACAGTTGATTCAGTTAGCTGCAGTATATAAAGTACTGGATCCTGTGCACAGTGTGCAGCTAGATCTCACTGCAGACCATTCGTGTTGTTCTCATCCTAATATACTACAGGCAGGCAGTTGATTCAGTTAGCTGCAGTATATAAAGTACTGGATCCTGTGCACAGTGTGCAGCTAGATCTCACTGCAGACCATTCCTGTTGTTCTCATCCTAATATACTACAGGCAGGCAGTTGATTCAGTTAGCTGCAGTATATAAAGTACTGTATCCTGTGCACAGTGTGCAGCTAGATCTCACTGCAGACCATTCCTGTTGTTCTCCTCCTAACATACTAAAGGCAGGCAGTTGATTCAGTTAGCTGCAGTATATAAAGTACTGTATCCTGTGCACAGTGTGCAGCTAGATCTCACTGCAGACCATTCCTGTTGTTCTCATCCTAATATACTACAGGCAGGCAGTTGATTCAGTTAGCTGCAGTATATAAAGTACTGTATCCTGTGTGTAGCTAGATCTCACTGCAGGCCATTCCTGTTGTTCTCTTCCTAATATACTAAAGGCAGACAGTTGATTCAGTTAGCTGCAGTATATAAAGTACTGGATCCTGTGCACAGTGTGCAGCTAGATCTCACTGCAGACCATTCCTGTTGTTCTCCTCCTAATAAACTACAGGCAGGCAGTTGATTCAGTTAGCTGCAGTATATAAAGTACTGTATCCTGTGTGTAGCTAGATCTCACTGCAGACCATTCCTGTTGTTCTCATCTTAATCTACTACAGGCAGGCAGTTGATTCAGTTAGCTGCAGTATATAAAGTACTGTATCCTGTGTGTAGCTAGATCTCACTGCAGACCATTCCTGTTGTTCTCCTCCTAATATACTACAGGCAGGCAGTTGATTCAGTTAGCTTCAGTATATTCAGTACTGTATCCTGAGCACAGTGTGCAGCTAGATCTCACTGCAGACCATTCCTGTTGTTCTCCTACTAATATACTACAGGCAGGCAGTTGATTCAGTTAGCTGCAGTATATAAAGTACTGTATCCTGTGTGTAGCTAGATCTCACTGCAGGCCATTCCTGTTGTTCTCTTCCTAATATACTACAGGCAGACAGTTGATTCAGTTAGCTGCAGTATATAAAGTACTGGATCCTGTGCACAGTGTGCAGCTAGATCTCACTGCAGACCATTCCTGTTGTTCTCCTCCTAATATACTACAGGCAGGCAGTTGATTCAGTTAGCTGCAGTATATAAAGTACTGTATCCTGTGCACAGTGTGCAGCTAGATCTCACTGCAGACCATTCCCGTTGTTCTCCTCCTAATATACTACAGGCAGGCAGTTGATTCAGTTTGCTGCAGTATATAAAGTACTGTATCCTGTGCACAGTGTGCAGCTAGATCTCACTGCAGACCATTCCTGTTGTTCTCTTCCTAATATATTATAGGCAGGCAGTTGATTCAGTTAGCTGCAGTATATAAAATACTGTATCCTGTGCACAGTGTGCAGCTAGATCTCACTGCAGACCATTCCTGTTGTTCTCCTCCTAATATACTACAGGCAGGCAGTTGATTCAGTTTGCTGCAGTATATAAAGTACTGTATCCTGTGCACAGTGTGCAGCTAGATCTCACTGCAGACCATTCCTGTTGTTCTCCTCCTAATATACTACAGGCAGGCAGTTGATTCAGTTCGCTGCAGTATATAAAATACTGTATCCTGTGCACAGTGTGCAGCTAGATCTCACTGCAGACCATTTCTGTTGTTCTCTTCCTAATATACTACAGGCAGGCAGTTGATTCAGTTAGCTGCAGTATATAAAGTACTGTATCCTGTGCACAGTGTGCAGCTAGATCTCACTGCAGACCATTCCTGTTGTTCTCCTCCTAATATACTACAGGCAGGCAGTTGATTTAGTTAGCAGCAGTACATTCAGTACTGTATCCTGTCCTGAGCACAGTGTGCAGCTAGATCTCACTGCAGACCATTCATGTTGTTCTCTTCCTAATATACTACAGGCAGGCAGTTGATTCAGTTAGCTGCAGTATATAAAGAACTGTATCCTGTGCACAGTGTGCAGCTAGATCTCACTGCAGACCATTCCTGTTCTCTTCCTAATATGCTACGGGCAGGCAGTTGATTCTGTTAGCTGCAGTATATTCAGTACTGTATCCTGAGCACAGTGTGCAGCTAGATCTCACTGCAGACCTATCCTGTTGTTCTACTCCTAATATACTACAGACAGGCAGTTGATTCAGTTAGCTGAAGTATATTCAGTACTGTATCCTGTGCACAGTGTGCAGCTAGATCTCACTGCAGACCATTCCTGTTGTTCTCCTCCTAATATACTACAGGCAGGCAGTTGATTCAGTTAGCTGCAGAATATTCAGTACTGTATCCTGTGCACAATGTGCAGCTAGATCTCACTGCAGAGCATTCCTGTTGTTCTCCTCCTAATATACTACAGGTAGGCAGTTTATTCAGTACTGTATCCTGTGCACAGTGTGCAGCAAGATTTCACTGCAGACTATTCCTGCTGTTCTCTTCCTAATATACTACAGCCAGGCAGTTGATTCAGTTAGCTGCAGTATATTCAGTATATATATACATCCCAGCTTCGTGCAGCTACATCTCACTGCAGGCCATTCCTGGTGTACCTATTCAAATACATCAAATACAGTATGTATGGAAGGCCAACAAGGAGAGGCAGACACTCACAGACCACTAAAAGAGGGCAAGCAGGCTCTGTGTCTAGAGCCAACAGTGCTGGTCGTGGACACGGTGCATTCTCAGCACGTGGCCATGGGGCACGCTTGGCTCAAGGTCATCAGTTACTCCTTCCCTAGCCCCACCATCATGCACAGAGGAGTCCTCCGAACTGTTCGACCACAGTGTTGGGTACATGCTGCAGGAGGATGCGCAGCGTTTTGAAGGCTCTGACGATGGTATCCAGCTTGAGGAAGGCAGTAATGTGAGCCCAGAGAGAGGAGGTGCCCAAGAAGGACAACAAACTGGCAGTCATGTTCCCCCAACTGCAGCATACTGCCAGGTTTGCTCCAGTGACGAGGAGGGAGGGGATGATGAGGTCACTGACTCTGCTTGGGTGCCTGATAGGAGAGAGGAGGAGGAGGAGGCACATCTCCAACGAGGCAGGATGCTCTCCAGGGGCCAGCTTAAGGGCAGCCAACCGACTGCATCACACCGCAGAGCTCCGCATGTGCGGGATGCTGCTGACTCTGCGCGGTTTTCCAAAAGTTCTTTGGTGTGGGCCTTTTTTGACACGTGTGCAGCAGATCGCACCGTTGCTGTTTGCAACATATGTCTGCAGCGTATCAAGCGTGGCCAAAACAGAATACGCTTGGGCACCACATGCTTGACCAGACATATGTCGACCTGCCATGAAGTCCGTTGGCAAGCGTATTTAAAAGACCCACACCAAAGAACAAAGCAGACCTCTCCTTGCTCCTCATCAGCTGGGATCTCCAACCCCACTATACCTTCAGTCCTCTAAGAAACCTGCACTGAGAGGAATGAAGGTGTAGAATTAGATGTGCCACTGCCAAGTACTTGCGGGTAATCTGCTATCGCTACACCAACGTCCGATTGTAGTAGGCAAAATTCCCTACCCCAGTTGCTAAACCAGCGAAAGAAATTCGCTCCCAGCCATCCACATGCCCAGCGGTAGAGATGAGCTTCGTGTTCGAGTCGAACACACGTTCGACTCGAACATTGGCAAATTCAAATGACGCGAACGGCCCACAATACACTGCGCCATCGCAGTGCGACCCCGGCGCTGTGATTGGCCAAGCATGCACTGTGACCCTGCATACTTGGCCAATCACAGCGCCAGCAGCGAGGAGAGCCATACTTGGCCACAGGCAGGATGCCTGTGGCCAATCATAGCTCAGGGGGGTTTAGTACACGCCCCACACTATAAAAGGCCGCCAGCGCGGCGGCCTTGTGCAGTGTGTTCCGGCGTGCAGGGAAAGAGATACATATGCAGGGACAGTGTGTTCTATGTTCTGTTCTTTTCTCAGGCATCTGCATCTGCTGTTCTCTAAGCTAGATAGGCAGGCAGGGACTTTTCTTAGGCATCTGCAGGAGTTGCTGTTCATTGCTGTTCTCTAAGCTAGATAGGCAGGCAGGGACAGTGTGTTCTTTTCTCAGGCATCTGCAGGAGTTGCTGTTCATTGCTGTTCTCTAAGCTAGATAGGCAGGCAGGGACAGTGTGTTCTTTTCTCAGGCATCTACAGGAGTTGCTGTTCATTGCTGTTCTCTAAGCTAGATAGGCAGGCAGGGACAGTGTGTTATTTTCTCAGGCATCTGCAGCAGTTAGTGGGTGTTGTGTGCCCCAGCACAGTATACACCTGTATATACCCGTCATTGCTGTTCTCTAAGCTAGATAGGCAGGCAGGGACAGTGTGTTCTTTTCTCAGGCATCTGCAGCAGTTAGTGGGTGTTGTGTGCCCCAGCACAGTATACACCTGTATATACCCGTCATTGCTGTTCTCTAAGCTAGATAGGCAGGCAGGGACAGTGTGTTCTTTTCCCAGGCATCTGCAGCAGTTAGTGGGTGTTGTGTGCCCCAGCACAGTATACACCTGTATATACCCGTCATTGCTGTTCTTTAAGCTAGATAGGCAGGCAGGGACAGTGTGTTCTTTTCTCAGGCATCTGCAGCAGTTAGTGGGTGTTGTGTGCCCCAGCACAGTATACACCTGTATATACCCGTCATTGCTGTTCTCTAAGCTAGATAGGCAGGCAGGGACAGTGTGTTCTTTTCTCAGGCATCTGTAGCAGTTAGTGGGTGTTGTGTGCCCCAGCACAGTATACACCTGTATATACCCGTCACTGCTGTTCTCTAATACAGGCATTTGCAGGAGTTTGTGGGTGTTGTGTGCCCTAGTACAGTATACACCTGTATATACCCGTCATTGCTGTTCTCTAATAAAGGCATCTGCTGGAGTTAGTGGGTGTTGTGTGCCCTAGTACAGTATACACCTGTATATACCCGTCATTGCTGTTCTCTAATACAGGCATCTGCAGGAGTTAGTGGGTGTTGTGTGCCCTAGTACAGTATACACCTGTATATACCCGTCATTGCTGTTCTCTAATACAGGCATCTGCAGGAGTTAGTGGGTGTTGTGTGCCCTAGTACAGTATACACCTGTATATACCCGTCATTGCTGTTCTGTAATAAAGGCATCTGCTGGAGTTAGTGGGTGTTGTGTGCCCTAGTACAGTATACACCTGTATATACCCGTCATTGCTGTTCTCCAATAAAGGCATCTGCTGGAGTTAGTGGGTGTTGTGTGCCCTACTACAGTATACACCTGTATATACCCGTCATTGCTGTTCTCTAATAAAGGCATCTGCTGGAGTTAGTGGGTGTTGTGTGCCCTAGTACAGTATACACCTGTATATACCCGTCATTGCTGTTCTCTAATAAAGGCATCTGCTGGAGTTAGTGGGTGTTGTGTGCCCTAGTACAGTATACACCTGTATATACCCGTCATTTCTGTTCTCTAATAAAGGCATCTGCTGGAGTTAGTGGGTGTTGTGTGCCCTAGTACAGTATACACCTGTATATACCCGTCATTGCTGTTCTCTAATAAAGGCATCTGCTGGAGTTAGTGGGTGTTGTGTGCCTCCAGCACAATATACACTACCCAAATGCTGGTTTTCCCATCTCCCTGCAGGCCATTACTATGTCTGGAAGGCCAACAAAGAGAGGCAGACAGTCAGGAGCCAATAAAAGAGGGCAAGCAGGCTCTGTGTCTAGAGACAACAGTGCTGGTTGTGGACGCGGTGCATTGTCATCAGCACGTGGCCATGGGACACGCTTGTCCTTATTTTCGGCAGCTGGACGTGTTGAGCCGCATCATGCCAAAGACTTGGTAGACTGGATGACCAAGCCCTCCTCATCCTCCTCATTGTGTTGCGTTTGTTAAAAATATGATTTTTATTATATTACTCAGACATAGGATACATGGGACAATTTTACAATAGTGAGTTGGTCAGATTACTGTCATCTTTTTTGGTTTGAGTAGATTTCTCAAACAAATGCTGTTTTTTATACAATGGGGTTAGATACCATTGTTGTATTCAGTAAACAAGTAAGACATTACTTGTTTGAGATATCTTTCAGCTCTCAAACTGAAAGAATGACTGTTTAGATTACTGACAGGTTTGTTTTTAGTAGACAATAAGTAGACAGCATTGTTGTATTCAACAGTCCATTGTTTTCTACAGCTACAGTAAACAGGTATGTTTTCTGTTCGGTAACAATGGTAAACAGCCTGACACATAAAAAGGGGGATTCAGGCATTTGCTAGGGAACACACACACCATGTTGCTGTAACATCAGAAGAAGCCACTCATCATAAGAAGAACTGACCTGGTCTCCAAGAACAATCATTGCCAATGGAGATCACGAGTAACAGAAGATAAGTAACTTAAATGTATTTGTAGTTATAGACCATAGGCTGTTCTATTTTCTAGGCATTTTGCTTGTTATAGATATCCGTCAGTCTTGTAGTGTATTCCTAATATTGTAATAGTTTTGTATGTACAGCATCTTGTATAGTAAAAGCACATTTACACACTGCAGAAGTCTCAGCTTCCTTGTTATACCACAGAGTAACCTTGCTAGATAGACGCAAGCAAAACATTTTGGGGGCTCGGCCGCGATCTGTGCTATAATTCAATTGAAGCAGACTTGTTTTTCTGTAGTGTGTTGTGTAGCTTGTGCTAGGTAAAATGTTGCGTAAGCTGTTTAGGAAAAGCAAGGCTGCAGAGGGTTCTGGTGACCAGAAGAAAGTGTGCAGCTTACCTATCTGGGCCAGAAATAATGAGTGGGAGCCTCTTGCTAAAGAATTTGTGAAGTATGCTCCTCCCTTGAAGCTGACTGTGGGTGATAAAGTCTCAGATAATTTTGTAGATTTTAGCCTTAAGGGGTTGGATTTAAGTAAGAAAGAGAAGAGGACAGTGTCCACAGTGGGTTGGTACTTCCTCCATGCTCTCTATACTGAATCACATAGAAGGGAGAAGGCAGAGGCAGAAGTTAAGGTTTTAAAAGACCAGCTAGCAGTTGCTTCAGAGTGTGTACGTTCAACCGCTAGTCAGGCTGATGATTTGCAAGAGCGGTGTGCAGCCCTCATGACCAAATCAATTAATGCCTTAAGAAAAAGGAAGGGGCGTAAACCTGTTAGTAAAGCCAGGGTACGTGCCATTGTCACATCCCAAAATTGAGATTGTGAGGATGTGCTCTCCTCAAATGATAGTGAGGATGAGGACATAGAGTTTGATATTTCAGATGATGATCTGCTAGTAGGAAAGAAAAAGTATGCCAGACCTCTCATTACTAAGCATAGGAAACGGCAACATGATAGAGAGGATATGGCAGATGGGGAGGTGCATTATCGCAACCCCAGAGATGTTGAAATTGAAGAAGTACGGGAGTTTACACAAACTGAACTCCATGAGCTGGCAAAACAATACAAACAAAGGTCTGGGGAGCCCCTATTGAGTTGGCTCCTACGCTTATGGGATGAAGGGGAGGACAGTGTTGTTTTGTCAGGTAAGGAAGCAGTGGCTATGGGAGTGTTAACCCATGATTCACAATTGCGTCAGGCAATGCGAAAAGCCAGAGAGTTTAGCGTGAATTTTTCACTGTTAGACCTTGTGAGAGATGGAAAAGTCCGAGTATACGCCAGTCCTACTGACCTGGAAAATACCTACTCCTGGAGATCAATAGGAGAGGGTATTTCCAGGTTACGTGAGATGGGTTGTATAACCGGATTAAATACATTTCCAGAATGGATAGGTCCAGATATGGAACCCTTTACGTCTGCTCTGCGCTCTAAGCTCAGGGCTCCATTATTGTCTTTGTTGGGAGGCCTGGGATTAAACAGCAAGATTCATGAAGCCACAACCCTTTTAAGCCAGTTGGGGGAGATAGAGGAGACTAAAACAAAACCTGTCAGGGCAGTAGATAAGGTCAGGGCCAGACAGGAATAATACAAGCAGAAAAGAACATAGAAGAAACGGAATGGGGTAGAGAAGACAGAAGGTGAATAGAAAACCAGGCTAGTTGTTTCTAGGAAAGAAATGTGGGTTGACCTATTAAAGGCAGGAGTACCTAGAGATGAGATAGATGGCATTCCTACTGCAGAAATGTTGAAGAGGTGGAAACATTTAGTAGGTAAAACTATCCTGCATTGAAGTCAGCTGTACCAGATATGATCTCAATTGTTGAGAAAATTGCTAAAGATGCAGGAGAATATCATGCTGTGATAGACCTGGCTAATGCTTTCTTTTCAATTTTGATAGACCCAGATTGTAAAGACCAGTTTGCTATGGTGTGGGACGGCCGCCAGTACACTTTCACTGTCCTTCCGCAAGGCTATCTTCATACTCCAACGATTTGTCATGGACTGATTGCCCGAGATTTAAGTACCCTGAATTTGAAAGTCGCTGTGTTTCACTACATTGATGACATCATGATCTCTGGGACAAAAGAAGATGTAACTGAAGCACTGCACCTGCTGATACAACACTTGGAGAACAGAGGGTGGGCTATCAACAGAGACAAAGTCCAAGGACCTGCCACAGAGGTGAAATTCCTAGGAATGATGTGG
The DNA here is from genome assembly GCA_029206835.1 of Rana muscosa. Classification (NCBI taxonomy): domain Eukaryota; kingdom Metazoa; phylum Chordata; class Amphibia; order Anura; family Ranidae; genus Rana; species Rana muscosa. Next base: position 151,884,674 of record CM055118.1, on the reverse strand, counting down.
ACTGGGCCACAGAGGAAGATTCCAGAGACAGTTGTGCAAACTATCCAGGCGCTGTCGCCCCCTACTACCAAAAAAGAGGCACAGAAGTTCATTGGAGTTGTGGGATTCTGGAGATCGTTCATCCCACATCTTGGACTGATATTGAGGCCTATATACAATGTTACCAGAAAAAAGACTGAGTTCTCATGGGGTTCAGAGCAGCGGACTGCATTCCTGGCTGCTAAAGAAGCTATTTTGCAGCATCAGGGATTGGGACCCATGAGACAAGGAGTACCATTTCAGCTGAATGTAGTGGAGCAGAATGGTACCATATCTTGGAGTCTGTGGCAGCTAAATGAAAAGAAAGGACTGAGAGCAATACCTATTGGATTTTGGTCCAAACAACTGACAGGGGCACAAACTAGATACACGCCCCTAGAGAAGTACCTGTTTGGGGCCTACACAGCACTTCAACATGTAGAGACCATTACAGAAAAGGACACAGTCACCATCCATACTGCATTACTAATAGCAGGATGGGTGAGAGATAATGGACTGACCACTAGGGCAGCTGAAGCCCAGAACCGGACACTGATGAAATGGAAGTGGTACCTTCAAGAAAGAGGGGGTATTGCAGCTGGGGATGTTAGAGACATTTCAAAACAGTTGGCAGGGCTTGTTACTTTTACCAGCACCCGGCCAGAAGAAGAAATTCCTGTGCTGCAGTCATCCCCCATTCAAGAGGCTCCACCCTTTGAGTCTCTGTCAGAAGACATGAAGGAGTCAGCATGGTTCACTGATGGTTCATCCATATTCGCCTCGTCTGGGCGTAAATGGACAGCAGCAGCCTACAACCCAAGTACAGACACAGTCCTGCAGGAGTCCGGAATCGGAGGGTCCAGTCAGTATGCAGAGTTGAAAGCTGTAGTGATAACTCTTCAGGAGGATCCTTCTTCCCATGTCACTATCTACACTGACCACTGGGCGGTTTTTAAAGGACTGACAACTTGGATGCCCACGTGGAAGTCCAATGAATGGATGATTCATGGAAAGGTGGTGTGGGGAGGCAAGGAAGTCTGGGACTACATCTGGAAGGAAGCTCACTCCCGCACCATAAAAGTGGGGCATGTTGATGCACATGTGCCCCTAGTACCAGACTTTGAGAACTATAACAGAGTTGCAGATGAAATCGCCAAAGTGAAGGCAGTTGTGCCAATTGATCCTGTTTTGATGAACTTGGCCAACTGGGCCCACAAGCAATCTGGACATTTGGGGCAGAAAGCAACACATGAATGGACACAGCAGAGAGGATTGCCTATATCCATGGACATGATAAAGACTGTAATAGGGAACTGTACAGTGTGTGGAGAAGTGCGACAATGGCCATTGCAAAAGTACTCCACCGGGTCGATTAAGAGGGGTGAGAGGCCTGCAGAGATCTGGCAGATTGACTTCATCGGTCCCCTGCCCCGGGGAAACAATGAACTGAGATATTGTTGCACTGCAGTGGACACCTATTCAGGACTTATGCTTGTCCATCCTTGCAAACGTGCAGATCAAGCCGCAACACTTCAACTGCTCCAGAAACTTGTCGTTGCTTATGGTTGTCCCAAACAGATCCAAAGTGATAATGGCTCACACTTCACCGGATCAACAGTACAGCAGTGGGCCAAAGATTCTGGAGTGTACTGGTTGTGCCACATCCCATACCATCCACAGGCAGCTGGTTTGATTGAAAGATACAACAGGCTATTGAAAGACCAGATACGCAAACTTACACCCACACATACACTAAGGGGGTGGGATCGGGTCCTCACACAGGCAGTCATGTTGTTAAATTCTAGGCCAATAGCCAAAAGCACACCATATGAGAGGATGGTAGGGGCTGAGGCACAGATTCCACAGCTGGAGTGCAGAGTTCAGTATTTATGTAAGGTTACTGAAAGAACAGGGTTTAACAGATACCATGTTACTGCTTCCCATGACATAGAAATTAAGAGTGACATATCTGAAGCTGAAGCCTATCTAGGAATGAGAGGGCATCTGGCAGGAAGGTTTGAAGTTATATTTGCATTGGCTGATGAGCTTCAAGACAGTGGCTGGGACTCTGACTGGTTAGTGGATACTTCTCAGCAAGAGTGGAAAGTGAGGCTACATAACATCAAACCTTCCAAAAATAAACAGCAGTGATCTTCTGGGAAATATCAGTATATTTCCTCTCCTCCCTATTGATGTTCTTTGGGAGGGTCAGAGGTGCATACAGGCAGGTGGCAAAGTATTGGTCAGATATCCAGGCAAGAAGCCATTTAGAGGAGAGATTGTAGCTAAAGGGCCAGGATCTACTGTTTATGTATTGTTAGAAGGAACAGATAATCCGCTTTGTTTTCCACTCCACAGGCTGTCTCCGATTTGATTCATAGGAAGACCAGAGAAAGTGGTTACATGATGGAAAGAATGACGGAAGATCGCAAGAGCTGTGGAGAACAAGGCCTTTGATGTATTTCAAGCCTGGACTTATTTCTAAAGAACTTTAGAATGGACTTTCTAATGAACTTTTATCCAAAGACTGAAACACCTTCCCAGTAACATAAATATGGGAGGGGTTGCATTTAAGGAAAATTCATGTGTAGAATGAGAGAGAAAAAAAATCATAGGGTGGATCGTGTTGCGTTTGTTAAAAATATGATTTTTATTATATTACTCAGACATAGGATACATGGGACAGTTTTACAATAGTGAGTTGGTCAGATTACTGTCGTCTTTTTTTGGTTTGAGTAGATTTCTCAAACAAATGCTGTTTTTTATACAATGGGGTTAGATACCATTGTTGTATTCAGTAAACAAGTAAGACATTACTTGTTTGAGATTTCTTTCAGCTCTCAAACTGAAAGAATGACTGTTTAGATTACTGACAGGTTTGTTTTGAGTAGACAATAGGTAGACAGCATTGTTGTATTCAACAGTCCATTGTTTTCTACAGCTACAGTAAACAGGTATGTTTTCTGTTCGGTAACAATGGTAAACAGCCTGACACATAAAAAGGGGGATTCAGGCATTTGCTAGGGAACACACACATCATGTTGCTGTAACATCAGAAGAAGCCACTCATCATAAGAAGAACAGAACCTGGTCTCCAAGAAGAATCATTGCCAATGGAGATCACGAGTAACAGAAGATAAGTAACCTAAATGTATTTGTAGTTATAGACCATAGGCTGTTCTATTTTCTAGGCATTTTGCTTGTTATAGATATCTGTCAGTCTTGTAGTGTTTTCCTAATATTGTAATAGTTTTGTATGTACAGCATCTTGTATAGTAAAAGCACATTTACACACTGCAGTAGTCTTAGCTTCCTTGTTATACCACAGAGTAACCTTGCTAGATAGACGCAAGCAAAACACTCATCCTCCCTTACCCAGGCTCAGGGTACTGGCAAAGCAGCTGCCAAAGCGTCCTCTTCCCTCGTATCAATGTCATCATCAGTCACTCCTTCCCTAGACCCACCGTGTCCTCCTGAGGAGTCCCCTGAACAGTTTGAGCACAGTGTTGGGTACATGCTCCAGGAGGATGCCCAGCATTTCAAAGGGTCTGAAGATGATACCCAGCTAGAGGAAGGCAGTAGCGTAAGAGCAGAGAGAGGGGATGCTCAAGAAGGAGAGCAATCTGGCAGTCATGTTCCAGCAGCTGCAGCATACTGCCAGATTGGCTCCAGTGATGAGAAGGGAGGGGATGATGAGGTCACTGACTCCACGTGGGTGCCTGATAGGACAGAGGAGGAGGAGGAGGATGAGGAGGAGGCACATCTCCAACGAGGCAGGATGCCCTCCGGGGGCCAGCGTAAGGGCAGCACACCGACTGAATCACACCGCAGAGCTCCGCCTGTGCAGGGCGCTGCCTCTGCCCGTTATTCCAAAAGTTCTTTGGTGTGGGCTTTTTTGAGTCGAGTGCATCAGATCGCACCGCTGCTGTTTGCAACATATGTCTGAAGCGTATCTCGCGTGGCCAAATTATCAGCCGCTTGGGCACCACATGCTTGACCAGACATATGTTGACCTGCCATGCAGCTCGTTGGCAAGCGTACCTTAAAGACCCACACCAAAGAACAAAGCGGACCTCTCCTTGCTCCTCATCAGCTGGGATCTCCAACCCCACTGTACCTTCAGTCCTCTCTGAAACCTGCACTGAGAGGAATGAAGGTGTAGAATTAGGTGTGTCACAGCCAAGTACTTGCGGGCACTCTGCTAGCAGTACTCCGACGTCCGATTATAGCAGGCAAATTTCCCTGCCCCAGCTGCTGGACCGTTGAAAGAAGTTCACTCCCAGCCATCCACATGCCCAGCGGTTGAATGCTAGCTTGGCTAAATTGCTAGCACTTCAACTGCTGCCTTTTCAGTTGGTAGACTCGGCCCCCTTCCGTGAGTTTGTGCAATGTGCGGTTCCTCAGTGGCAGGTTCCCAAACGCCACTTTTTCTCACGGAAGGCGATTCCCGCTCTCTACCGACATGTGGAAGGCAATGTCCATGCCTCGCTGGACAGGGCGGTCAGCGGTAAGGTGCATATTACCGCTGACTCATGGTCCAGCAGGCATGGACAGGGACGTTACCTTTCTTTCACGGCCCATTGGGTCACTCTTTTGGCAGCTGGGAAGGATGCAGGACAAGGTGCAGTAGTGTTGGAGGTTGTTCCGCCACCACGCCTCCAAAATGCTACTACTGGCTGTGACACACCTCTCTCCTCCACCCCCTCCTCTTCTTCTTCCTCCATGGCCTCTTCCTGTGCTTTGTCCTCGGAACCAGCGGTGCTCCGTAGGCGTTCAAGGGGCTATGCAAGTACACAGGCAAAAATATGCCATGCCGTGCTTGCACTGGTGTGTTTGGGGGACAGGAGCCACAGAGGTTCTGTCAGCTCTGCAGGGGCAGGCTGAGAGGTGGTTGATGCCACGCAAGCTTAAGCCAGGAATGGTGGTTTGCAACAATGGCACCAACCTCCTCTCCGCCCTCCGACAGGGACAACTGACCCATGTGCCCTGTGTGGCTCACGTCCTTAACCCGGTGGTGCAGCGGTTCTTGGGCAGGTACCCGGGCTTACAGGATGTCCTGAGGCAGGCCAGGAAAGTCTGTGTGCATTTCCGCAGATCATATAATGCCAGTGCTCGGCTGGCTGAGCTGCAAAAGGAGTTGAACCTGCCCAAGAACCGCCTTATATGTGACATGCCCACCAGGTGGAACTCAACGTTGGCCATGCTGCAGTGGCTGCACACGCAGCAGAGGGCCATCAATGAGTACCTGTGCGACTACGGCACCAGGACAGGGTCAGGGGATCTCTGGTTTTTTTCACTACACCAGTGGGGCATGATCAGGGATGCATGCACTGTCCTGGCACCATTTGAGGAGGCCACGAGGATGGTGAGCAGTGACAGTGCATGCATCAGTGACACTGTACCTCTTGTCCACCTGTTGGAGCATACGCTGCGTGGAATAATGGACAGGGCACTTGAGGCAGAACAGAGGCAGGAAGAGGAGGACTTCCTTGCCTCTCAAGGCCCCCTTTACCCAGACAGTGTTCCTTGTGTCCCACCCATCACACAGGAAGAGGACGAGGAGGAGGAGGAGAAGGATTGTGTCAGCATGGAGGTGGAGCATGGCACTCAGCATCAACAGCAGTAGTCTTTTAGGGATGATTTACAGTCCCAACAAACCCGTGGACTTGTACGTGGCTGGGAGGAGGTGGCTGCGGATCATGTCGTCCTTAGTAACCCAGAGGACTCCGGACCGAATGCCCTAGCTAACCTACGCTGCATAGCCTCCCTGATCCTGCAAAGTCTGCGGAAGGATCCTCGTATTCTTCGGATCAAAGAGAGGGACCATTACTGGCTGGCCACTCTCCTTGATCCACGATACAAGGGTAAGGTTGCGGACCTTATCTTGCCGTCGCAGAGGGAGCAGAGGATGAGACAACTCCAGGAGGCCTTGCAGAAAGGTCTGTGCAACGCGTTCCCAGAGACTGGGAGGTAAAAAACTCCTGGTCCTGGACAATGAGTTGCTGAGGCTTCGGTCAGTAGCAGAAGGAGCGGTGGAGAAGGTGGCCGTCTGACCGATGCGGTCAGACAATTTTTTAGTCCGCAGCCCCAAGGTATGATCGGTTCCAGCAACCATCGCCAGCGTCTGATATACATGGTGCAGGAATACCTAGGGGCAAGGTCAGACTTGGACACCTTTCCCACCGAAAATCCTCTGGCTTACTGGGTCTTGAGGATGGATCACTGGCCAGAGCTTGCACAGTATGCAATTGAGCTACTGGCCTGTCCTGCATCCAGCGTTCTTTCGGAACGCACATTCAGTGCTGCTGAAGGCTTTGTCATGGATCACAGGGTGCGCCTGTCCACCGACTCGGTTGATCGACTGACCTTCATAAAGATGAACCAGTCTTGGATCACCACCAGCTACCAAGCACCTGAAGCTGATATAACAGAATAATTTATTTTTAAATTTCACATCCCTTCAAGTCTGCCTATGCTGATGCTGAGTGACTGTCCTGTTATGTTGACTGACTATCCTCCTCCTCCTCAATGATCCGATTCATGATGATAGCTTGGAAGAACATTTTTGTTTCTGGGTGCCACCACCAGTGGCTAAGGCCCAATTTTTCAGCCCCTGTTTAACAGGGGCGTGTAATTACAATTTTTGATGCAATACTTTGCAACAGGGCTCATTGCTGTGCTCCAAGTACAGTATCTGTGAGGGGTTGCAGTGTTGTGGCACCAGTGCCTAAGGCCCAATTTTTCTGCCCCTGTTCAACAGGGGCATGTAATTACAATTCTTGATCTAATAATTCACAGCAGGGCCCATTCCTGCGCCCACCAAGAGTAACTGTGAGGGCTTACAGTGTTGTGGCAACACCACCACCACCACCACCACCAAAGGCCCAATTTTTCTGCCCCTCTTCAACAGGGGCATGCACTTACAATTCTTGATCTAATAATTTACAGTAGGGCCCATTCATGCGCCCACCAAGAGTAACTGTGAGGGCTGACAGTGTTGTAGCACCAGCACCACCACCAAAGGCCCAATTTTTCCTACCACTGTTCAACAATGGCATGTAATTACAATTCCTGATATAATAGTTCACAGCAGGGCGTTCCAGCGCCCACCAAGAGTAACTGTGAGGGCTCACAGTGTTGTGGCAACACCAACATGTAAGGGGCAAATTTCAGCACAGTATATACGGCAGGCCCCTACTTTCAAACATCCAACTTACAAACAACTCCTACTTGCAAACGGAAGGAGACAACAGGAAGTGAGAGGAAATCTACCCCTAGGAAGGGAAATTCTCTCCTGTAAAGCCCTGTACACACGATCGGTTTGACTGATGAAAACCATCTGATGGATGGTTTTCATCAGACCAACCGATCGTGTATGTGACCCATCGGTCTTTTTTCCATCGGTTTTAAAAAATAGAACATGTTTTAAATTTTTCCGATGGATAAAAAACCGATAGAAAACTCTGATCGTCTATGGGCAAGTCCATCGGATCAAAAACCCACGCATGCTCAGAATCAAGTCGACGCATGCTCATAAGCATTAAACTTCATTTTTCTCGGCTCATCGGAGTGTTTTACGTCACCGCGTTTGGAACGGTCGGTTTTTTGACTGATGGTGTGTGGGCAAGACTGATGAAAAACAGTTTCATCGGATTTCCGATGGACAAATCCATTGGACGAAAATCCATAGGTTATCCGATCGTGTGTACAGGGCTTTAGAGTTAATATGGGAAAAAGGTGTCTCCTCTCTACTGATGCTTTATCACCAATCCTTGTTTCAATAAAAACCCCACTTTTCAAAAACATTTGTCATTGGGACGGAAAGTGAGGTGAAATGTTCTGAACAGGTGCACAGACAGCAAAACAAATGTTACAGGGATGATAACCCTTCCCTATGTTTTCCAAAAAGCTTAAAAATAGATTTTTTGGCTGGAGCTACACTTAAACAATGTACCTGTTCAAAATTACAAACAGATTCTACTTAAAGGGGTGTTCCAGGCAACCCCGGGCAAAAAAATAAAAATTAAAAGCCAGCAGCTACACATACTGCAGCTGCTGGCTTTTAATAAATGGAGACTTACCTGTCCTGGTGTCCCTCGATGTCGGCACCGCAGCTGATGTTTCCCATCAGCTGTCGGGTGCTGCCGTCGCCATTGCGGGTAAGGGAACCCGGCAGTGAAACCTTTCGGCTTCACGCCGGGAACCCTACTGCGCATGCGCGAGGCCCCGCTCCTCTCTCCTATTAGCCCAGCGGCCAGGGGAGGAGGAGGAGGGAGCCTCGCGTGACTTTACCGCCGCGGCCGGACTCCAGTAAGTGGGAAAGGATACCTGTCTTTGACAGGTATCCTGTCCCCCCTCCCCCCCGAAAGGTGCCAATTGTGGCACTGGAGGGGGGGAGGAATCCGATGAGCGGAAGTTCCACTTTAGGGTGGAGCTCCGCTTTAAGAACAAACCTACAGTCCCTGTCTTGTTTGCACCGCCTGTATACTGCTGTTCAGAGTATATAGGGCCTTTTTTTATTTTGGGTGCGGGGTTCCCCTTAATATCCATACAAGACCCAAAGGGGCTGGTAATGGGCTGGGGTAGGGGGGGGGGGGGGTGATGGGGTAGCTATGCAATTTTTCTCAAAGATTTTCATCCATATTACCGGGACCAGACATTACATTAAAGCCGCAAGCAGTTTTAAATGGCTTTTTTTCCTTTACAAATGTCATTTTGTGCAGGGACAGTTCTAAACACGGGAAACACATGCCACTTCACAGGCATACTATAGACAACCCCCAGGTACGATATTTAAAGGAATATTTCACATTTTTTTTTCACTTTATGCATCATTAAAATGCCTGCTCCCGAAAAAACGTCAGTTTTTAAAACTTTGTTTTGCATTGATACATGTCCCCTGGGGCAGAACCCGGGTCCCGAAACCTTTTTAGGACAATAACATGCATATTAGTCGTTATAATTAGCACTTTAGATTTCGAACTTTTGCGTCCATTGTATTTAGTAGGGTTCTAACATTCGCGCGAACTTTCGGTCCGTTCGAAGGTTCTGGTGCAAACCGAACCGGGGGGTGTTCGGCTCATCCCTACCGCAGACCGGTTAGAGTGCCCATGCTGACTTGTGTCCACAGCCAAAAGTGTTTACATTGGGCATGTGAGCATCAGAACTGGACCATGGAGCAATGGAAGAAGGTGGCCTGGTCTGATGAATCACGTTTTCTTTCACATCATGAATGATTGCCGGATGTGCATGCGTTACTTACTTAGCACCAGGATGAGGCTCAAAACGGTTAACAGATTTCAGTGCGAACTGTGAAATGGTGCAGGAATCGGATCGCATGGGTGTTCACACCCATGCAATCCGATTCCAGTGCGGGCCAAAAAAAAAGGGTCCTGTACCATTTTGGTGTGAATGCAATGCGCTCTTAGCCATACAGTTTGTATGGCTGAATTTGCATCGAAAAGACATTGCATGGGATCTGCACTGCAATGCAGTGCGAATCACATGCAATGTCTTCTGTAATCGCACAAGTGTAAACCCAACCTGCAATTTCTGATCCAGATCCACAGAATCTGGAGAATACCAAAAACACAGCTTTCTCCTCTCAGAAGCGATAGTCCAGAACCTCACATTAACCCTTAATGCATGTGTCATATTCTCCATTTCCACAGTGACAGGGTCTCGTACTCACACAATATACAAGGGGTTTTCAAAAAATTCTGCACTTTTTTATATTTAAGAGTTAAAGTACGGAAACTTTTTGAAGAACCCTCATATATACAGTGCCTTGAAAAAGTATTCATACCCCCTACAATTTTCCACATTTTGTCATTTAACAACCAAAAATGTAAATGTATTTGTAGCACCCTGGTGTTTAGGCAGGGCTGCTCACAAATTTAGTTTTGCCAGATAGTAACTGTTCTGGTTAATTGTTTAATTGTTAGAAGATCCACCGATTCCTCTCTAATTCTGGAGTTACTGCACCTTTTCTCCTCTGTCACTGTGTGGCACTGTTGCTGGTGACATTAGATTAGAAGGGCATAGCAAGGTCAGATTATGAATGGATGGGGTGTTTCAGCCAATCGGCAGGGGTTTCTTTAAGTACCTTGTAAAAGAGAGAGGAAGGGAGGCGCACCTAAGTGCAATATTATAAAGTTATTTTTAATTGCGCAGACATAAATGCACTTACAGAAATGAAGGCATAATAGGCATACCTGTCAGGTAAAGGATCCTCCTTGAGGGGTGCCAGCAATCCGGTTTTCCCCAGCGATCGGCTGTGTTTTCTCACTGCACAGTAGGGATGAGCTCCGGCGTGTTTGCATTGCAGTCCCACAGCCATGATCGGACTTTATTTAAGCTGCCCCCACTATAGACACTGACGGGCCAGTAAAAGGAGCTGTATGCTCCGAGCGCGTAGCCTTTTGTGTCTCTCTTACTTTCCTCCACACACCGAGGTCCGCCCACTGGATGACGTCATTTCTCCTGTACGATCCAAGCCAGGCAGCTGAGATCTCCTTCACTTCCTGCCCTGCAGACAGCATCCTGTGCAGTAGGGATGAGCTCCGGCGTGTTCGCATTGAACACGTGCAGAGCCCGCCAGGATGTCGGCACCACGCTAATGACAGGCAGGGAGACATTTCCCGATGCTCGGCTGCAGAGATCGGGAAATGTCTCCCTGGCTGTGATTAGCGCAGCTCGGTACCGACATCCTGGCGGGCTCTGCACGTGTTCAATGCGAACATGCCGGAGCTCATCCCTACTGCACAGGATGCTGTCTGCAGGGCAGGAAGTGAAGGAGATCTCAGCTGCCTGGCTTGGATCCAGTGCCGGGACAAGGTCATCAAGCGCCCAGGGCAAAGATGCCAAACTGCGCCCCTTTTTCCTTTAGGGTTAGGGTCTGGGTGCCCCCCCCCCATCCCTGCAATAAACCATTGCGCCAGGGGCAGCCGCCCCTCCTGCCCACCCCTTGTCCCGGCCCTGCTTGGATCGTACAGGAGAAATGACGTCATCCAGTGGGCGGACCTCGGTGTGTGGAGGAAAGTAAGAGAGACACAAAAGGCTACGCGCTCGGAGCATACAGCTCCTTTTACTGGCCCGTCAGTGTCTATAGTGGGGGCAGCTTAAATACAGTCCGATCATGGCTGTGGGACTACAAAAGCCAGCGGACCAAACACATGTGAAAAGGGCATAATTGGAAAAACACACATATATAAAAAACGAAAGTATTAAAACAACAACAATTGATATGAATGTAACGATCTTGAGACATCGAGAATGAGGAAATAATATAAATATCCGGACGGATGGACACATGATAAATAAAAAATAAAAAAATGAAATATTTATGTAGCACTACCCCCGTAGGAGCTGCTGGTTATTTTTGGTTCTGCCGTTACCCCACAGTTCAACGTATCAAAACTTGCTTGGCTCTAAATTGGGCAATGTGCCCACAGATGCATGCACCAGTCACTTAGTCTTTTTCCAATGCTTTTATTAAACACAACTTGCAGCAGTAGAGGGATGGAGGGTTAGGGGAATTCAGATACCTTGTGTAGATCACTGAGGAACTTGAGATCCTGGAGACAAGTACACATGCTGTCACCGCATCTTGCTCACCCGGATAGGCCTCTCTCACTGGCCTAGCAGCCGGAATGATGCACGGACAAAAGTCCCTGCCACAGACTTAATGATAGTAATAACTGTTGAACAATCCTCTGCCACAGGATTTGGAAATCAGTAATTGCTTGAGCGAACCCAGCTACACAGTACCAAAATCCTTTAAGCCCATCCGGCAGTACTGTGAGGTTAATTTGGTAAGGATGCATCCTCCAATTGAGTCACCAGGCTCTTTTTGGGATACCAGCCTTTTGCTCGGTCCTCTCCAAGAAGAGTCCTCCCATGGATCCTCCAATTGCTCTGCTTCATCCCGCAGGCAAGACAGCACAGGACCATCCTTGAACCAGTAGGCCCCAGACAGACTTCTGGGCCTACTTAAAGTAACGTAGCCTCGGGCCAGCAGGGCCCAGAGGCAGAAGAGGAGTTGTCACATACCTTAGGCCAGGCGGGCCATGAGGTCAGAGAGAGAGAAAAATGGCATCTGCCGCTTAAGTATCCTCTCCCAGAATGCACAGCGGTAAACCACTCCCACTGGGCTGTTTCTGGGGAAAGGACACCCAATACACTCCAGCCTGTTGTATTTCCAACACTGGCCGGCGGTGACAACGACACCTACCGGCGACAGTGGGAAATGCTCTCAACACAGCCAGAGCTGGAACAGAGGCTAATTTAGCCATAAACATTACGTTCTGAACTATGTACAATTCAGATGACCCACTAAATTTACACAATAGCGCCTGGTCAACAGGAGCAGGGTGCTACATATATATATATATATATATATATATATATATATATATATATGTAGCACACAGACTTCTTGTTCCCCCCCTTGGCTCACCTGTAGGAAAAGGGGCACACCATGCCACATGCCCGTACCCTCCTGTGTGAAGAGGTTGAGCGGTGTAATGTACCTGGGTCTCTATGGTCAGGTTCTCCAGAGAATGGTTCCCGTCTTCACTGCAATAAAGACAAGTCTCTATTCCCCAATAACTCCAAGGTCCACACCAATTACAACTCCAACGTAGAGTTTATTTTTCTCTTATGTATAGTCATTTAAACAGGAAAGGTTGGAGGAAGATCAGGACAGCAAGAGGTGTTGGAGTAGGTCCAGGCACAAACAAATACTTATTCACTACCCAAATCTTCAGGTAGTCTCAGCTCATCCGGTTAGTCTCTTATTAGAGTGGATCCTAGAACCTGGAGTGATGCTCGAATTAGGTTACACACAGTCTCTGCACAACTCTGCCACAGATCTGGTGAACGTTGGTTCTGGTATTAGGCCTCTAACGGGAAGATGACATCCCTCCAGAGAGTTACCGGGCCCCTTCCTTCACTGTGATCTCTCACCAGTCCCTCGGAACGGTCCTACCCCGGCCTCCTCTTCCAGATACGGGTCTCCTCGCAAGGCAGCACCCTGGGATTCCTCCTCCCTCCGTGGGCTCCAGCCGAAGGTGCTGGACCCAAGGCCTTCAGTTGCAGCCCCAGGGCTAAAGGGACCTGGGACTGATCCACCAGTGTACCGGACCAGGAACTCCACCCCAGGGCTAAAGGTGCCTGGGGTGGCCATGAACAAAACAACACACCCCTGGGGTCGGACCCCCGGAAACTCCCCCCCTACAGACAGGGTCTGCCCCTTTTATATCCTCTCCCGGCATGCACAGCAGGCTGACACACCCACCATACCACCGCCGAGAGGGGACATCCAAGGCGCAGCACTGTACCAGTGGTTCAATCCTGGCCTCCGATGGCAGCGCCATCAACAGGCCACAGGGAACTATACACCAGCCTCCCACCTGTAGTAAAAGAATGGTTTACAGAACCCTATCAAATAGTGTGTTTGAGTACAACTACCACTCAAACATTCCCTTAGATTTTAAAGCCCCGCTACACACTTCCCCAAGACAGATAGACACTCTCCCCAGTGTCTGGGGTAAACCCACGTACCTCAAGCCTGAGTCTCCGCATGTTTATCTCAGAACTATGTACAAAAAACAATAATAGAAAAAAATGGTTTGTTTGTGCCGGAACCTAAATGTGGGGAAAGAGGTTGAATAAAGAGATGAAGGAAGATCAACAAGAGGAAAAAAAAAATGTGTACATCCCATTCTCAATGTCACATATACAATATAAAACACATCACTTTATATACACTTACATCTCCCTCCCCTCCTATGCTAGCTAACCCACCCATGCTCAGTGGTTGCCAGACGTTCACCTGCAAAGGAAAAAAACACATATAAAACCAGTATGATCACATCCTACACCATTATTTACAAAAGAAGGGAACTACCCTCCCCAAGGGGAGGATATTTTCCTTCTAAATTAAGTACATATTACACTAGTCCTAGTGTAAATAAAGAAACATTAATATATATTATCAATATATTGTTGTAATATGTTGGCCGATTTATGTGGGACAATATATTATTATACATATGTATAAGTATTGTGACAGCAGGAAGGTAAAGTCACCTGGTTGCATCCAGGGGGGTAGGTATATTTCTCCCAGATTCAGGCTTTATGCCGACTTATACAACTAGGGAGAGAGTTGATGAAGCCCAGCTGAGGCTAGTGGGCTCATGGATGATTCATACCTCTAGGGAGAGTGCTGGGCGTCGTGCAGGCAGGGAGTTGATGAGACCAGCTGAAGCTTGTCAGCTCGTTTAAGGCCTCTATAAAAACTCCCGGCTTCATTAGGTGTTTGCTCATGCCTGGACCCAGACCTGTGTGGACTGTCTAGGGAGAGTGAACCCCTGTGCGGTGAGACAAAGCCTGTGTGGCTATTTGTTTGGACATTTACTAAACCAGGGACTTAGGGACTAGGACAGCACCAGGCTGATCCCAGTTGTTAGTTAGGGAAACCTGCATGTTTAGTCAGAGGTCAAGCTGACCAGGATTTATTTTGTTTATGTTTCTTTTTGCTTTGCTGTGTTTTTGTCACTGTAAATAGAGAAATAAACCGCACCTTTTGATCTTGAAAACCACAACCTCCGTCTGCTGGGCCTGTTTTTGTGTGGGGAGCCCATCCAGGGGGGTCACACACACGCGCTACCGAGCTAACCCCCTCACAGTTGGTGGAGAACCAGTGGCAGTTTTTTTTTAAGCCAGCATGGAGGAGATACTGAAACAGCTGGCTCTAGCAAATGCCAATCAACAGCAGACAAATGCAGGTTTGCAAAAGAGCCTTGCAGCTCAACAACAGAGCTTCGCAGCCCAGCAACAAGCCCAGCAGCAATCTGAGGCCCGCTTCATAGACCTGTTGCAGAAGCAAGAGCAGAGACTACAACAACAGATGGAAGCAGTAATGCAGCAACGTCCGCAGACCAGTGAGGAAAGCCGTCCCACTAATACCGCGTCCTTTGGGGTGAGTCGTTTATTGACAAAAATGACTGGAGAGGATGATCCAGAGGTATTTTTGACCACATTTGAAAGGACTGCTGAAAGAGAAAAGTGGCCTGAGGAGCAGTGGGCTGGACTGGTGGCTCCTCTGTTAACTGGTGAATCGCAGAAAGCTTACTATGACCTAGAGCCTGACCAAGCAAAAGACTATGTGATGCTAAAAGCTGAAATATTGGCAAGGCTGGGTGTCACCCTGGCTGTCCGGGCTCAGCGTGTGCATAACTGGACTTTCCAGCTTGGAAAACCCCCCAGGTCTCAAATGTATGATCTCATTCACCTGAGCAGGAAGTGGCTACAGCCAGAGACTTTGTCCGCACCGGAGATTGTGGAACGTGTTGTGATGGATCGTTTCTTGAGAGCTCTTCCTACCGCCATTCAAAAGTGGGTAAGCCATGGAGACCCAGAAACGGCCGGTAAACTTGTGGATCGTGTAGAGAGATACTTGGCTGCAGAGAACCTGACGGCCTCTTCCAGAGACTCTCGGACTTTCCACCCTAAGACCAGACCATCCCCAGGGGCGGATAAGATGATTCCAAGGGGTGAGGGTGGAGAGAGTGAGAGGGTGGGAGCTCTGCCCAGGGTTTGGCGAGAACAGCCTGGGAAGTCGGGGGCTCAAGAGGCAGCCAAAAGGATTGTTTGCTACCGCTGCCGGCAAGCGGGACATATTGCAGCAAATTGCCCGGTTGTGGAGGAACCCATGCAATGTGACTTTCTGACGGACAGACGTCAGTCGCTGTGTGCGACAGTCGCATGCACTGCCATTCGGGGAACTGAGAAACATTTATGCAAAATGTGTATTAATGGTAGAAATGTTGTGGTATTACTGGATTCAGGTAGCCTTGTGACCCTGATAAAGGCTGAATTAGTTAAAACAGAGGTCTCTGGGAATAGCAAGGTAGCTGTTATTTGTGTGCATGGGGACACCCGAGAGTATCCAGTGACTACAGTGTGTTTCAAGACCCCCAAAGGTACCCTCTCTCATCCAGTGGGGTTAGTATCTCAACTACCGCATGATGCCATTGTGGGAAGGGATTTTCCGAAGTTCTGGGAACTGTGGGATGATCCTGAGCCCCCCACTGGTGCCCCTATGTACCAGGAAGGTGATAGCCAGAACTCCTCTGAGAGTGGTGAGGACTCTCCAGAATTTCCCTTGTCAGTATTGGCAGGCGAGACTCAAGAAACTGGAGAGGAGCCCACCTCCTCAGACGAAAACCTACCGTCTGTGGAGTTTTCTGATCTTGAGGTTCACAGGGAAAATTTTGCCACAGAACAGTTAAAAGACCCCGCCCTAATAAAGGCACGGGAAAACGTAGTGGAAATAGATGGCGAGTTAGTGAACCCAGATAATACCTGCACTTACCCATACTTCAGCGTAGAGAAGGACCTACTGTATCGGGTGGCAAAAAGGGCAGAAGAAACCGTTGAGCAGCTTGTGGTGCCCAAACCTTACAGGAAGTTGGTGTTGGAGTTGGCCCATGGGCACATTCTTGGAGGTCATCTGGGGACAGAGAAAACCCGAGAGAGGGTATTACAGAGATTCTATTGGCCTGGGGTGATGAAGGACATAGAAAATTATTGTTCCTCCTGCCCTGTGTGTCAGAGGTCGGCCCCGATGCCACATTTCCGTAGCCCGCTGGTCCCTCTACCCATCATTGAGGTCCCGTTTGAGAGGATCGCAATGGATTTGGTAGGTCCTATAATCAAGTCCGCTAGGGGGCACCAGTACATATTAGTTATAATGGACTATGCCACCCATTATCCAGAAGCGATCCCTCTCCGAAATACCTCGGCCAAAACCATAGCCAAAGAGCTATCTCTTGTTTTTAGCCGGGTGGGTATTTGTAAAGAACTGCTTACGGACCAAGGTACACCCTTTATGTCCCGGGTTATGAAAGAGCTGTGTAAATTGTTCAAAGTGACGCAATTGCGTACGTCTGTGTATCACCCCCAAACCGATGGGCTGGTTGAAAGATTCAACAAAACCCTAAAACAAATGTTGAAGAAAGTGGTGGATAGAGATGGAAAGGATTGGGACTGTCTACTTCCTTATTTGATGTTTGCTATTAGGGAGGTGCCCCAATCCTCTACGGGATTCTCCCCCTTTGAGTTACTGTATGGGAGACACCCAAGAGGGCTGTTGGATATTGCCAAGGAAACTTGGGAAAGTGAGAGTTCTCCCCACAGGAGTGTGATTGAGCATGTCGCCCTGATGCAAGATCGAATTGCACAGGTAATGCCCATCGTGAAGGAACATTTGGCCCAAGCGCAGTTGGCACAGCAGAGAGTGTACAACCGTGGAGCCAAGACCCGTACCTTTTCCCCGGGGGATAGGATATTGGTACTTGTCCCTACGGTTGAAAGTAAATTCCTTGCCAAATGGCAAGGCCCCTACGAGATAATGGAAAAAGTGAGCGAAGTGAATTACAAGGTCAGACAACCAGGAAGGTGAAAGCCCGAACAGATCTATCACGTTAATCTGTTGAAAGCCTGGAGGGATAGAGAGTCCCTAGTCGCAGAAACTTGGTCACCAGCTCAAACTGGTTGCGTGATTCCGGAGGTTGGAATAGCAGCCACCTTGTCACAACCCCAACAACAGGAGGTTAAGGAGTTTGTGCTTCGCAACAAGGAGGTGTTCTCTGAGCTGCCGGGACAAACATCTGGGGTAGAGCATGATATTATTACCTCGCCCGGTGAAAGGGTGAAGTTAAAACCCTATCGGATCCCAGAGGCCCGACGGGAGGCAATACGGGAGGAAGTACAGAAAATGCTGAACTTAGGGGTGATAGAGGAGTCCCAAAGTGATTGGTCTAGTCCCATTGTGTTGGTGCCTAAACCGGATGGGAGCTGGCGATTTTGTAACGATTTTCGTCAGTTGAACAAAGTTACAAAATTTGACACCTACCCCATGCCACGTATAGATGAGTTGATTGACCGGCTGGGAACAGCCCGATACATGACGACTCTTGACCTCACAAAAGGGTATTGGCAAATTCCCCTGGCCAAGTCGGCCAAAGAGAAAACCGCATTTGTAACCCCAGACGGGGCGTTCCAATATAAGAGAATGCCGTTCGGGTTACAGAATGCGCCGGCCACATTCCAGCGGAAAATGGACCAGATACTGAGGCCCCATCGGAAGTATGCTGCGGCTTACCTGGATGACGTAATTGTCCATAGCACAGATTGGGCCTCACATCTGCCAAAAGTGCAAGCAGTCCTAGACTCTATCCGGGAAGCGGGGTTTACGGCTAACCCCAAGAAGTGTACCATTGGGCAGGAGGAGGCCAAATATCTTGGGTACACCATTGGCAGGGGAGTAATAAAACCCCAAATCAACAAAGTCGAGGCCATCCAGAGTTGGCCACGTCCCAACAGCAAGAAGCAGGTACGAGCCTTTCTGGGAATCGCGGGTTATTATCGGCGCTTCATTCCCCACTTTGCTTCTAAGGCTGTGCCCCTGACCGACCCTTTCCCTTTCGTCAGGTTGGTTAGGAGCAGTATTGTCCCAGGTCTGGAACGGGGAAGAGCACCCAGTCATTTACCTCAGCAGGAAGTTGAAGTCCCATGAGGTAAATTACGCCACGGTTGAAAAGGAGTGTTTAGCGGTGAAGTGGGCTCTAGATTCCCTTCGGTACTATCTGCTAGGTAGGCACTTTGACATGGTTACGGATCACGCTCCGTTAAAGTGGATGGCTCAAAACAAGGAGACAAATAGAAGAGTAAATAGGTGGTTCCTGGCCCTACAGGAATTCAACTTCACAGTAAAGCATCGCCCTGGCGTTCAAATGGGGAATGTGGATGCTTTGTCTCGAGTACATGAATGCCTGATTGCTGGTGTTCCAACCCCAAGGTTAAAACAAGAGGGGGGGGTATGTGACAGCAGGAAGGTAAAGTCACCTGGTTGCATCCAGGGGGGTAGGTATATTTCTCCCAGATTCAGGCTTTATGCCGACTTATACAACTAGGGAGAGAGTTGATGAAGCCCAGCTGAGGCTAGTGGGCTCATGGATGATTCATACCTCTAGGGAGAGTGCTGGGCGTCGTGCAGGCAGGGAGTTGATGAGACCAGCTGAAGCTTGTCAGCTCGTTTAAGGCCTCTATAAAAACTCCCGGCTTCATTAGGTGTTTGCTCATGCCTGGACCCAGACCTGTGTGGACTGTCTAGGGAGAGTGAACCCCTGTGCGGTGAGACAAAGCCTGTGTGGCTATTTGTTTGGACATTTACTAAACCAGGGACTTAGGGACTAGGACAGCACCAGGCTGATCCCAGTTGTTAGTTAGGGAAACCTGCATGTTTAGTCAGAGGTCAAGCTGACCAGGATTTATTTTGTTTATGTTTCTTTTTGCTTTGCTGTGTTTTTGTCACTGTAAATAGAGAAATAAACCGCACCTTTTGATCTTGAAAACCACAACCTCCGTCTGCTGGGCCTGTTTTTGTGTGGGGAGCCCATCCAGGGGGGTCACACACACGCGCTACCGAGCTAACCCCCTCACAGTATATATAGAGGTCGACCGATATGGGTTTTTCTCTGGCCGATGCCGATGCCGATATTTTGAAATTGGGGCGGCCGATGGCCGATATATGATGCCGATTTTTGTGGCCGATAATTTAGGCCGATTAAAAAAAAAAAAAAAAAACCCTCACCCACTCTATTCCTTCCTGCTTACTCCTGTCACTCTAGCACACACTTGATGTCCTCAGTACAGATGGCACTGGTTTGGAACTGGCAGGTGGCACTGGTTTGGAACTGACAGATGGCACTGGCAGGTGGCACTATTGGAACTGACAGATGGCACTGGTTTGGAACTGACAGATGGCACTGGCATGTGGCACTGGCTGGCGGTACTGGTTTGGAACTGACAGATGGCTCTATTGGCACTGGCAGGTGGCACTGGTTTGGAACTGACAGATGGCACTGGCAGGTGGTACTGATTCGGAACTGACAGATGGCACCGATTGGCAGCAGGGGGCACTGGTTTGGAACGGACAGATGGCACTAGTTTGGGACAGATGGCACTGATTGGCAGTGGCACTTGCAATTGGAACTGGGTGGCACTGGCGTGTGACACTGGTTGGCACTGGCTGGTGGCACTGACAGATGGCACTGATTGGCGGTGGCACTGACAGATGGCACTGATTGGCGGTGGCACTGACAGATGGCACCGATTGGCACTGGCTTGTGGCACTGACAGATGGCACTGGCTGGTGGCACTGATTGGTACTGGCTGGGGGCACTGACAGATGGCACTGGCTGTGGCACTGATAGATGGCACCGATTGGCGGTGGCACTGATTTGGGTGGCACTGACAGATGGCCCTGATTGACACTGGCTGGTGGCACTGACAGATGGCACCGATTGGCGGTGACACTGATTGACACTGGCTGGTGGCACTGATTGACACTGGCTGGTGGCACTGACAGATGGCACTGGCTGGTGGCACTGACAGATGGCACTGGCTGGGGGCACTGACAGATGGCACTGGCTGGGGGCACTGGCTGGGGCACTGGCTTGGGCACTGACAGATGGCACTGGCTGGGGGCACTGATTTGGGTGACACTGATTGGCACTGGCTGGTGGCACTAACAGATGGCACCGATTGGCGGTGGCACTGATTGGCACTGGCTTGTGGCACTGACAGATGGCACTGGCTGGGGGCACTGGCTGGGGCACTGGCTGGGGGCACTGACAGATGGCACTGGCTTGGGCACTGACAGATGGCACTGGCTTGGGCACTGACAGATGGCACTGGCTTGGGGCACTGGCAGGTTTCACACTAAGCCGAGTGTAATGTGTGAAACTGACAGAGAGGAGAGAGAGAGAGAGAGCTGTTAGAATTGAGCTCGATGTGGGGGT
Organism: Rana muscosa; assembly: GCA_029206835.1. Classification (NCBI taxonomy): domain Eukaryota; kingdom Metazoa; phylum Chordata; class Amphibia; order Anura; family Ranidae; genus Rana; species Rana muscosa. The sequence continues at coordinate 151,863,786 of CM055118.1, read as the reverse complement.
GGGCGGGCCAGCAGCTAAATTACACCAGCCAATGATTGGGCTGCTTTAGACGTAGTGGCCCGCCCAGATACCATCCCATTGGCTGGTGTAATATCTGCTGGGTCCCGCCCACCCCCGACATCAAGCTGACACATCCTCTCTCTCTCCTCTTACTTTCAGTTTCACACACACACACACAGCACGGCGCTTGATGCTGCTGAGTGTGGAGAAGTGTGGAGGAGGGAGGAGGAGGGGGGAGGAAGTGCAGCCAGTGAATAATATCGGCCAGTTTTGATATTAATCGGCCAAAGCCGATTTATCAAAAATGCCTAAATATCGGCCGATATATCGGCCAGCCGATATATCGGTCGACCTCTAAGTATATATATGTATAAGATTGACCTTGGTATCTGTAATCTAATTACACATATCAAAGGGTGTTTGTTGACCAAAGGGCCAAACAAGATTTACTGCACATATCACAGGGGGGCTTGTTGATGTTAAGATGCAAGAATCCAGGATAAGTCTATTTTACATATCAAATCTGTGCTCAGGCCACCTTTGGTATCTGTAATCTAATTGCATACGTCAAAGAGGGCTTGGCTTGTTGATGTTATTATGCAAGAGTGCAAATTAGGGTATGTGATGACTATAGCCGTGTACGGCTAGAGGGTCATTCTCTGTCATTCTGAAAGACAGAGTGTAGATCAAAGACAGCCAATCAAATTGCTCAGTCATTCAGTAGATAGGCCATATAAGCTGATATTCAGTCTACTCTAGTTATATTCTGTAGGAATATGAAGGCACAGGACATATTCTGTAGGAATATGAAGGCACAGGATATATTCTGTAGGAATATGAAGGCACAGGTCTAGAACAGATCTAGATAACATGGGACTCTAAAAAACTACTATTCTGGGTCATATATATTAGGGCTGTGGAAATTAACTATTAATTCCTTGATTAATCGATTAATGTTTTTGATCGATCAAAATTATTTTAATTGATCAAAATTATTTTGATCGGTACTCGCCTCTCCGCCGACTTCCGGGTCTTCAGGGAGTTCCGTCGGAGATCCGGTGACGTCACGGACACCGGCGGGGCTTGCTGTGTCCATCTTAAGGGCTCCTTTGCTGTGCCTTCATATCTGCATGCCGGCGGGACCTTACTATCTGCCACACGCAAGAGCTGTTACATTTCCCTCTATCAATTCCCTCTATCAACCTGGGATTCTACAGCCATCCACTGGGAGTTGTGATAGTTCCCTTCACGGGACATCTACATGCCAACGAACTGATGTTAACCCCTCCTCATCTGGATTCAGCAGTGGTATCGTTGTACACATTTTTATACCAGTATCATACTTAGGTACATTTTTTTTATGACTGCTTTGGCTACCGTTTGATATTAATCGCACCATTTTTACAGTTTATGTAGCTACATTGATTTTATCTCCAGTGCAATATTTATTTTGTTACCTACTTGAAGACTATAAAAGTTTAAATGCTATTCCCATCGAGCGCAGCCTTTGTGTGTTTTTTGCATCCTGCTATCCATTTTTCCAGTGGTTGGTAGCTGCACTGGGAATCAGCCTGCAAGGAGATCAGCTAAAAGTAGTTGGATCTATGTGCGTTATAATTAATCGAAATTAGTCGATTAATCGATAAAAAAAAATCGATTAATCGAACACGAAAATTTTAATCAGTATTAGCCCTAATATATATATACGCTGTTGGATTCGTTGTCATCTGTGCAAGTATTGAACTTTGTTCTGTTTTGGAAGTTAAATAAACTGCACTCTCTGGAGAACTTGTTGATTGGGGGGAGATGAAGCCATTAGCCAGCAGATACAGGGCAAGTTACCATTTTTACCAATCACATCCCGGTAATTTTGAAAAAAATTGGAAAAGGGGTGCCCCTGGGATTGTGTGGATTGGAGTAAATTATGGATTACATTGTTGATTACTGTTTATTATTTAGAAATTAATCAAATGACAATTGTACCCTGCACTTTTTGACATATTGGAGCCCGGGGATTTGGGGACCACCCATTGGGCCCACTGACGCTCCCCAGCACAAAAACAGCCCCCGGTTGTTTTGATAATCGGGGGCTGACTGCTCATACTTGAGCAAATGGACGGTTATGTGCATATGAATAAATTTCTCTCCCTGTCCCAAGAATTACATACATATGGGACGGAGGGTATTCATGTTACACGGTTTACTACCCATGGGGTGTTGGATTAGTCAATTTTTCCCCATTCCTCCGATGGCGCCGTTTGGCGCAGCACATACAATTGTGCTGCCTTTGCGCTGACCTTTTTGGGTCTGGTGCGGGCAACGGAGTGATTTTCTTTTAGCACTTCCGCCCTTTTCGTTGTGCTGGCGGTCGGGTCGACGTCTGACGTCACCGCGCCGGCGTCGTGGACGTCTTTCACGTCTGCGTGGGTGCGCGGTGACGCCGGACGCCGCCGGGATCGAGGGCGGCCTCTGTATGCGATGCCTGTCCTATAAGAACCTCTCTTTTCATTTACAATACGCAGTTAATTGGGTTTCTACCCGGACACATAGTCTAGCCCTGTTGTGGCCTCCCACGCTCTACCCCATTGGTTGAATTCCTCCCTTTTGCAGCTTTACCTTTGGCGCCATTTGAGCTGATTGGCTGCAACACCAGCGACAGCTCTATAAAAAGTCCCACCTGACTTGGCCAATTGCCGCACAGCCAGAGTGTGGATGTTTTTGCGCCACATTGACAGGTATTAAGCTTCTTTTTAAACACTTCATCAGAGTTATGGGATGCCTGGTTACAGGGCTGGTCTGCGATCTAGAAACTATAATCCATGTATGTATGTTTTTACAGAGAGGCCGTGGCAGTCTGTCCGCTGCAATTTGAGGCTTCCCTGTGAGCTTTGAGGGGCGTTTTTGGTGTTGGTCCTCTTATACATTTCCCCGTGGCTCTGTCATCTTGTCTGCAGTGTCTTTTTGGCCGCTGCATTGTCTTTATGCGACCATTAAACCCGCACCATATCCGTTTGGGCTCTATATCACCGGGACAATTCCTCCAAACGGCTGATGTTTATATTACCATTGGAAATGTATGTATGCAACACTATTTGATATAGATGTACTGTATCGTATAGACATACAATTATACGATGTATATATACATCCATGTATTCTTAAATGAACTTTCATGTATATTTATTCTTCCTTTTCCCTTTGTCTCTCTCCCCTCCTCCTTTCTTCTTTTCCTCTCTTATTGTTTATTTTATTATTTATTTTTTATTTTCTCTTTGCAACAATGTCTATCTTCTAGCTGCCCACATATGGGAGAAATTCAAAATAATGTAATCATGCCAGTACACTGTTGTGTATTATACAGCTATCACATACTATGTTGTGTTTTTTTCTCTTATATAGAGACTAAATTGTCTTCAAACTATTGCATGAACCTTGAAGAAGGAAATAATGGAGGCTATCACAGATATAGCTCGAGTATCCGAAACATGTCGGTTGTGTCACCACTAGCTATATGACTTATATGTCTCAAGTAGTAAGGTGTCCTCATGCAATTGTTCTTTAATGACTATATATGTTTGTTCCTTTCTTTGATTTTAAACCATTTTGATATATATGTGTATTATGTAAAATAAAATTCTTTATATTTTTCTATATATACTTGGTGGCAATCCATAATTTACTCCAATCCACACAATCCCAGGGGCACCCCTTTTCCATTTTTTTTCAAAATTACCGGGATGTGATTGGTAAAAATGGTAACTTGCCCTGTATCTGCTGGCTAATGGCTTCATCTCCCCCCAATCAATATATTCTATTTTTGGGTAGCAAATACCCCCTAGTCCCCATCCATATTTGAAGCTTTCCAGCGTTATCTACATAAACAATTTACTGAATTAATTTTTTGCTTGCTCCCTATTATATGAGCAATTATTTTGAAAACGCACTGCTGCAATTCTTTCTCTCTCTCTTTTTTTTTTTTTTTTTTTTTATTGTTATTGTGTTGGTATATCCATTTGTGTAGAGCTCAGTGACACCATCATCATGGCTGAACTTTACAGTGAATCATGGGAGGTTTTCACTGAACAATTACAATCAAATTATGGTAAAAATGAATCTTTGGAATCTGAGCTAACCTTTCTTTTCTCCAACCTAACTAAATGGTTGGAGAGGAAATCTTCAATGCACTGGCATATAAAAACGTTTGATGAGTACATAAGAGATGATTTAAACCCACTTGGACTTCGAGTCCAGATCTTCCCAACTTTTGAGGATCTGGACCCGACGTTCAAACAAGCATGGGAAATGAATTTAAAATCATGCTCGGCTGGAATGATGAGGCTTCTTTCTGATGAATATCGGAGACGTCTCGTCTATATCAACACGAACATTGAAAAAATCTATTCTAGAATCAAACCCTTACAAGCCCATTCCTCATATAAAGATCTAAATGAGAAACTTAAAACCCATATTGAACTATTTAACAAATCGATCTTAGCAAAAAAAGAGTTTAAATACATGCGGGATAAACAAGCCTTCGAAGAAGGCAGAGCATATAGATGGGCTTTTTCAACTAGATCTAGAGTCCAATATAAGAACGACAATCATCGCTCTACACAGTTGGATACGTCTGATACTTCTTCGGTTTCGTCCAACATGTCATATGTACCGATGAAAGGAAAACGCACAAAACCATCTAAAAGAAATCGTGACTTTGAAAATTCCTCCAATAGTAATATTACTAAAAAACGTCCCCCTAAACAGTATCCTCGTACTCTGCTCCCATCAGTCCCCAACACTTCCACATTGACGGCTTCGGATGTTACCGTCAGTGCACATGAATCACTTGAAAATATGGGCACTTTTGTCACGCCCAAGGTTCCCTTGATGTTCTCTAAGAACTCGGGAAACTCACTCACTCCTCACAACCCGATTATGACATAGCCTCGGCTTTTAATATTATAAATTTGTCATCACATGTCCTGAGTGTCGATGAGATCTCAGTCCTCTCAAAAGGATTAACTTTCTGCCCTAATAAATCTGTAGACAAATTTGAGACCATCAAAGATCTTCACTTATATGCCCGCAAATTGCTACTTAAAAGCATTTTTGAAAAGAGCGACCAGGATACACGGGAATTTCACACGTATAGTGAACGTCAAGCTCTGGGTAATCTCAAATCCTTACTTGAGGAAAATGAATCCAAAGACCTCATCGACACCCTGGACCTTGATTTACTTTTGGCTAATGCCAGCACAATTGACACCGAGATCCCCAGTACCCCAAAACAAACTTCCCTTAAAAAAACATCTACCTTGTACCCAGTGCCTAGCTCAAATCCAGGTGTATCTAATTTTCTTAAAAATATCAGCCAAGAAATAAATAACCTAGTACCTATAACACCCAGACATACAAATCTTATTCCTACTGAAAAGATGGCCTTAAAAAATCTATCCAAAAATCATCAAATTACGATTAAATTATCGGATAAAGGAGGAAACATTGTCATCATGGACAACCCCCAATATCTTGAAATGTGTTTTAACATATTGAGAAATCATGAGTGGTATCGCCCAGTCAGTAGGGGTGTTGTAGATGCCTTTAATAAAAAATTCTACACTTTGGTAGATGAAGCTTTTCAAAACAATGTCATTTCTAAAAAAACTTGGGAATTTGTTCGCACCTCCTTTCCCCGCACACCAACATTCTACTCACTCCCAAAAATTCACAAGGATCCCATAAATCCCCCAGGACGTCCTATTATATCTGGAAACGGAGCTATTATTGAAAATCTTTCACGACTCATTGATGAGCATTTAAAACCCTTTGTTCAGAGCATCCCCTCTTATGTTAAAGATACACCTCACTTATTACGCATTGTCGAGGGAGTACAAATTCCTATAGATTCGATCCTGGTCAGTATCGACGTGGAGGCACTTTACAGCTCGATTCCTCACTCTTTAGGTATTGCTTGTATTAGACATATTCTATCACAAACCAGTCACCATGAACGTTTGTTCAATGAATTTATAATCCAGTCCTTGGATTTCATACTGAGACACAATGTCTTCACTTTTGATGATCAATGTTTCCTCCAGGTACAGGGCGTAGCCATGGGCACCAGTTGTGCCCCTGGCTACGCCAACCTGTACCTGGGGGAATGGGAGCATTCAATCTTTTCCAGTGGGGATCTCTCAATGTACCTGTGCCATGTAGCTCTATGGCACAGGTACATTGATGACATCTTCATTGTATGGACGGGCTCCCAGCAATGTTTGGATGAGTGTCTCATCGCCCTAAACTTAAATACTTTTAATCTTAAGTTCACAATGACATCGGACCCAAATACCATAACCTTCCTTGATGTGGAGATCTTCAGGGACAAGCAAAACATGTTATCATGTAAGCTGTTCCGCAAACCAAGTGCAGGCAATACAATCCTACATTCTTCTAGTTTTCACCCTAAATCCCTAGTTGAATCTATTCCCTATGGACAATATTTAAGAATAAAAAGAAATTGCTCTAACGAGGTCGATTATAAAAGAGAAGCTAATAACTTAAGGCAAAGACTTCTAGCAAGGGGATATAGCCATAAGTGCCTCAAAAAGGCCTTTAAACGCACCTCAAATCTAAATCGACACGAATTATTAATATCTAAATCTAAAAAAAGTGAAAGTGATCATCGTATTATCAACACTTATTCTGATGATCACGCTGAACTTCTTAAAATCTACCAAAAGCACTGGCATCTACTTACAGCAGATCCTGTGATAGGACCATTAGTACCCCCCAGGCCAAATATTGCCTATAGACGAGCAACGTCCCTGAAGGACATGCTAGTGCAGAGTGAATTTGAGAACACCAATAGGGGAGATCCATGTAAGGACCTGGGAACTTTCCAATGTGGTAATTGCACATACTGTAAATATATGAACACTAGAAAGAACATTCGGTTACCGAATGGCCAAAAATTTCGACCAAAACATTATGCAAACTGTCAAACTACGGACGTAGTATATCTCATTATTTGCAGTTGTAACTGCTTTTATGTAGGAAAAACTATACAAAAATTGTGGCAGAGAATTTACCGGCATCTAAAAGGGATGAAGGAACAAAATCCTGATCTCCCTCTTGGCAGACATGCTGCCCAAGTTCATGGAGATTGCGTACCAAACCTTGAGGTGTTAGTTTTGGACAGGGTCCACCGCAGCCCCCGCGGAGGTGACCTTAACAAGCACCTTCTTCAAAGGGAGCTGAGATGGATCTCGATCCTCAACGCCACCTCACCCCCTGGCTTGAACCAGGCAATTAACTTTAAACCCTTCCTACCAGGTTTTACATCTGCGAAGTTTGATAGGGATCTGCTAAACTGAGCTCAACAATTTGTTTATACCGTGTTTGTGTGTTGTTTTTTTTTTTTTTTTTTTGGAAAATAAATAAATATGTATGAACTATGCCAGCTGTATAACATGTGTACTAATGTTTCTGATGTATGCCGGTTAGATATTTATGTAAAAACTAAAAAATCCTTTTTAAACAAGATTGGATCTATTTGGTGGAACTTTACCTGATGATTCGCCCACTGGAGATTAGTGCCTAGTTATTACATTGTTGATTACTGTTTATTATTTAGAAATTAATCAAATGACAATTGTACCCTGCACTTTTTGACATATTGGAGCCCGGGGATTTGGGGACCACCCATTGGGCCCACTGACGCTCCCCAGCACAAAAACAGCCCCCGGTTGTTTTGATAATCGGGGGCTGACTGCTCATACTTGAGCAAATGGACGGTTATGTGCATATGAATAAATTTCTCTCCCTGTCCCAAGAATTACATACATATGGGACGGAGGGTATTCATGTTACACGGTTTACTACCCATGGGGTGTTGGATTAGTCAATTTTTCCCCATTCCTCCGATGGCGCCGTTTGGCGCAGCACATACAATTGTGCTGCCTTTGCGCTGACCTTTTTGGGTCTGGTGCGGGCAACGGAGTGATTTTCTTTTAGCACTTCCGCCCTTTTCGTTGTGCTGGCGGTCGGGTCGACGTCTGACGTCACCGCGCCGGCGTCGTGGACGTCTTTCACGTCTGCGTGGGTGCGCGGTGACGCCGGACGCCGCCGGGATCGAGGGCGGCCTCTGTATGCGATGCCTGTCCTATAAGAACCTCTCTTTTCATTTACAATACGCAGTTAATTGGGTTTCTACCCGGACACATAGTCTAGCCCTGTTGTGGCCTCCCACGCTCTACCCCATTGGTTGAATTCCTCCCTTTTGCAGCTTTACCTTTGGCGCCATTTGAGCTGATTGGCTGCAACACCAGCGACAGCTCTATAAAAAGTCCCACCTGACTTGGCCAATTGCCGCACAGCCAGAGTGTGGATGTTTTTGCGCCACATTGACAGGTATTAAGCTTCTTTTTAAACACTTCATCAGAGTTATGGGATGCCTGGTTACAGGGCTGGTCTGCGATCTAGAAACTATAATCCATGTATGTATGTTTTTACAGAGAGGCCGTGGCAGTCTGTCCGCTGCAATTTGAGGCTTCCCTGTGAGCTTTGAGGGGCGTTTTTGGTGTTGGTCCTCTTATACATTTCCCCGTGGCTCTGTCATCTTGTCTGCAGTGTCTTTTTGGCCGCTGCATTGTCTTTATGCGACCATTAAACCCGCACCATATCCGTTTGGGCTCTATATCACCGGGACAATTCCTCCAAACGGCTGATGTTTATATTACCATTGGAAATGTATGTATGCAACACTATTTGATATAGATGTACTGTATCGTATAGACATACAATTATACGATGTATATATACATCCATGTATTCTTAAATGAACTTTCATGTATATTTATTCTTCCTTTTCCCTTTGTCTCTCTCCCCTCCTCCTTTCTTCTTTTCCTCTCTTATTGTTTATTTTATTATTTATTTTTTATTTTCTCTTTGCAACAATGTCTATCTTCTAGCTGCCCACATATGGGAGAAATTCAAAATAATGTAATCATGCCAGTACACTGTTGTGTATTATACAGCTATCACATACTATGTTGTGTTTTTTTCTCTTATATAGAGACTAAATTGTCTTCAAACTATTGCATGAACCTTGAAGAAGGAAATAATGGAGGCTATCACAGATATAGCTCGAGTATCCGAAACATGTCGGTTGTGTCACCACTAGCTATATGACTTATATGTCTCAAGTAGTAAGGTGTCCTCATGCAATTGTTCTTTAATGACTATATATGTCTGTTCCTTTCTTTGATTTTAAACCATTTTGATATATATGTGTATTATGTAAAATAAAATTCTTTATATTTTTCTATATATACTTGGTGGCAATCCATAATTTACTCCAATCCACACAATCCCAGGGGCACCCCTTTTCCAATTTTTCTCTGGAGAACTTGGGTGATGCTGCGGAAACATAACTTATATCATCATTATAATAACCTAAGTACCAATTATTCTAATCGCATGATATATGAGATCACTACATTGGTGCCGTTCAAGCGACCAGAAGCGCATTTTCAAGACTTAGTAACAGAAGTCGGTGATGACAACAATCCTGTGAGGTGGACAGAAGTCTGATGGAGACCCAAGAGCTGTGCTGTGACTCTAATGTCTGGTTGTGACATAAGAGCATGGGCGTACCTAGAGCATTTGGCACCCGAGGCGGATCCTATATCTGGCACCCCCCCCCCACGGTAAACTGTAAAAACACCCCACTGTGCCCCCTGCATCCTTCAATATCTCTTTGTCACTACTGTGTACCCCCTCTCCACAACTGCACCTCTGGGCCCCTTTACATTACACAGCACCCTGCACCTCTGGACCCCTTTACATTACACAGCACCCTGCACCTCTGGACCCCTTTACATTACACAGCACCCTGCACCTCTGGACCCCTTTACATTACACAGCACCCTGCACCACTGGACCCCTTTACATTACATAGCACCCTGCACCTCTATATCCCTTTACATTACACAGCATCCTGCACCCTCTTTACATTACACAGCACCCTGCACCTCTGGACCCCTTTAAATTACACAGCACCCTGCACCTCTGGACCCCCTTATATTACACAGCACCTTGCATCACTGGACCCCTTTACATTACACAGCACCCTGCACCCCTGGACCCCTTTACATTACACAGCACCCTGCACCTCTGGACCCCTTTACATTACACAGCACCGTGCACCTAAGGACCCCTTTACATTACACTGCACCTCTGGACCCCTTTACATTACACCCTGCACCCCTTTACATTAGACTGCACCTCTGGCCCCCTTTACATTACACAGCATCTTGCACCTAAGGACCTCTTTACATTACACAGCCCTTGTACCTCTGGACCCCTTTACATTACACTGCACCCTGCACCTCTGGACCCCTTTACATTACACTGCACCCCTTTACATAAGACTGCACCTCTGGACCCCTTTACATTACACAGCTCCCTGCACCTAAGGACCTCTTTACATAAATATTTTGCTTTGCTTTAATACCACTTTAATAAATAAAGTTAATCAAGTAATTCTATTATACATCAATATATAGGCAGATGATGGGAAGGAAGGAGTTAAAACAGGAGATAAACAGACTGTTGTTGGCGAGGAGAGAGAGAGAGAGAGAAAAAGAGAGAGAGTGAGGGGGTCAGGGGGGGAGAGAGATCGGGGGGGAGAGAGAGAGATCGGGGGGGGGGGGGCGAGAGAGCGCAAGGGGGTCAGGGAGAGAGAGCGAGCAAGGGGAGAGAGAGATATCAGGGGGAGAGAGAGCGCAAGGGGGTCAGGGAGAGAGAGAGAGAGATCAGGGAGAGAGAGAGAGATATCAGGGGGAGAGAGAGCGCAAGGGGGTCAGAGAGAGAGAGAGAGATCAGAGAGAGAGAGAGAGAGAGAGATCAGGGAGAGAGAGAGAGATCAGGGAGAGGGAGAGAGAGAGATCAGGGGGAGAGAGCGCAAGGGGGCCATTGAGAGAGAGAGAGAGAGCAGGGAGAGAGAGAGCGATCAGGGGGAGAGAGAGGGAGATCAGTGAGAGGGGGGGGGTGTCAGAGAGAGAGAGGTCAGGGAGAGAGAGAGAGATCAGAGAAAGGGGGTGTCAGAGAGAGGGGGTGTCAGAGAGAGAGAGACCAGGGAGGGGGGGTGTCAGAGAGAGAGAGAGAGAGAGGTCAGGGAGAGAGGGGGTGTCAGAGAGAGAGGTCAGGGAGGGAGAGAGAGAGAGATCAGGGAGAGAGGGGGGTGTCAGAGAGAGAGGGGGGGTAATCAGAGAGAGGTCAGGGAGAGAGAGGGAGAGGGGGGGTCAGAGAGAGAGGGGTCCAAGAGAGAGGTCAGGGAGAGAGGGAGAGGGGGTCAGAGAGAGAGGGGGGAGAGAGAGGTCAGGGAGAGAAGGAGAGGGGATCAGAGAGAGAGGGGTCAGAGAGAGGGGGGAGAGAGAGTTTAGGGAGAGAGGGAGAGGGGGTCAGAGAGAGGGGGGGAGAGAGAGAGAGAGAGAGAAGGGGGGGTCAGAGAGAGGGGGGAGAGAGAGAGAGCAGGGTCTGGTCAGTGAACATGCTCACTCACTTGGAATGGTTCCCAGGGGCTGGCTCACTGGTTTATTCAGCAGTTTGTCAGTGTGGCTGCTTGTTTTTAATCTTCCAGCCCACCTCCCCTTCACAGACGAGCACACAGGAGGGGCGGAACTCGGGAGAAGTGTGTAGTTTACGATCTCAGAGCGGAGAGGAGGAGGGATTGCTGGACACTACACACATCAGAGTGGAGAGCTTCCTGCTGGGGGGGGGGGCCGGGTGTCAGAGCTGAGAGCCGCGCGCGGGGGGAGGGGGGGGTGGCGCTGCTTGACACATGACAGTCAGTTAGTTGCCTGCTGCTAGTTGTAAGCTATGTGGACAGTGCAGCAGGAGTAGAATAACTAGCGGCTGGCTGCCTGTCACCGCGCCATGCTGCCCGCTGTCTCTGCGCGGTCCTCTTCAGTGGTGGAGGGGGGGGGGCGCCGGCCTGATACCCCCCAGTGTGTGGCACCTGGTGCGTCCCGCCCCCTCCGCCCCCTACTTAGTACGCCACTGCATAAGAGAGTCTGATTTACAAGATTAAACAAGTTTGGAGACTGGAAACAACAACAAAAAAAGGACTGTGTCGTGTACCAGAAGACCTGAACTAGAAGCTAAAGGAATAACTAATGTGGTGAGTAAAATATTTCCTTTTTTTTATTTATTAGTAATATAGCCAAAATGCTTACTCAGTGTGAAGCTAGTGTCAGTTCTGATAAAGTTAACAGATGGGTATTAAAATGTATTAAGCGTCATGGCGGTCCTTATGAAATTCCAGAAAATTTAAGCAGACATGGACTATGATGAAGGAATTTTTAGAGAAAAATGTTTTTGATAGCAAAATTTCAGAAAGTAAAAGAAAAGGTTGCATTTTGCAGGGCTTGTTATCTTGCTGTTTAACTATGGAAAGCTCTTTGAATGATCAGGTTGAGGAAATTGCGCAGTTACAGAATGCAGTTGCAAATAGCAACAATGTTTGTCAGAGGTTACAAAACCAATCAGAAACTGAGACAGTAAATTTAAAATTGCATGCAGTTACCATTGGGGGAGCTTTGCTTGAGAAATCTAAACGTTGTGATGAATTATCAGAGGAAAATGAGAGATTAAAATTAAGAATTATGGAATTAGAGAAGAGATCTCAGGAATGCAGATATGCATCAAATCTTGGATTCAGCAATCTGCAGCAAAATACAAACACAGACTTTCTATCAAATGAAACTAATTTTTTTTTAAATGTGCTGTTTAGTTGGCCAAAGGGTCTGAGTTGAAGTAGCCTAGAGTGTGTGTCTATGGTTGAGTGTGAATCTCAATTGTGTAGTCTGTCTGTCAGAGAATGTTGGCAAACCAGACTGTGTGACAGCACAGAGGAGACCAAACAGGTGTAGGTAAAAGTGTAATAATTTATTAAGTGAAGTAAACAGACAAATAAACACCTCAAACAGAACACAGTGCAAATAACCAAACCAAATCACAGTGATAAAAGGAGATATATACAGTAAAGGGGGAATACCGGAATCGTAGTAAAAGCCAGGCCGAGGTCATACACAAGGGGATCCAGCAGGTGGGTAGGAAGGGAATAAAACAGGAACAGGGAGGGGATGGATGGGTTGGCTGCAGAGCAGGGACCAAGATAACCGAGGGACAGATGCAGGAAGGGCTAAAGGTCGGGATCAGGTCGGATCGGGTAAAGCAGGATACAGGTAGGGATCGGGATCGGGTAGGATGCAGGCTCGAGTCAGGGTCACAGGTCCAAGGTCGGGGAGAGAGTGATACCAGGGCAAGGAGTGTTTGCACTTGCCGGGTATTTAAGGAAGTCTAGTAATTAAAGTGGAGCTCCACCCTAATTTTTAACTTCTGCTGATCGGATTCCTCCCCCCCTCCGGTGTCACAACTGACACCTTTCAGGGGGGAGGGGGGGTGAAGATACCTGTCTAAGACAGGTATTTTCACCCACATCTGGGAGTCCTCTCTCCGGGAATCTGCGGGAGTGACGTCACTTCCCCCAGACTTCCCGTAGTGTTCTGGGAGACACTCGGCTCCCAGAACACAGGAGCACCAATCAGAACGGCGCAGCGCGACTCGCGCATGCGCCGTAGGGAACCGGGCATGAAGCCGCAGGGCTTCACTTCCTGGTTCCCTCAGCGAGGATGGCGGAGGGAGCAGCAGAGCGACAAGCGGTAGCTCGTCCTCTGCTGCGGACGTCGCTGGACTCCAGGACAGGTAAGTGTCCAAATATTAAAAGCCAGCAGCTGCTGTAGCTGTAGCTGCTGGCTTTTAATATTTTTTTTTCCGGCGGAGCTCCGCTTTAAGCTTCAGGTCACAGCTGACCACAGGAAGTGCTGCCTGTCCCATACTGCCAGAATACACCCGCTGGTGGATGCCGGTACTGCAGTCCATGTATCATGCATTACCACTAGCAGGTGAGATCCTCCAACAAGGATATTGGCTGCAAGAGGACACCTGCTGGCAGACACTAGTACTGCAGTCCAAAGGACCAACAGCACCACTAGCGGGTGAAGCCTTTCCTGATGCTGTCTTTGTGGAGAAAAACATTTTTGATTTTCTTTTAAAGAGATGCTGGTTTTGGCGGGAAAAAAACATGCGTTAATGGCGCCATTCCTGGCTTTTGTTGTTGGCCTTGTGGTTTGTCTGCCATTTTGAGGCGCAGTTTCTCCTTGGCCTGTGGGCATCATATAAGGGAAGGTGCAGCCACCTTTCTTTTGGGCGCTATACCATGTGGCATTCGTCGGCTATTTCGCTGGTGGAATTTCTCAGCCTTTGGGGCAGATTTTGATGTTTGGTGCGAATTTAGTGCGGTCCTTTCTGCGTTGGAATCTGGAGGCCATTTTTGTTTTCCTTTGTGTGAGGGAACCCATGTGGTGTTCATTGTGACTTCCCATGCTGGTTTTGGCGGGAAAAATTGCATGCGTTAATGGCACCATTTTTGTTGTCGTCCATGAGGCTTGCTTTGCTTCATCCACCATTCATGGAATTGCCTCTGGTAAGCTGCTACCTTACTATGGTGGAGGGCACCTTTGTTTGCTGATGTCACTGGGTGTTGCATAATCATCTACTGATCTCAGCTTGTGATTTTGCAGGATTTATGCCTTTGCAATGGGACTATTAATCCATCATTTTTAGTTCTATAATTCAGTATTGTGGTTTAATTTTTGGGGTTTTTATTGCATCATCTGGGCATTCATCTGGACTTTTGTCATATGTTTTATAATCATAGGCCATTGTTTTTTTTGGTATCTAGTGGCTGGTGCTTTTGTTGCACATCGGCCCCTGGATGCTGTATTGGCATTTGTTGATTGGCGCAGTTTTTTTCTGTTTTATGCGTTTGCAGTTTGACCTGTGCACTGCTGGGAAGAGTAGGGAGACACCAGGGTGACATACTGAGAGGCTGTTTTTGTTTAATGTTGAATTCGCTGGTTTAAATTGTTTTTCTAAGCATCGCCTTTTCGCGGTCTTACCCCAAGGGGTCCCGACGCGTTTGCAGACAAATTCTGGGGCCCATTTATAGAGGGGATCTGGTTGACCTACTAGCATGTCTTTGGAGTGTGGGAGGAAGCCAACGCAGACACAGGGAGAACATGCAAACTCCATGCAGATGGTGTTAGGATGGGGATTTTCCTGTTTTCATTTAAGTGAATGTAAGCTATTGCAGGGTTAGATGACTTCAGTATATGAGCGGCGGTTTTTGTATCGGATTTTGTTTTTGAGTGAAAACTCTACTTTACGCTGAATTTTGATAGATTGTAAGACTAACTGAGATTTTATACACAGCGGTGTGTGTTGTTTTTATGTTTAAATATTTGGGAGTTTCCCAGAAGGCAATTCATTGTTTTTGAAGCTTGTATTGTATAGCCTGTAAAGGAGGAGTGGGGGTTTGGTCGAACTCCTAGAACCATCTTTTCGCAGGAGTTTTGTATTTGAGTCCCGAAACTTGTGGTTTGACCTCCAGGGGATGTTTGGTCGGGGGATTCCCTCCCATTTGCAAAGGGAGGTTTATTCCATCCTTTCCCTTGCCAAGGTTTTTAAATTGTTGAAATATATAAGATGTTTAGCCATGGATTTTTTGGAGTCTTGATAGACAAGGCGATTGCGGCTAGGCTCCCCCCTCCCCCTCCCTCTTCCTGAACAATTGATATGTAAATAAACCAGTTTGTTTTTTTTGAGAGCTGAGCATGTAACCGGAAGTTTATTTTCAGCATTTATAGCATTTATATATCAGCAGAAAGATGGTGGGAGGAGCTTGGGGTTTTCTGAAAGGTTGGGCAGTGAGATTTGTGGTTGGAAGGAAAATGGAAAGCATTTTGGGCGTTTTTAAAAGCATTTTATATTTTGTTCCAATTTTGTGAAGTTATACTGTAAATACAGTTGTGGGTAGAGAGCAAACAGGGGGGCATCACCATTATTGTAACATCTAGATGCAGGTAGAAAGAAGCCATAATATTGTTTTGAATAGTGGAGGATTTCTTGGGGCTTTGTAGCTCGTCTGACAAACACGTTTATCGTGAGACAGGTCAGGCCGTGTAGAATAATCGGAATTCCTGTGATTAGCATAAACGTGAGGAGTAGTACGCTAGCATACCGGGAGGCCGTGTAAAATAATCGGAATACGCCGGGTGCCAGTACTGTAAAAATGGTCACTAAGCAGTACTGCTCCGAAAAATAGTGCAAGGGTGTCCTGGACGCGGGACACTTCATAAGCAATTCGAATCGTCATGGGTAATGTGCCGTCCATGCTTGGGAGGAAAAAAAATTAGGCTCCCCACCAGTCAGACAGCTGCACCGCACATGAGGTCTGGGTTTGGGGCTCCGGACATGAGACCCCTTAAAGGATGACATATCTGGTCAGAGGGTACCGTAAGGTGTACTCCTTTTGGAAGGTACTTTTGCTGCAGGACGAGACCTCAGAATAAAGGTACCTTGGATGTAGTTCAGCTGCGGCTTCAGAAATCTGTAATAATGAGTGAGTTGATGGAGGTGTAGTACACATTTTTGTGATTCTCAGAGAAGGAACGGTGGTTAAATTCTCATGCCCGTTTGTTTGAACTTTGTATGGCTGGTCCATGCAAGGTTCTCGAGCTGCTCTCATGTTCCCATTGTATTTTTTTCTATTGCTGAAAGAGTAAAGGTAGAATTCTGGCTGTTTTTGTTTTTTTCATTTTTGGTTTTGGAAACTATGAAGTATCTCCCCCACATTTGTATCTGAATGTTTGTATGTAGTAACGTGAATATGTTCAAACTTACCGCGGCGATCTTCCGATGCGTCGCGGCTGTTGTACTTTTGTAGGAACGAGAAAAGTAAGGGTTACAGAGGGTTTTGTTTGAATCGGTTTTGAAAGAATGTCATTGACAATTTACCAATTGTGACAGCAGGAAGGTAAAGTCACCTGGTTGCATCCAGGGGGGTAGATATATTTCGCCCAGATTCAGGCTTTACGCCGACTTATACAACTAGGTGGAGAGTTGTATAAGCCCAGCTGAGGCTAGTGGGCTCATGGATGACTCATACCTCTAGGGAGAGTGTGGGGCGTCGTGCAGACAGGGAGTTGATGAGACCAGCTGAAGCTTGTCAGCTCATTTAGGCCTCTATAAGAACTCCCAGCTTCATTAGATGTTAGCTCATGCCTGGACCCAGACCTGTGTGGACTGTCTAGGGAGAGTGAACCCCTGTGCGGTGAGACAAAGCCTGTGTGGCTATTTGCTTGGACATTTAAAACCAGGGACTTAGGGACTAGGACAGCACTAGGCTGATCCCAGTTGTTAGTTAGGAAACCTGTATGTTTAGTCAGAGGTCAAGTTGACCAGGATTTATTTTGTTTATGTTTCTTTTTCTTTGCTGTGTTTTGTCACTGTAAATAGAAAATAAACCGCACCTTTTTGATTTTGAAAACCACAACCTCCATTTGCTGGGCCTGTTTTTGTGTGGGGAGCCCATCTCGGGGGTCACACACACCCGCTGCCGAGCCAACCCCCCCACAGTTGGTGGAGAACCAGTGGCAGTTTTTTTTTAAGCCAGCATGGAGGAGATACTGAAGCAGCTGGCTCTAGCAAATGCCAATCAACAGCAGACAAATGCAGGTTTGCAAAAGAGCCTTGCAGCTCATCAACAGAGCCTTGCAGCTCAACAACAGAACTTCGCAGCCCAGCAGCAAGCTCATCAACAGAGCCTTGCAGCCCAGCAGCAGACAAACGCAACTTTGCAACAGAGTCTGGAGGCTCAGCAACAAGCCCAGCAGCAATCTGAGGCCCGCTTCATAGACCTGTTGCAGAAGCAAGAGCAGAGACTACAACAACAGATGGAAGCAGTAATGCAGCAACGTCCGCAGACCAGTGAGGAAAGCCGTCCCACTAATACCGCGTCCTTTGGGGTGAGTCGTTTATTGACAAAAATGACTGGAGAGGATGATCCAGAGGTATTTTTGACCACATTTGAAAGGACCGCTGAAAGAGAAAAGTGGCCTGAGGAGCAGTGGGCTGGACTGGTGGCTCCTCTGTTAACTGGTGAATCGCAGAAAGCTTACTATGACCTAGAGCCTAACCAAGCAAAAGACTATGTGATGCTAAAAGCTGAAATATTGGCAAGGCTGGGTGTCACCCAGGCTGTCCGGGCTCAGCGTGTGCATAACTGGACTTTCCAGCTTGGAAAACCCCCCAGGTCTCAAATGTATGATCTCATTCACCTGAGCAGAAAGTGGCTACAGCCAGAGACTTTGTCCGCACCAAAGATTGTGGAACGTGTTGTAATGGATCGGTTTTTGAGAGCTCTTCCTACTGCCATCCAAAAGTGGGTAAGCCATGGAGACCCAGAGACGGCCGATGGTCTTGTGGATCGTGTGGAGAAATACTTGGCTACAGAGAACCTGACGGCCTCTTCCAGAGACACTCGGACTTTCCACCCTAAGACCAGACCATCCCCAGGGGCGGATAAGAGGATTCCAAGGGGTGAGGGTGGAGAGAGTGAGAGGGTGGGAGCTCTACCCCAAGTTTGGCGAGAACAGCCTGGGAAATCAGCGGCTCAAGAGGCCGCAAGAAGGATCGTTTGCTACCGCTGCCGGCAAGCGGGACATATTGCAGCCAATTGCCCGGTTGTGGAGGAACCCATGCAGTGTGACTTTCTGACGGGCAGACGTCAGACGCTGTGTGCGACAGTCGCATGCACTGCCATTCGAGGAACTGAGAAACATTTATGCAAAATGTGTGTTAATGGTAGAAATGTTGTGGTATTGCTGGATTCAGGTAGCCTTGTGACCCTGATAAAGGCTGAGTTAGTTAAAACAGAGGTCTCTGGGAATAGCAAGGTAGCTGTTATTTGTGTGCATGGGGACACCCGAGAGTATCCAGTGACTACAGTGTGTTTCGAGACCCCCAAAGGTACCCTCTCTCATCCAGTGGGCTTAGTATCTCAGTTACCGCATGACGCCATTGTGGGAAGGGATTTTCCGAAGTTCTGGGAACTGTGGGATGATCCTGAGCCCCCCACTGGTGCCCCTATGTACCAGGAATGTGATAGCCAGAACTCCCCTGAGAGTGGTGAGGACTCTCCGGAATTTCCCTTATCAGTATTGGCAGGGGAGACTCAAGAAACTGGAGAGGAGCCCACCTCCTCAGACGAAAACCTACCGTCTGTGGAGTTTTCTGATCTTGAGGTTCACAGGGAAAACTTTGCCACAGAACAGTTGAAAGACCCCGCCCTAATAAAGGCACGGGAAAACGTAGTGAAAATAGATGGCGAGTTAGTGAACCCAGATAATACCTGCACTTACCCATACTTCAGCGTAGAGAAGGACCTACTGTATCGGGTGGCAAAAAGGGCAGAAGAAACCGTTGAGCAGCTTGTGGTGCCCAAACCTTACAGGAAGTTGGTGTTGGAGTTGGCCCATGGGCACATTCTTGGAGGTCATCTGGGGACAGAGAAAACCCGAGAGAGGGTATTACAGAGATTCTATTGGCGGGGGGTGATGAAGGACATAGAAAATTATTGTTCCTCCTGCCCTGTGTGTCAGAGGTCGGCCCCGATGCCACATTTCCGTAGCCCGCTGGTCCCTCTACCCATCATTGAGGTCCCGTTTGAGAGGATCGCCATGGATTTGGTAGGTCCTATAATCAAGTCCGCTAGGGGGCACCAGTACATATTAGTTATAATGGACTATGCCACCCGTTATCCAGAAGCAATCCCTCTCCGAAATACCTCGGCCAAAACCATAGCCAAAGAGCTATCTCTTGTGTTTAGCCGGGTGGGTATTTGTAAAGAACTGCTTACGGACCAAGGTACACCCTTTATGTCCCGGGTTATGAAGGAGCTGTGTAAATTGTTCAAAGTGACGCAATTACGTACATCTGTGTATCACCCCCAAACCGATGGGCTGGTTGAAAGATTCAACAAAACCCTAAAACAAATGTTGAAGAAAGTGGTGGATAGAGATGGAAAGGATTGGGACTGTCTACTTCCTTATCTGATGTTTGCTATTAGGGAGGTGCCCCAATCCTCTACGGGATTCTCCCCCTTTGAGTTACTGTATGGGAGACACCCAAGAGGGCTGTTGGATATTGCCAAGGAAACTTGGGAAAGTGAGAGTTCTCCCCACAGGAGTGTGATTGAGCATGTCGCCCTGATGCAAGACCGAATTGCACAGGTAATGCCCATCGTGAAGGAACATTTGGCCCAAGCGCAGTTAGCACAGCAGAGAGTGTACAACCGTGGAGCCAAGACCCGTACCTTTTCCCCGGGGGATAGGATACTGGTACTTGTCCCTACGGTTGAAAATAAATTCCTTGCCAAATGGCAAGGCCCCTACGAGATAATGGAAAAAGTGAGCGAAGTGAATTACAAGGTCAGACAACCAGGAAGGCGAAAGCCCGAACAGATCTATCACGTTAATCTGTTGAAAGCCTGGAGGGATAGAGAGTCCCTAGTCGCAGACACTTGGTCACCAGCTCAAACTGGTTGCGTGATTCCTGAGGTTGGAATAGCAGCCACCTTGTCACAACCCCAACAACAGGAGGTTAAGGAGTTTGTGCTTCGCAACAAGGAGGTATTCTCTGAGCTGCCGGGACAAACATCTGGGGTAGAGCATGACATCATTACCCCGCCCGGTGAAAGGGTGAAGTTAAAACCCTATCGGATCCCAGAGGCCCGACGGGAGGCAATACGGGAGGAAGTACAGAAAATGCTGAACTTAGGGGTGATAGAGGAGTCCCAAAGTGATTGGTCTAGTCCCATTGTGTTGGTGCCTAAACCGGATGGGAGCTGGCGATTTTGTAACGATTTTCGTCAGTTGAACAAAGTTACAAAATTTGACACCTACCCCATGCCACGTATAGATGAGTTGATCGACCGGCTGGGAACAGCCCGATACATGACGACTCTTGACCTCACAAAAGGGTATTGGCAAATCCCCCTGGCCAAGTCGGCCAAAGAGAAAACCGCATTTGTAACCCCAGACGGGGCGTTCCAATATAAAAGAATGCCGTTCGGGTTACAGAATGCGCCGGCCACATTCCAGCGGAAAATGGACCAGATGCTGAGGCCCCATCGGAAGTATGCTGCGGCTTACCTGGATGACGTAATTGTCCATAGCACAGATTGGGCCTCACATCTGCCAAAAGTGCAAGCAGTCCTGGACTCTGTTCGGGAAGCGGGGTTTACGGCTAACCCCAAGAAGTGTACCATTGGGCAGGAGGAGGCCAAATATCTTGGGTACACCATTGGGAGGGGAGTAATAAAACCCCAACTCAACAAAGTCGGGGCCATCCAGAGTTGGCCACGTCCCAACAGCAAGAAGCAGGTACGAGCCTTTCTGGGAATCGCTGGGTATTATCGGCGATTCATTCCCCACTTTGCTTCTAAGGCTGTGCCCCTAACCAACCTGACGAAGGGGAAAGGGTCGGTCATGATTAAATGGACCCCCGAGGCTGAGGCAGCATTCCAATTCTTGAAACAAGCCTTATGTAGCCAGCCAGTGTTGTACTCACCCGACTTCTCTAAAGACTTTGTCGTACAAAGTGATGCGTCAGATGTGGGGTTAGGAGCAGTATTGTCCCAGGTCTGGAACGGGGAAGAGCACCCAGTCATTTACCTCAGCAGGAAGTTGAAGTCCCATGAGGTAAATTACGCCACCGTTGAAAAGGAGTGTTTAGCGGTGAAGTGGGCTCTAGATTCCCTTCGGTACTACCTGCTAGGTAGGCACTTTGACTTGGTTACGGATCACGCTCCGTTAAAGTGGATGGCTCAAAACAAGGAAACAAATAGAAGAGTGAATAGGTGGTTCCTGGCCCTCCAGGAATTCAACTTCACAGTAAAGCATCGCCCTGGCGTTCAAATGGGGAATGTGGATGCTTTGTCTCGAGTACATGAATGCCTGATTGCTGGTGTTCCAACCCCGAGGTTAAAACAAGAGGGGGGGGTATGTGACAGCAGGAAGGTAAAGTCACCTGGTTGCATCCAGGGGGGTAGATATATTTCGCCCAGATTCAGGCTTTACGCCGACTTATACAACTAGGTGGAGAGTTGTATAAGCCCAGCTGAGGCTAGTGGGCTCATGGATGACTCATACCTCTAGGGAGAGTGTGGGGCGTCGTGCAGACAGGGAGTTGATGAGACCAGCTGAAGCTTGTCAGCTCATTTAGGCCTCTATAAGAACTCCCAGCTTCATTAGATGTTAGCTCATGCCTGGACCCAGACCTGTGTGGACTGTCTAGGGAGAGTGAACCCCTGTGCGGTGAGACAAAGCCTGTGTGGCTATTTGCTTGGACATTTAAAACCAGGGACTTAGGGACTAGGACAGCACTAGGCTGATCCCAGTTGTTAGTTAGGAAACCTGTATGTTTAGTCAGAGGTCAAGTTGACCAGGATTTATTTTGTTTATGTTTCTTTTTCTTTGCTGTGTTTTGTCACTGTAAATAGAAAATAAACCGCACCTTTTTTGATTTTGAAAACCACAACCTCCGTTTGCTGGGCCTGTTTTTGTGTGGGGAGCCCATCTCGGGGGTCACACACACCCGCTGCCGAGCCAACCCCCCCCACACAATGTACAGGAATGTCATTATTGTTTACCATTCTTTGCAGGTTAAATATGGAGGATAGAGTAATGATTTTGTTTATAAGTATTTTTCAGGTCCAAGTAGTTTGTACATAGAGAACAGGTGTATGTAGACAGCTGTACATATGGATAAATACGAGTCTAAGAAGGTAAAAGTATCATAGGCTATTTCATTGTTTCTTTTTTCCTCCACCACGCATTTCTTCCTTCAGTCTGTAATGAGGAAGAAAATGGGGGGAGAAGTGATAAATGTAAGAATTACATTTTTTTTTCAAACAAATAATGTTAACCTCTGTAATTCTAACCAAGTTTGTGCTAAGACTGTCTTTCTTTGATAGAATTTGAAACCGCAAGCAGCAGTCTGGTGAAGTAGGTTCCCATCCCAGATGCTAAGAACCTTTTGTCAATGGTTCCAGGTATTGTAAGCCACGCACAGGTTATGTAGTGACCACAGTCCCGATGTCTGGGTTATTGTCATATGAGGGTTGTTTGGAGGTCAATCAAAGCCAGAGTCGTACTTTCCTCATTAGCTGTCACTTATATTCTCGGCTGATGGGGTGGGTGCGATCGTTGTGACATGAACTTCAAAATGTCCACCACAGGGTTCTAGAGTCCCTCCTGGACCCTGACACAATAAACAGTTTACATTCTTTCCAACCAGGTGACTGGGTCATTGTAAAGAAGCTTGAGGGATGAGACCACGCCAGCCACTGCAAGAAGCGGCTCAACCACACCAAAGAACTGAGTAGTATCTTCGTCTATTTATATTTTTGTTGTTTAGTAAATTTTAGCAAGGGTAACGATGAAAAGCATCCCAAGTTATTATTTAAAGTGTATTTCCTGAGTAGCTCAGAAAGCGAACAGGACCAATTGCTAGGTCTGTTCTGAGTCTCCACCGAGTTTTAGTACCCAGCGATGACAGCGGTACATGCCATTTATGATGTTATTATGGGTATGAGGAGTTTTAACAAACTAGTGAAGACTCCAAACAGACACTTGTCAATGGAATCTAACGATGCATTTTTTAGAGGGTAAAATTGGTTATAGTTTTAATAGCTCTGCCTCTTGTCGGTTTGGGTATCTAGGCAACCCACAAGTGTGTTTGAAGTTTAGTTTGGTGTTTATGCGGATCTGCAGCTTATAAGGTAAATTCCCCCAATGCAAGAGGTTCATGCGTGATGGTGAAGCTGTCCCAGCATCTTATGACACGGCCGATCGCGAGGATCTGATGGCGCGAGAAATTAAGAATGGCAGGGACAGCTAGAAGGGAATTGTTCACCAACCCCGACCAGGTCTGGGCATGGTGTCCTGCATGTACAAGGTGGGGGGGGGGGCTCGAGCTTAAGATACAGTTGAAAAATTCTCATCCGTTAAGGATAGGGTTCTTCATGTAACTGTTGAAGCCAGAGCTGTAGCTAAGTGAAGGTTGGGAGTCCTTTTAAGGGTCTGGGAATCTTTGGGGATCTAATTTTTATTTTACAGCGGATCGTGGTTAAAGGAAGTGGGAATATATATACTCATGTCGTTTTTATTTCTATTCTTTCTATGTCGTGACGAGGTGCTCCTGTTGCCTGATTGGACGCGTGACCAGAGTTTCCTTGATGAGACGCCCCGAAGCCGGACCTACGTACAAGACACAGAGGATCACAGACCGATCGGAGATTACTACAGCTCACCATGTCGTGTCCTCCTTTATAAGTCATGCCCCTGAAGAATAGAGTCTACATGTCAAGCCGTGTTTTTTTCCTTTTTATGGACTAAGGACTGATTCATTTCCAGGTGTAAGAAGAAGATCAAGTTTAATCGATGGATATGGGTTGCATATGACAAAAAAGGGAGGACTGTTGTGGAGATTTTTATGAGATGTATTTAATATGTATTGTCATAGTGTCACCCAGTCTAAAGAGCTGACTGGGGCAGTCTGAGGCTGGTTGAATCCCGTCTGGTAGGGGAAAAGGTCTTGAGGTTGGAGTGTGATGTTTGCAGGGTGCGGATATGTCCGCCGACGAGGGCCCTCTGTGCATTAGCATGGACGATCGTTAAGGAGGGGATATGCTCGCTCTGCAACTACATCATTGGTTATAGGCAGATGCGTGCTCTTGTCTCTGCTGTGTCTGATCAACATTGATTGGGATTCGTAGCGCGCGCCTGCAGATAGCCTCCCTCCCCCATTCAATAATAGTATAATCTGAATATGCGTTATTCTATGGAATAACGCAGAATAAGGATTCCTATAAACGGTAATATGAGAGCTTGTGAGCGTTGTCAGAGTCAGGGAAGGCGTCCATGTTTTAAATCAATACAGCTTCGTTTGCTGGGAGCATACACGCTTTCCCTGCTTGGACACGCCCATAAGACTTTAGCCATCATGCGTTCTTGTATTCATTGTATGTATTGTATGTATTTAAATTGTATCCTTTAATGTTGTATTTCTTGAGTGGTATTCATGTACTGGATTGTATGGGAAACCCTGTTGGAAGGGATGTCCTTGTATGGTCATTTCCTGTGTGGGGGGGACATTCTGTGATGTCCCCTCCCATGGAGGAGGTGATTCGTTGCTGCAGCCAATCACCTCCTGTCTGAGATCTTTGGAGTTCAATAAAAGCCTTTGAGGAGGCGTCGGCTTGACACTTCCTGTTTCTACTCATCGTTTGCATGATACTATTTGTCCCAGATTGGATACAGTGCGAGTTGTACCGTCTTCCTTTGGCCACTGGTTACTAATACTCACCGTGGTAAAGAGTCTCCTTGCTGAGTGGCGGTTCCAGTTCCATCGGAGGACCACCTGGATTGGTGTGAAACCCAGAGTCTGCTGTCAAGTCGGGGAGCCTACCGGACAGTCTACATTGGGGACCCATCTGATCCAGTTTCCAGACTAACTGATGAGGAGTGCCACTGGGATTTCGTATGCCTATTTGACCTGCCTAAACCACAGGTCTAATGTTCCGGTAAGAGTATTCTACCTCTCTTTTTCTACAAGAGTTATGTGATGACCCTTCAGTGCTACATGTTCTTTCTTCACCACACGAAAAAATTTCTATGGACACTGTATGGACTCATTATATTGATATTATTTATCACTTTGGTTTGATTGGAGGCCCAAATCATTGTGCTTCATTTCTTCACTTAGCACTACATCTTCATTCCATGTTTATTAATTTTAGTCACATTTTATGTAGCAGCTTTATTTTTATTCACTATTTTAGATTAGCGCAGTATTTTCTTTCTTTATATATTTATATACGCTGTTGGATTCGTTGTCATCTGTGCAAGTATTGAACTTTGTTCTGTTTTGGAAGTTAAATAAGCTGCACTCTCTGGAGAACTTGGGTGATGCTGCGGAAACATAACGTATATCATCATACTAATACTTAAACATCAATTATCTACTGGACACTATATATGAGATCACTACATATTGTGACAGCAGGAAGGTAGAGTCACCTGGTTGCATCCAGGGGGGTAGATATATTTCGCCCAGATTCAGGCTTTACGCCGACTTATACAACTAGGTGGAGAGTTGTATAAGCCCAGCTGAGGCTAGTGGGCTCATGGATGACTCATACCTCTAGGGAGAGTGTGGAGCGTCGTGCAGACAGGGAGTTGATGAGACCAGCTGAAGCTTGTCAGCTCATTTAGGCCTCTATAAAAACTCCCAGATTCATTAGGTGTTTGCTCATGCCTGGAACCAGACCTGTGTGGACTGTCTAGGGAGAGTGAACCCCTGTGCGGTGAGACAAAGCCTGTGTGGCTATTTGCTTGGACATTTAAAACCAGGGACTTAGGGACTAGGACAGCACTAGGCTGATCCCAGTGGTTAGTTAGGAAACCTGTATGTTTAGTCAGAGGTCAAGTTGACCAGGATTTATTTTGTTTATGTTTCTTTTGGCTTTGCTGTGTTTTGTCACTGTAAATAGAAAATAAACCGCACCTTTTTTTGATTTTGAAAACCACAACCTCCGTTTGCTGGGCCTGTTTTTGTGTGGGGAGCCCATCCCGGGGGTCACACACACCCGCTGCCGAGCTAACCCCCTCACAGTTGGTGGAGAACCAGTGGCAGTTTTTTTTTAAGCCAGCATGGAGGGGATACTGAAGCAGCTGGCTCTAGCAAATGCCAATCAACAGCAGACAAATGCAGGTTTGCAAAAGAGCCTTGCAGCTCATCAACAGAGCCTTGCAGCTCAACAACAGAACTTCGCAGCCCAGCAGCAAGCTCATCAACAGAGCCTTGCAGCCCAGCAGCAAGCTCACCAACAGAGTCTGGAAGCTCAGCAACAAGCCCAGCAGTAGGGATGAGCTTCGTGTTCGAGTCGAACATACGTTCGACTCGAACATTGGCTGTTCGATCGTTCGACGAAGATCGAACGATTTGGGCCGTTCGCGCCAAATTCGAGTGACGCGAACGGCCCACAATGCACTACGCCATCGCAGTGTCATCCAGGCGCTGTGATTGGCCAAGCATGCACTGTGACCCCGCATGCTTGGCCAATCACAGCGCCGGCAGCGAGGAGAGCAATGATTGGCCACAGGCAGGATGCCTGTGGCCAATTATTGCTGAGGGTGTTTAGTACACGCCCCACACTATAAAAGGCCGCCAGCACGGCGGCCTAGTGTAGTGTGTTCCGGAGCAGGGATAGAGTAGCATAGGCAGGGACAGTGACTGTTATTTCTTTCTTGCTTAACCTGGATTCCTTTAGTTTAGGGAAAGAGAAGGATAGGTAGGGAGAGTGTCAGTGTGTTTTGTGCTTCTGCTATAGTGTGCTTAAAAAAAACATTTATTCTAGGGACAGAAAACTCTAGGTAGGGACAGTGTCAGTTTCTTTCACTCTGCAAGTCCTTGTTTCCAGGGACCTGTAAGGACAGTGAGTTAATTGTCCTTGTGCTATATTGTGCTTAAAAAAAACATTTATTCTAGGGACAGAAAACTCTAGGTAGGGACAGTGTCAGTTTCTTTCACTCTGCAAGTCCTTGTTTCCAGGGACCTGTAAGGACAGTGAGTTAATTGTCCTTGTGCTATATTGTGATTAAAAAAAACATTTATTCTAGGGACAGAAAACTCTAGGTAGGGACAGTGTCAGTTTCTTTCACTCTGCAAGTCCTTGTTTCCAGGGACCTGTAAGGACAGTGAGTTAATTTTCCTTGTGCTATATTGTGATTAAAAAAAACATTTTTTCTAGGGACAGAAAACTGTAGGTAGGGAGAGTGTTTTTTTTCTTTCACTCTGCAAGTCCTTGTTTCCAGGGACCTGTAAGGACAGTGAGTTAATTGTCCTTGTGCTATATTGTGCTTAAAAAAAACATTTATTCTAGGGACAGAAAACTCTAGGTAGGGACAGTGTCAGTTTCTTTCACTCTGCAAGTCCTTGTTTCCAGGGACCTGTAAGGACAGTGAGTTAATTTTCCTTGTGCTATATTGTGATTAAAAAAAACATTTATTCTAGGGACAGAAAACTCTAGGTAGGGACAGTGTCAGTTTCTTTCACTCTGCAAGTCCTTGTTTCCAGGGACCTGTAAGGACAGTGAGTTAATTTTCCTTGTGCTATATTGTGATTAAAAAAAACATTTATTCTAGGGACAGAAAACTCTAGGTAGGGACAGTGTCAGTTTCTTTCACTCTGCAAGTCCTTGTTTCCAGGGACCTGTAAGGACAGTGAGTTAATTTTCCTTGTGCTATATTGTGATTAAAAAAAACATTTATTCTAGGGACAGAAAACTCTAGGTAGGGACAGTGTCAGTTTCTTTCACTCTGCAAGTCCTTGTTTCCAGGGACCTGTAAGGACAGTGAGTTAATTTTCCTTGTGCTATATTGTGATTAAAAAAAACATTTTTTCTAGGGACAGAAAACTGTAGGTAGGGAGAGTGTTTTTTTTCTTTCACTCTGCAAGTCCTTGTTTCCAGGGACCTGTAAGGACAGTGAGTTAATTTTCCTTGTGCTATATTGTGATTAAAAAAAACATTTTTTCTAGGGACAGAAAACTCTAGGTAGGGAGAGTGTTTTTTTTCTTTCACTCTGCAAGTCCTTGTTTCCAGGGACCTGTAAGGACAGTGAGTTAATTGTCCTTGTGCTATATTGTGCTTAAAAAAAACATTTTTTCTAGGGACAGAAAACTCTAGGTAGGGAGAGTGTTTTTTTTTTTTCACTCTGCAAGTCCTTGTTTCCAGGGACCTGTAAGGACAGTGAGTTAATTGTCCTTGTGCTATATTGTGCTTAAAAAAAACATTTATTCTAGGGACAGAAAACTCTAGGTAGGGACAGTGTCAGTTTCTTTCACTCTGCAAGTCCTTGTTTCCAGGGACCTGTAAGGACAGTGAGTTAATTTTCCTTGTGCTATATTGTGATTAAAAAAAACATTTTTTCTAGGGACAGAAAACTGTAGGTAGGGAGAGTGTTTTTTTTCTTTCACTCTGCAAGTCCTTGTTTCCAGGGACCTGTAAGGACAGTGAGTTAATTTTCCTTGTGCTATATTGTGATTAAAAAAAACATTTTTTCTAGGGACAGAAAACTCTAGGTAGGGAGAGTGTTTTTTTTCTTTCACTCTGCAAGTCCTTGTTTCCAGGGACCTGTAAGGACAGTGAGTTAATTTTCCTTGTGCTATATTGTGATTAAAAAAAACATTTTTTCTAGGGACAGAAAACTCTAGGTAGGGAGAGTGTTTTTTTTCTTTCACTCTGCAAGTCCTTGTTTCCAGGGACCTGTAAGGACAGTGAGTTAATTGTCCTTGTGCTATATTGTGATTAAAAAAAACATTTATTCTAGGGACAGAAAACTCTAGGTAGGGACAGTGTCAGTTTCTTTCACTCTGCAAGTCCTTGTTTCCAGGGACCTGTAAGGACAGTGAGTTAATTTTCCTTGTGCTATATTGTGATTAAAAAAAACATTTTTTCTAGGGACAGAAAACTGTAGGTAGGGAGAGTGTTTTTTTTCTTTCACTCTGCAAGTCCTTGTTTCCAGGGACCTGTAAGGACAGTGAGTTAATTTTCCTTGTGCTATATTGTGATTAAAAAAAACATTTTTTCTAGGGACAGAAAACTCTAGGTAGGGAGAGTGTTTTTTTTCTTTCACTCTGCAAGTCCTTGTTTCCAGGGACCTGTAAGGACAGTGAGTTAATTTTCCTTGTGCTATATTGTGATTAAAAAAAACATTTTTTCTAGGGACAGAAAACTCTAGGTAGGGAGAGTGTTTTTTTTCTTTCACTCTGCAAGTCCTTGTTTCCAGGGACCTGTAAGGACAGTGAGTTAATTGTCCTTGTGCTATATTGTGCTTAAAAAAAACATTTTTTCTAGGGACAGAAAACTCTAGGTAGGGAGAGTGTTTTTTTTTTTTCACTCTGCGAGTCCTTGTTTCCAGGGACCTGTAAGGACAGTGAGTTAATTGTCCTTGTGCTATATTGTGCTTAAAAAAAACATTTATTCTAGGGACAGAAAACTCTAGGTAGGGAGAGTGTTTTTTTTCTTTCACTCTGCAAGTCCTTGTTTCCAGGGACCTGTAAGGACAGTGAGTTAATTGTCCTTGTGCTATATTGTGCTTAAAAAAAACATTTTTTCTAGGGACAGAAAACTCTAGGTAGGGAGAGTGTTTTTTTTTTTTCACTCTGCAAGTCCTTGTTTCCAGGGACCTGTAAGGACAGTGAGTTAATTGTCCTTGTGCTATATTGTGCTTAAAAAAAACATTTATTCTAGGGACAGAAAACTCTAGGTAGGGACAGTGTCAGTTTCTTTCACTCTGCAAGTCCTTGTTTCCAGGGACCTGTAAGGACAGTGAGTTAATTTTCCTTGTGCTATATTGTGATTAAAAAAAACATTTTTTCTAGGGACAGAAAACTGTAGGTAGGGAGAGTGTTTTTTTTCTTTCACTCTGCAAGTCCTTGTTTCCAGGGACCTGTAAGGACAGTGAGTTAATTTTCCTTGTGCTATATTGTGATTAAAAAAAACATTTTTTCTAGGGACAGAAAACTCTAGGTAGGGAGAGTGTTTTTTTTCTTTCACTCTGCAAGTCCTTGTTTCCAGGGACCTGTAAGGACAGTGAGTTAATTTTCCTTGTGCTATATTGTGATTAAAAAAAACATTTTTTCTAGGGACAGAAAACTCTAGGTAGGGAGAGTGTTTTTTTTCTTTCACTCTGCAAGTCCTTGTTTCCAGGGACCTGTAAGGACAGTGAGTTAATTGTCCTTGTGCTATATTGTGATTAAAAAAAACATTTATTCTAGGGACAGAAAACTCTAGGTAGGGACAGTGTCAGTTTCTTTCACTCTGCAAGTCCTTGTTTCCAGGGACCTGTAAGGACAGTGAGTTAATTTTCCTTGTGCTATATTGTGATTAAAAAAAACATTTTTTCTAGGGACAGAAAACTGTAGGTAGGGAGAGTGTTTTTTTTCTTTCACTCTGCAAGTCCTTGTTTCCAGGGACCTGTAAGGACAGTGAGTTAATTTTCCTTGTGCTATATTGTGATTAAAAAAAACATTTTTTCTAGGGACAGAAAACTCTAGGTAGGGAGAGTGTTTTTTTTCTTTCACTCTGCAAGTCCTTGTTTCCAGGGACCTGTAAGGACAGTGAGTTAATTTTCCTTGTGCTATATTGTGATTAAAAAAAACATTTTTTCTAGGGACAGAAAACTCTAGGTAGGGAGAGTGTTTTTTTTCTTTCACTCTGCAAGTCCTTGTTTCCAGGGACCTGTAAGGACAGTGAGTTAATTGTCCTTGTGCTATATTGTGCTTAAAAAAAACATTTTTTCTAGGGACAGAAAACTCTAGGTAGGGAGAGTGTTTTTTTTTTTTCACTCTGCGAGTCCTTGTTTCCAGGGACCTGTAAGGACAGTGAGTTAATTGTCCTTGTGCTATATTGTGCTTAAAAAAAACATTTATTCTAGGGACAGAAAACTCTAGGTAGGGACAGTGTCAGTTTCTTTCACTCTGCAAGTCCTTGTTTCCAGGGACCTGTAAGGACAGTGAGTTAATTTTCCTTGTGCTATATTGTGATTAAAAAAAACATTTTTTCTAGGGACAGAAAACTGTAGGTAGGGAGAGTGTTTTTTTTCTTTCACTCTGCAAGTCCTTGTTTCCAGGGACCTGTAAGGACAGTGAGTTAATTTTCCTTGTGCTATATTGTGATTAAAAAAAACATTTTTTCTAGGGACAGAAAACTCTAGGTAGGGAGAGTGTTTTTTTTCTTTCACTCTGCAAGTCCTTGTTTCCAGGGACCTGTAAGGACAGTGAGTTAATTTTCCTTGTGCTATATTGTGATTAAAAAAAACATTTTTTCTAGGGACAGAAAACTCTAGGTAGGGAGAGTGTTTTTTTTCTTTCACTCTGCAAGTCCTTGTTTCCAGGGACCTGTAAGGACAGTGAGTTAATTGTCCTTGTGCTATATTGTGCTTAAAAAAAACATTTATTCTAGGGACAGAAAACTCTAGGTAGGGACAGTGTCAGTTTCTTTCACTCTGCAAGTCCTTGTTTCCAGGGACCTGTAAGGACAGTGAGTTAATTGTCCTTGTGCTATATTGTGATTAAAAAAAACATTTATTCTAGGGACAGAAAACTCTAGGTAGGGACAGTGTCAGTTTCTTTCACTCTGCAAGTCCTTGTTTCCAGGGACCTGTAAGGACAGTGAGTTAATTTTCCTTGTGCTATATTGTGATTAAAAAAAACATTTTTTCTAGGGACAGAAAACTGTAGGTAGGGAGAGTGTTTTTTTTCTTTCACTCTGCAAGTCCTTATTTCCAGGGACCTGTAAGGACAGTGAGTTAATTGTCCTTGTGCTATATTGTGCTTAAAAAAAAACATTTATTCTAGGGACAGAAAACTCTAGGTAGGGACAGTGTCAGTTTCTTTCACTCTGCAAGTCCTTGTTTCCAGGGACCTGGAGAGACATTGAGTGAATTGTCCTTGTGCTATATTGTGATTAAAAAAAACATTTATTCTAGGGACAGAAAACTCTAGGTAGGGACAGTGTCAGTTTCTTTCACTGTGAAAGTCCTTGTTTCAAGGGACAGAGAAGGACACCTGAAGGTAGCCCTTATTGCTTTTTTCCCATCTCCCTGCAGGCCATCTATTAGAATGTCTGGAAGGCAAACAAGGAGAGGCAGACAGTCAGGAGGCAATAAAAGAGGGCAAGCAGGCTCTGTGTCTGGGGGCAACAGTGCTGGTCGTGGACGCGGTGCATTGTCATCAGCACATGGCCATGGGACACGCTTGTCCTTCTTTTCGGCAGCTGGACATGTTGAGCCACATCATGCCGAAGACTTGGTAGAGTGGATGACCAAGCCCTCCTCCTCCTCCTCATCCTCTCTCACCCAGGCTCAGGGTACTGGAAAAGCAGCTGCCAAAGCGTCGTCTTCCCTGGTATCAATGTCAGACAAATCATCAGTCACTCCTTCCCTAGACCCACCATGTCCTCCTCCTGAGGAGTCCCCCGAACTGTTTCAGCACAGTGTTGGGTACATGCTCCAGGAGGATGCCCAGCGTTTCGAAGGGTCTGATGATGAAACCCAGCTAGAGGAAGGCAGTAGCGTGAGAGCAGACAGAGGGGATGCTCAAGAAGGACACCAATCTGGCAGTCATGTTCCAGCAGCTGCAGCATACTGCCAGATTGGCTCCAGTGATGAGGAGGGAGGGGATGATGAGGTCAATGACTCCACGTGGGTGCCTAATAGGAGAGAGGAGGAGGAGGAGGATGAGGAGGAGGCACATCTCCAACGAGGCAGGATGCCCTTTGGTGGCCAGCGTAAGGGCAGTACACCGACGGAATCACACCGCAGAGCTCCGCCTATGCAGGGCGCTGCCTCTGCCCGTCATTCAAAAAGTTCTTTGGTGTGGGCCTTTTTTGAGGCTAGTGCATCAGATCGCACAGCTGCTGTTTGCAACATATGTCTCAAGCGTATATCGCGTGGCCAAAACATCAGCCGCTTGGGTACCACATGCCTGACCAGACATATGTTGACCTGCCATGCAGCTCGTTGGCAAGCCTACCTCAAAGACCCACACCAAAGAACCAAGCGGACCTCTCCTTGCACCGCATCAGCTGGGATCTCCAACCCCACTATAACTTCAGTCCTCTCTGAAACATGCACTGAGAGGAATGAAGGTGTAGAATTAGGTGTGTCACAGCCAAGTACTTGCGCCCACTCTGCTAGCAGTACACCGACGTCCGATTCTAGCAGGCAAATTTCCCTGCCCCAGCTGCTGGACCGTCGAAAGAAGTTCACTCCCAGCCATCCACATGCCCAGCGGTTGAATGCTAGCTTGGCTAAATTGCTAGCGCTTCAACTGCTGCCTTTTCAGTTGGTAGACTCGGCCCCCTTCCGTGAGTTTGTGCAATGTGCGGTTCCTCAGTGGCAGGTTCCCAAACGCCACTTTTTCTC
The DNA here is from genome assembly GCA_029206835.1 of Rana muscosa. NCBI lineage: Eukaryota > Metazoa > Chordata > Amphibia > Anura > Ranidae > Rana > Rana muscosa. The sequence goes on along the minus strand of CM055118.1, from coordinate 151,829,833 downwards.
ACGGAAGGCTATTCCGGCTCTCTACCGGCATGTGGAAGGCAATGTCTTGGCCTCGCTGGACAGGGCGGTCAGCGGTAAGGTGCATATTACCGCTGACTCATGGTCCAGCAGGCATGGACAGGGACGTTACCTTTCTTTCACGGCCCATTGGGTCACTCTTTTGGCAGCTGGGAAGGATTCAGGACAAGGTGCAGTAGTGTTGGAGGTTGTCCCACCGCCACGCCTCCAAAATGCTAATACTGGTTGTGACACACCTCTCTCCTCCACCCCCTCCTCTTCTTCTTCCTCCATGGCCTCTTCCTGTGGTTTGTCCTATGAACCAGCGGTGCTCCGTAGCCGTTCACGGGGCTACGCAAGTACGCAGGCAAAAAGATGCCATGCCGTGCTTGCGCTGGTGTGTTTGGGGGACAGAAGCCACACTGGGGCAGAGGTCCTGTCTGCTCTGCAGGGCCAGGCCGAGAGGTGGTTGACGCCACGCCAGCTTAAGCCAGGAATGGTGGTTTGCGACAATGGCACCAACCTCCTCTCCGCCCTCCGACAGGGACAACTGACCCATGTGCCCTGTGTGGCTCACGTCCTTAACCTGGTGGTGCAGCGCTTCTTGGGCAGGTACCCGGGCTTACAGGATGTCCTGAGGCAGGCCAGGAAAGTCTGTGTGCATTTCCGCAGATCTTATAATGCCAGTGCTCGCCTGGCTGAGCTGCAAAAGGAGTTGAACCTGCCCAAGAACCGCCTTATATGTGACATGCCCACCAGGTGGAACTCAACGTTGGCCATGCTGCAGCGGCTGCACACGCAGCAGAGGGCCATCAATGAGTACCTGTGCGACTACGGCACCAGGACAGGGTCAGGGGAGCTTGGTTTTTTTTCTCCACGCCAGTGGGGCATGATCAGGGATGCATGCACTGTCCTGGCACCATTTGAGGAGGCCACGAGGATGGTGAGCAGTGACAGTGCATGCATCAGTGACACTGTACCTCTTGTCCACCTGTTGGAGCACACGCTGCGTGGAATAATGGACAGGGCACTTGAGGCAGAACAGAGGCAGGAAGAGGAGGACTTCCTTGCCTCTCAAGGCCCCCTTTACCCAGACAGTGTTCCTTCTGTCCCACCCATCGCACAGGAAGAGGAGGAGGAGGAGGAGGAGGAGGAGGAGGATTGTGTCAGCATGGAGGTGGAGGCTGGCACTCAGCATCATCAGCAGCAGTCTTTTAGGGATGATTTACAGTCCCAAGAAACCAGTGGACTTGTACGTGGCTGGGAGGAGGTGGCTGCGGATCATGTCGTCCTTAGTGACCCAGAGGACTCCGGAGCGAATGCCTCAGCAAACCTACGCTGCATGGCCTCCCTGATCCTGCAAAGTCTGCGGAAGGATCCTCGTATTCTTCGGATCAAGGAGAGGGACCATTACTGGCTGGCCACTCTCCTTGATCCACGGTACAAGGGTAAGGTTGCGGACCTTATGTTACCGTCGCAGAGGGAGCAGAGGATGAGACAACTCCGGGAGGCCTTGCAGAAAGGTCTGTGCAACGCGTTCCCAGAGACTGGGAGGTTGCAAACTCCTGGTCCTGGACAACGAGTTGCTGAGGCTTCGGCCAGTCAAAGAAGGAGCGGTGGGGAAGGTGGCCGTCTGACCGATGCGTTCAGACAATTCTTTAGTCCGCAGCCCCAAAGTATGATCGGTTCCAGCAACCATCGCCAGCGTCTGATAAACATGGTGCAGGAATATCTAGGGGCAAGGTCAGACTTGGACACCTTCCCCACCGAAAATCCTCTGGCTTACTGGGTCTTGAGGATGGATCACTGGCCAGAGCTTGCACAGTATGCAATTGAGCTACTGGCCTGTCCTGCATCCAGCGTTCTTTCGGAACGCACATTCAGTGCTGCTGGAGGATTTGTCACGGATCACAGGGTGCGCCTGTCCACCGACTCGGTTGATCGACTGACTTTCATCAAGATGAACCAGTCTTGGATCACCACCAGCTACCACACACCTGATGCTGATATAACAGACTAATTGATTTTAAAATGTCACATCCCTTCAAGACTGATGCTGATGCTGAGTGCCTGTGCTGTTATGTTGACTGGCTATCCTCCTCCTCCGAGTCCTCAATGATACGATTGATGATGATAGCTTGGAAGATCATTTTTGCTTATGGGTGCCGCCACCAGTGCCTAACGCCCAATTTTTCAGCCCCTGTTTAACAGGGGCGTGTAATTACAATTTTTGAAGCAATACTTTGCAACAGGGCTCATTGCTGTGCTCCAAGTACAGTATCTGTGAGGAGTTGCAGTGTTGTGCCACCAGTGCCTAAGGCCCAATTTTTCAGCCCCTGTTTAACAGGGGCGTGTCATTACAATTTTTGAAGCAATACTTTGCAACAGGGCTCATTGCTGTGCTCCAAGTACAGTATCTGTGAAGGGTTGCAGTGTTGTGCCACCAGTGCCTAAGGCCCAATTTTTCAGCCCCTGTTCAACAGGGGCATGTAATTACAATTCTTGATCTAATAATTCACAGCAGGGCCCATTGCTGCACCCACCAAGAGTAACTGTCAGGGCTTACAGTGTTGTGGCACCAGCACCACCATCAAAGGCCCAATTTTTACTACCACTGTTCAACAATTATATGTAATTAAAATTCCTGATATAATAGTTGACAGCAGGGCGTTCCAGCACCAACCAAGAGTAACTGTGAGTGCTTACAGTGTTGTGCCAACACCAACAACTAAGGGGCCTATTTCTGCAGAGTATATACGGCAGGTCCCTACTTTCAAACATCCAACTTACAAACGACTCCTACTTGCAAACGCAAGAAGACAACAGGAAGTGAGAGGAAATCTACCACTAGGAAGGAAAATTCTCTCCTGTAAGAATAAATATGGGAGAAAGGTGTCTCCTCTGTACTGATGCTTTATCAGCAATCCTTGTTTCAAGAAAAACACCACATTTCAAAAACAGTTGTCATTAGGACGGAAAGTGAGGTGAAATGTTCTGAACAGGGGCACAGACAGCAAAACAAATGTTACAGGGGTGATAACCCTTACCTATGTTTTCCAAAAAGTTTAAAAATAGATTTTTGGTCTGGAGCTACACTTCAACAATGTACCTGTTCAAAATTACAAACAGATTCTACATAAGAACAAACCTACAGTCCCTGTCTTGTATGCACCGCCTGTATACGGCTGTTCAGAGTATATAGGGCCTTTTTTATTTTATGTGCGGGGTTCCCCTTAATATCCATACAAGACCCAAAGGGGCTGGTAATGGGCTGGGGTAGGGGGGGGTCATGGGGTAGCTATGCCATTTTTCTTAAAGATTTTCATCCATATTACCGGGACCAGACATTACATTAAAGCCGCAAGCAGTTTTAAATGGCTTTTTTTTCCTTTAGAAGTGTCATTTTGTGCAGGGACAGTTCTAAACACGGGAAACACGTGGCACTTCACAGGCATACTTTAGACACCCCCCAGGTACGATATTTAAAGGAATATTTGACTTTTTTTTTTTCACTTTATGCATCATTAAAATGACTGCTCCCGGAAAACGACCGTTTTTAAAACTTATTTTTGCATTGATACATGTCCCCTGGTGCAGAACCCGGGTTCCCAAACCCTTTTTAGGACAATAACATGCATAATAGTTTTTATAATTAGCACTTTAGAATTCGAACGTTCGCATCCATTGTATTTAATAGGGTTCTAATGTTCGTTCGAACTTTCGGTCCGTTCGCGGGTTCTGGTGCGAACCGAACCCGGGGGTGTTCGGCTCATCACTACCCAGCAGCAATCTGAGGCCCGCTTCATAGACCTGTTACAGAAGCAAGAGCAGAGACTACAACAATTGGAAGCAGTAATGCAGCAACGTCCGCAGACCAGTGAGGAAAGCCGTCCCACTAATACCGCGTCCTTTGGGGTGAGTCGTTTATTGACAAAAATGACTGGAGAGGATGATCCAGAGGTATTTTTGACCACATTTGAAAGGACTGCTGAAAGAGAAAAGTGGCCTGAGGAGCAGTGGGCTGGACTGGTGGCTCCTCTGTTAACTGGTGAATCGCAGAAGGCTTACTATGACCTAGAGCCTGACCAAGCAAAAGACTATGTGATGCTAAAAGCTGAAACATTGGCAAGGCTGGGTGTCACCCAGGCTGTCCGGGCTCAGCGTGTGCATAACTGGACTTTCCAGCTTGGAAAATTCCCCAGGTCTCAAATGTATGATCTCATTCACCTGAGCAGAAAGTGGCTACAGCCAGAGACTTTGTCCGCACCAAAGATTGTGGAACGTGTTGTAATGGATCGGTTTTTGAGAGCTCTTCCTACTGCCATCCAAAAGTGGGTAAGCCATGGAGACCCAGAGACGGCCGATGGTCTTGTGGATCGTGTGGAGAAATACTTGGCTACAGAGAACCTGACGGCCTCTTCCAGAGACACTCGGACTTTCCACCCTAAGACCAGACCATCCCCAGGGGCGGATAAGAGGATTCCAAGGGGTGAGGGTGGAGAGAGTGAGAGGGTGGGAGCTCTACCCCAAGTTTGGCGAGAACAGCCTGGGAAATCAGCGGCTCAAGAGGCGGCAAGAAGGATCGTTTGCTACCGCTGCCGGCAAGCGGGACATATTGCAGCCAATTGCCCGGTTGTGGAGGAACCCATGCAGTGTGACTTTCTGACGGGCAGACGTCAGTCGCTGTGTGCGACAGTCGCATGCACTGCCATTCGAGGAACTGAGAAACATTTATGCAAAATGTGTGTTAATGGTAGAAATGTTGTGGTATTGCTGGATTCAGGTAGCCTTGTGACCCTGATAAAGGCTGAGTTAGTTAAAACAGAGGTCTCTGGGAATAGCAAGGTAGCTGTTATTTGTGTGCATGGGGACACCCGAGAGTATCCAGTGACTACAGTGTGTTTCGAGACCCCCAAAGGTACCCTCTCCCATCCAGTGGGCTTAGTATCTCAGTTACCGCATGACGCCATTGTGGGAAGGGATTTTCCGAAGTTCTGGGAACTGTGGGATGATCCTGAGCCCCCCACTGGTGCCCCTATGTACCAGGAATGTGATAGCCAGAACTCCCCTGAGAGTGGTGAGGACTCTCCGGAATTTCCCTATCAGTATTGGCAGGGGAGACTCAAGAAACTGGAGAGGAGCCCACCTCCTCAGACGAAAACCTACCGTCTGTGGAGTTTTCTGATCTTGAGGTTCACAGGGAAAACTTTGCCACAGAACAGTTGAAAGACCCCGCCCTAATAAAGGCACGGGAAAACGTAGTGAAAATAGATGGCGAGTTAGTGAACCCAGATAATACCTGCACTTACCCATACTTCAGCGTAGAGAAGGACCTACTGTATCGGGTGGCAAAAAGGGCAGAAGAAACCGTTGAGCAGCTTGTGGTGCCCAAACCTTACAGGAAGTTGGTGTTGGAGTTGGCCCATGGGCACATTCTTGGAGGTCATCTGGGGACAGAGAAAACCCGAGAGAGGGTATTACAGAGATTCTATTGGCGGGGGTGATGAAGGACATAGAAAATTATTGTTCCTCCTGCCCTGTGTGTCAGAGGTCGGCCCCGATGCCACATTTCCGTAGCCCGCTGGTCCCTCTACCCATCATTGAGGTCCCGTTTGAGAGGATCGCCATGGATTTGGTAGGTCCTATAATCAAGTCCGCTAGGGGGCACCAGTACATATTAGTTATAATGGACTATGCCACCCGTTATCCAGAAGCAATCCCTCTCCGAAATACCTCGGCCAAAACCATAGCCAAAGAGCTATCTCTTGTGTTTAGCCGGGTGGGTATTTGTAAAGAACTGCTTACGGACCAAGGTACACCCTTTATGTCCCGGGTTATGAAGGAGCTGTGTAAATTGTTCAAAGTGACGCAATTACGTACATCTGTGTATCACCCCCAAACCGATGGGCTGGTTGAAAGATTCAACAAAACCCTAAAACAAATGTTGAAGAAAGTGGTGGATAGAGATGGAAAGGATTGGGACTGTCTACTTCCTTATCTGATGTTTGCTATTAGGGAGGTGCCCCAATCCTCTACGGGATTCTCCCCCTTTGAGTTACTGTATGGGAGACACCCAAGAGGGCTGTTGGATATTGCCAAGGAAACTTGGGAAAGTGAGAGTTCTCCCCACAGGAGTGTGATTGAGCATGTCGCCCTGATGCAAGACCGAATTGCACAGGTAATGCCCATCGTGAAGGAACATTTGGCCCAAGCGCAGTTAGCACAGCAGAGAGTGTACAACCGTGGAGCCAAGACCCGTACCTTTTCCCCGGGGGATAGGATACTGGTACTTGTCCCTACGGTTGAAAATAAATTCCTTGCCAAATGGCAAGGCCCCTACGAGATAATGGAAAAAGTGAGCGAAGTGAATTACAAGGTCAGACAACCAGGAAGGCGAAAGCCCGAACAGATCTATCACGTTAATCTGTTGAAAGCCTGGAGGGATAGAGAGTCCCTAGTCGCAGACACTTGGTCACCAGCTCAAACTGGTTGCGTGATTCCTGAGGTTGGAATAGCAGCCACCTTGTCACAACCCCAACAACAGGAGGTTAAGGAGTTTGTGCTTCGCAACAAGGAGGTATTCTCTGAGCTGCCGGGACAAACATCTGGGGTAGAGCATGACATCATTACCCCGCCCGGTGAAAGGGTGAAGTTAAAACCCTATCGGATCCCAGAGGCCCGACGGGAGGCAATACGGGAGGAAGTACAGAAAATGCTGAACTTAGGGGTGATAGAGGAGTCCCAAAGTGATTGGTCTAGTCCATTGTGTTGGTGCCTAAACCGGATGGGAGCTGGCGATTTTGTAACGATTTTCGTCAGTTGAACAAAGTTACAAAATTTGACACCTACCCCATGCCACGTATAGATGAGTTGATCGACCGGCTGGGAACAGCCCGATACATGACGACTCTTGACCTCACAAAAGGGTATTGGCAAATCCCCCTGGCCAAGTCGGCCAAAGAGAAAACCGCATTTGTAACCCCAGACGGGGCGTTCCAATATAAAAGAATGCCGTTCGGGTTACAGAATGCGCCGGCCACATTCCAGCGGAAAATGGACCAGATGCTGAGGCCCCATCGGAAGTATGCTGCGGCTTACCTGGATGACGTAATTGTCCATAGCACAGATTGGGCCTCACATCTGCCAAAAGTGCAAGCAGTCCTGGACTCTGTTCGGGAAGCGGGGTTTACGGCTAACCTCAAGAAGTGTACCATTGGGCAGGAGGAGGCCAAATATCTTGGGTACACCATTGGGAGGGGAGTAATAAAACCCCAACTCAACAAAGTCGGGGCCATCCAGAGTTGGCCACGTCCCAACAGCAAGAAGCAGGTACGAGCCTTTCTGGGAATCGCTGGGTATTATCGGCGATTCATTCCCCACTTTGCTTCTAAGGCTGTGCCCCTAACCAACCTGACGAAGGGGAAAGGGTCGGTCATGATTAAATGGACCCCCGAGGCTGAGGCAGCATTCCAATTCTTGAAACAAGCCTTATGTAGCCAGCCAGTGTTGTACTCACCCGACTTCTCTAAAGACTTTGTCGTACAAAGTGATGCGTCAGATGTGGGGTTAGGAGCAGTATTGTCCCAGGTCTGGAACGGGGAAGAGCACCCAGTCATTTACCTCAGCAGGAAGTTGAAGTCCCATGAGGTAAATTACGCCACCGTTGAAAAGGAGTGTTTAGCGGTGAAGTGGGCTCTAGATTCCCTTCGGTACTACCTGCTAGGTAGGCACTTTGACTTGGTTACGGATCACGCTCCGTTAAAGTGGATGGCTCAAAACAAGGAAACAAATAGAAGAGTGAATAGGTGGTTCCTGGCCCTCCAGGAATTCAACTTCACAGTAAAGCATCGCCCTGGCGTTCAAATGGGGAATGTGGATGCTTTGTCTCGAGTACATGAATGCCTGATTGCTGGTGTTCCAACCCCGAGGTTAAAACAAGAGGGGGGGGTATGTGACAGCAGGAAGGTAAAGTCACCTGGTTGCATCCAGGGGGGTAGATATATTTCGCCCAGATTCAGGCTTTACGCCGACTTATACAACTAGGTGGAGAGTTGTATAAGCCCAGCTGAGGCTAGTGGGCTCATGGATGACTCATACCTCTAGGGAGAGTGTGGGGCGTCGTGCAGACAGGGAGTTGATGAGACCAGCTGAAGCTTGTCAGCTCATTTAGGCCTCTATAAGAACTCCCAGCTTCATTAGATGTTAGCTCATGCCTGGACCCAGACCTGTGTGGACTGTCTAGGGAGAGTGAACCCCTGTGCGGTGAGACAAAGCCTGTGTGGCTATTTGCTTGGACATTTAAAACCAGGGACTTAGGGACTAGGACAGCACTAGGCTGATCCCAGTTGTTAGTTAGGAAACCTGTATGTTTAGTCAGAGGTCAAGTTGACCAGGATTTATTTTGTTTATGTTTCTTTTTCTTTGCTGTGTTTTGTCACTGTAAATAGAAAATAAACCGCACCTTTTTTGATTTTGAAAACCACAACCTCCGTTTGCTGGGCCTGTTTTTGTGTGGGGAGCCCATCTCGGGGGTCACACACACCCGCTGCCGAGCCAACCCCCCCCACACAATGTACAGGAATGTCATTATTGTTTACCATTCTTTGCAGGTTAAATATGAAGGATAGAGTAATGATTTTGTTTATAAGTATTTTTCAGGTCCAAGTAGTTTGTACATAGAGAACAGGTGTATGTAGACAGCTGTACATATGGATAAATACGAGTCTAAGAAGGTAAAAGTATCATAGGCTATTTCATTGTTTCTTTTTTCCTCCACCACGCATTTCTTCCTTCAGTCTGTAATGAGGAAGAAAATGGGGGGAGAAGTGATAAATGTAAGAATTACATTTTTTTTTCAAACAAATAATGTTAACCTCTGTAATTCTAACCAAGTTTGTGCTAAGACTGTCTTTCTTTGATAGAATTTGAAACCGCAAGCAGCAGTCTGGTGAAGTAGGTTCCCATCCCAGATGCTAAGAACCTTTTGTCAATGGTTCCAGGTATTGTAAGCCACGCACAGGTTATGTAGTGACCACAGTCCCGATGTCTGGGTTATTGTCATATGAGGGTTGTTTGGAGGTCAATCAAAGCCAGAGTCGTACTTTCCTCATTAGCTGTCACTTATATTCTCGGCTGATGGGGTGGGTGCGATCGTTGTGACATGAACTTCAAAATGTCCACCACAGGGTTCTAGAGTCCCTCCTGGACCCTGACACAATAAACAGTTTACATTCTTTCCAACCAGGTGACTGGGTCATTGTAAAGAAGCTTGAGGGATGAGACCACGCCAGCCACTGCAAGAAGCGGCTCAACCACACCAAAGAACTGAGTAGTATCTTCGTCTATTTATATTTTTGTTGTTTAGTAAATTTTAGCAAGGGTAACGATGAAAAGCATCCCAAGTTATTATTTAAAGTGTATTTCCTGAGTAGCTCAGAAAGCGAACAGGACCAATTGCTAGGTCTGTTCTGAGTCTCCACCGAGTTTTAGTACCCAGCGATGACAGCGGTACATGCCATTTATGATGTTATTATGGGTATGAGGAGTTTTAACAAACTAGTGAAGACTCCAAACAGACACTTGTCAATGGAATCTAACGATGCATTTTTTAGAGGGTAAAATTGGTTATAGTTTTAATAGCTCTGCCTCTTGTCGGTTTGGGTATCTAGGCAACCCACAAGTGTGTTTGAAGTTTAGTTTGGTGTTTATGCGGATCTGCAGCTTATAAGGTAAATTCCCCCAATGCAAGAGGTTCATGCGTGATGGTGAAGCTGTCCCAGCATCTTATGACACGGCCGATCGCGAGGATCTGATGGCGCGAGAAATTAAGAATGGCAGGGACAGCTAGAAGGGAATTGTTCACCAACCCCGACCAGGTCTGGGCATGGTGTCCTGCATGTACAAGGTGGGGGGGGGGGGCTCGAGCTTAAGATACAGTTGAAAAATTCTCATCCGTTAAGGATAGGGTTCTTCATGTAACTGTTGAAGCCAGAGCTGTAGCTAAGTGAAGGTTGGGAGTCCTTTTAAGGGTCTGGGAATCTTTGGGGATCTAATTTTTATTTTACAGCGGATCGTGGTTAAAGGAAGTGGGAATATATATACTCATGTCGTTTTTATTTCTATTCTTTCTATGTCGTGACGAGGTGCTCCTGTTGCCTGATTGGACGCGTGACCAGAGTTTCCTTGATGAGACGCCCCGAAGCCGGACCTACGTACAAGACACAGAGGATCACAGACCGATCGGAGATTACTACAGCTCACCATGTCGTGTCCTCCTTTATAAGTCATGCCCCTGAAGAATAGAGTCTACATGTCAAGCCGTGTTTTTTTCCTTTTTATGGACTAAGGACTGATTCATTTCCAGGTGTAAGAAGGAGATCAAGTTTAATCGATGGACATGGGTTGCATATGACAAAAAAGGGAGGACTGTTGTGGAGATTTTTATGAGATGTATTTAATATGTATTGTCATAGTGTCACCCAGTCTAAAGAGCTGACTGGGGCAGTCTGAGGCTGGTTGAATCCCGTCTGGTAGGGGAAAAGGTCTTGAGGTTGGAGTGTGATGTTTGCAGGGTGCGGATATGTCCGCCGACGAGGGCCCTCTGTGCATTAGCATGGACGATCGTTAAGGAGGGGATATGCTCGCTCTGCAACTACATCATTGGTTATAGGCAGATGCGTGCTCTTGTCTCTGCTGTGTCTGATCAACATTGATTGGGATTCGTAGCGCGCGCCTGCAGATAGCCTCCCTCCCCCATTCAATAATAGTATAATCTGAATATGCGTTATTCTATGGAATAACGCAGAATAAGGATTCCTATAAACGGTAATATGAGAGCTTGTGAGCGTTGTCAGAGTCAGGGAAGGCGTCCATGTTTTAAATCAATACAGCTTCGTTTGCTGGGAGCATACACGCTTTCCCTGCTTGGACACGCCCATAAGACTTTAGCCATCATGCGTTCTTGTATTCATTGTATGTATTGTATGTATTTAAATTGTATCCTTTAATGTTGTATTTCTTGAGTGGTATTCATGTACTGGATTGTATGGGAAACCCTGTTGGAAGGGATGTCCTTGTATGGTCATTTCCTGTGTGGGGGGGACATTCTGTGATGTCCCCTCCCATGGAGGAGGTGATTCGTTGCTGCAGCCAATCACCTCCTGTCTGAGATCTTTGGAGTTCAATAAAAGCCTTTGAGGAGGCGTCGGCTTGACACTTCCTGTTTCTACTCATCGTTTGCATGATACTATTTGTCCCAGATTGGATACAGTGCGAGTTGTACCGTCTTCCTTTGGCCACTGGTTACTAATACTCACCGTGGTAAAGAGTCTCCTTGCTGAGTGGCGGTTCCAGTTCCATCGGAGGACCACCTGGATTGGTGTGAAACCCAGAGTCTGCTGTCAAGTCGGGGAGCCTACCGGACAGTCTACATTGGGGACCCATCTGATCCAGTTTCCAGACTAACTGATGAGGAGTGCCACTGGGATTTCGTATGCCTATTTGACCTGCCTAAACCACAGGTCTAATGTTCCGGTAAGAGTATTCTACCTCTCTTTTTCTACAAGAGTTATGTGATGACCCTTCAGTGCTACATGTTCTTTCTTCACCACACGAAAAAATTTCTATGGACACTGTATGGACTCATTATATTGATATTATTTATCACTTTGGTTTGATTGGAGGCCCAAATCATTGTGCTTCATTTCTTCACTTAGCACTACATCTTCATTCCATGTTTATTAATTTTAGTCACATTTTATGTAGCAGCTTTATTTTTATTCACTATTTTAGATTAGCGCAGTATTTTCTTTCTTTATATATTTATATACGCTGTTGGATTCGTTGTCATCTGTGCAAGTATTGAACTTTGTTCTGTTTTGGAAGTTAAATAAGCTGCACTCTCTGGAGAACTTGGGTGATGCTGCGGAAACATAACGTATATCATCATACTAATACTTAAACATCAATTATCTACTGGACACTATATATGAGATCACTACATATTGTGACAGCAGGAAGGTAGAGTCACCTGGTTGCATCCAGGGGGGTAGATATATTTCGCCCAGATTCAGGCTTTACGCCGACTTATACAACTAGGTGGAGAGTTGTATAAGCCCAGCTGAGGCTAGTGGGCTCATGGATGACTCATACCTCTAGGGAGAGTGTGGGGCGTCGTGCAGACAGGGAGTTGATGAGACCAGCTGAAGCTTGTCAGCTCATTTAGGCCTCTATAAAAACTCCCAGATTCATTAGGTGTTTGCTCATGCCTGGAACCAGACCTGTGTGGACTGTCTAGGGAGAGTGAACCCCTGTGCGGTGAGACAAAGCCTGTGTGGCTATTTGCTTGGACATTTAAAACCAGGGACTTAGGGACTAGGACAGCACTAGGCTGATCCCAGTTGTTAGTTAGGAAACCTGTATGTTTAGTCAGAGGTCAAGTTGACCAGGATTTATTTTGTTTATGTTTCTTTTGGCTTTGCTGTGTTTTGTCACTGTAAATAGAAAATAAACCGCACCTTTTTTTGATTTTGAAAACCACAACCTCCGTTTGCTGGGCCTGTTTTTGTGTGGGGAGCCCATCCCGGGGGTCACACACACCCGCTGCCGAGCTAACCCCCTCACAGTTGGTGGAGAACCAGTGGCAGTTTTTTTTTAAGCCAGCATGGAGGGGATACTGAAGCAGCTGGCTCTAGCAAATGCCAATCAACAGCAGACAAATGCAGGTTTGCAAAAGAGCCTTGCAGCTCATCAACAGAGCCTTGCAGCTCAACAACAGAACTTCGCAGCCCAGCAGCAAGCTCATCAACAGAGCCTTGCAGCCCAGCAGCAAGCTCACCAACAGAGTCTGGAAGCTCAGCAACAAGCCCAGCAGCAATCTGAGGCCCGCTTCATAGACCTGTTACAGAAGCAAGAGCAGAGACTACAACAATTGGAAGCAGTAATGCAGCAACGTCCGCAGACCAGTGAGGAAAGCCGTCCCACTAATACCGCGTCCTTTGGGGTGAGTCGTTTATTGACAAAAATGACTGGAGAGGATGATCCAGAGGTATTTTTGACCACATTTGAAAGGACTGCTGAAAGAGAAAAGTGGCCTGAGGAGCAGTGGGCTGGACTGGTGGCTCCTCTGTTAACTGGTGAATCGCAGAAGGCTTACTATGACCTAGAGCCTGACCAAGCAAAAGACTATGTGATGCTAAAAGCTGAAACATTGGCAAGGCTGGGTGTCACCCAGGCTGTCCGGGCTCAGCGTGTGCATAACTGGACTTTCCAGCTTGGAAAACCCCCCAGGTCTCAAATGTATGATCTCATTCACCTGAGCAGAAAGTGGCTACAGCCAGAGACTTTGTCCGCACCAAAGATTGTGGAACGTGTTGTAATGGATCGGTTTTTGAGAGCTCTTCCTACTGCCATCCAAAAGTGGGTAAGCCATGGAGACCCAGAGACGGCCGATGGTCTTGTGGATCGTGTGGAGAAATACTTGGCTACAGAGAACCTGACGGCCTCTTCCAGAGACACTCGGACTTTCCACCCTAAGACCAGACCATCCCCAGGGGCGGATAAGAGGATTCCAAGGGGTGAGGGTGGAGAGAGTGAGAGGGTGGGAGCTCTACCCCAAGTTTGGCGAGAACAGCCTGGGAAATCAGCGGCTCAAGAGGCGGCAAGAAGGATCGTTTGCTACCGCTGCCGGCAAGCGGGACATATTGCAGCCAATTGCCCGGTTGTGGAGGAACCCATGCAGTGTGACTTTCTGACGGGCAGACGTCAGTCGCTGTGTGCGACAGTCGCATGCACTGCCATTCGAGGAACTGAGAAACATTTATGCAAAATGTGTGTTAATGGTAGAAATGTTGTGGTATTGCTGGATTCAGGTAGCCTTGTGACCCTGATAAAGGCTGAGTTAGTTAAAACAGAGGTCTCTGGGAATAGCAAGGTAGCTGTTATTTGTGTGCATGGGGACACCCAAGAGTATCCAGTGACTACAGTGTGTTTCGAGACCCCCAAAGGTACCCTCTCCCATCCAGTGGGCTTAGTATCTCAGTTACCGCATGACGCCATTGTGGGAAGGGATTTTCCGAAGTTCTGGGAACTGTGGGATGATCCTGAGCCCCCCACTGGTGCCCCTATGTACCAGGAATGTGATAGCCAGAACTCCCCTGAGAGTGGTGAGGACTCTCCGGAATTTCCCCTATCAGTATTGGCAGGGGAGACTCAAGAAACTGGAGAGGAGCCCACCTCCTCAGACGAAAACCTACCGTCTGTGGAGTTTTCTGATCTTGAGGTTCACAGGGAAAACTTTGCCACAGAACAGTTGAAAGACCCCGCCCTAATAAAGGCACGGGAAAACGTAGTGAAAATAGATGGCGAGTTAGTGAACCCAGATAATACCTGCACTTACCCATACTTCAGCGTAGAGAAGGACCTACTGTATCGGGTGGCAAAAAGGGCAGAAGAAACCGTTGAGCAGCTTGTGGTGCCCAAACCTTACAGGAAGTTGGTGTTGGAGTTGGCCCATGGGCACATTCTTGGAGGTCATCTGGGGACAGAGAAAACCAGAGAGAGGGTATTACAGAGATTCTATTGGCCGGGGGTGATGAAGGACATAGAAAATTATTGTTCCTCCTGCCCTGTGTGTCAGAGGTCGGCCCCGATGCCACATTTCCGTAGCCCGCTGGTCCCTCTACCCATCATTGAGGTCCCGTTTGAGAGGATCGCCATGGATTTGGTAGGTCCTATAATCAAGTCCGCTAGGGGGCACCAGTACATATTAGTTATAATGTACTATGCCACCCGTTATCCAGAAGCGATCCCTCTCCGAAATACCTCGGCCAAAACCATAGCCAAAGAGCTATCTCTTGTGTTTAGCCGGGTGGGTATTTGTAAAGAACTGCTTACGGACCAAGGTACACCCTTTATGTCCCGGGTTATGAAGGAGCTGTGTAAATTGTTCAAAGTGACGCAATTACATACATCACCCCCAACCGATGGGCTGGTTGAAAGATTCAACAAAACCCTAAAACAAATGTTGAAGAAAGTGGTGGATAGAGATGGAAAGGATTGGGACTGTCTACTTCCTTATCTGATGTTTGCTATTAGGGAGGTGCCCCAATCCTCTACGGGATTCTCCCCCTTTGAGTTACTGTATGGGAGACACCCAAGAGGGCTGTTGGATATTGCCAAGGAAACTTGGGAAAGTGAGAGTTCTCCCCACAGGAGTGTGATTGAGCATGTCGCCCTGATGCAAGACCGAATTGCACAGGTAATGCCCATCGTGAAGGAACATTTGGCCCAAGCGCAGTTAGCACAGCAGAGAGTGTACAACCGTGGAGCCAAGACCCGTACCTTTTCCCCGGGGGATAGGATACTGGTACTTGTCCCTACGGTTGAAAGTAAATTCCTTGCCAAATGGCAAGGCCCCTACGAGATAATGGAAAAAGTGAGCGAAGTGAATTACAAGGTCAGACAACCAGGAAGGCGAAAGCCCGAACAGATCTATCACGTTAATCTGTTGAAAGCCTGGAGGGATAGAGAGTCCCTAGTCGCAGACACTTGGTCACCAGCTCAAACTGGTTGCGTGATTCCTGAGGTTGGAATAGCAGCCACCTTGTCACAACCCCAACAACAGGAGGTTAAGGAGTTTGTGCTTCGCAACAAGGAGGTATTCTCTGAGCTGCCGGGACAAACATCTGGGGTAGAGCATGACATCATTACCCCGCCCGGTGAAAGGGTGAAGTTAAAACCCTATCGGATCCCAGAGGCCCGACGGGAGGCAATACGGGAGGAAGTACAGAAAATGCTGAACTTAGGGGTGATAGAGGAGTCCCAAAGTGATTGGTCTAGTCCCATTGTGTTGGTGCCTAAACCGGATGGGAGCTGGCGATTTTGTAACGATTTTCGTCAGTTGAACAAAGTTACAAAATTTGACACCTACCCCATGCCACGTATAGATGAGTTGATCGACCGGCTGGGAACAGCCCGATACATGACGACTCTTGACCTCACAAAAGGGTATTGGCAAATCCCCCTGGCCAAGTCGGCCAAAGAGAAAACCGCATTTGTAACCCCAGACGGGGCGTTCCAATATAAAAGAATGCCGTTCGGGTTACAGAATGCGCCGGCCACATTCCAGCGGAAAATGGACCAGATGCTGAGGCCCCATCGGAAGTATGCTGCGGCTTACCTGGATGACGTAATTGTCCATAGCACAGATTGGGCCTCACATCTGCCAAAAGTGCAAGCAGTCCTGGACTCTGTTCGGGAAGCGGGGTTTACGGCTAACCCCAAGAAGTGTACCATTGGGCAGGAGGAGGCCAAATATCTTGGGTACACCATTGGGAGGGGAGTAATAAAACCCCAACTCAACAAAGTCGAGGCCATCCAGAGTTGGCCACGTCCCAACAGCAAGAAGCAGGTACGAGCCTTTCTGGGAATCGCTGGGTATTATCGGCGATTCATTCCCCACTTTGCTTCTAAGGCTGTGCCCCTAACCAACCTGACGAAGGGGAAAGGGTCGGTCATGATTAAATGGACCCCCGAGGCTGAGGCAGCATTCCAATTCTTGAAACAAGCCTTATGTAGCCAGCCAGTGTTGTACTCACCCGACTTCTCTAAAGACTTTGTCGTACAAAGTGATGCGTCAGATGTGGGGTTAGGAGCAGTATTGTCCCAGGTCTGGAACGGGGAAGAGCACCCAGTCATTTACCTCAGCAGGAAGTTGAAGTCCCATGAGGTAAATTACGCCACCGTTGAAAAGGAGTGTTTAGCGGTGAAGTGGGCTCTAGATTCCCTTCGGTACTACCTGCTAGGTAGGCACTTTGACTTGGTTACGGATCACGCTCCGTTAAAGTGGATGGCTCAAAACAAGGAAACAAATAGAAGAGTGAATAGGTGGTTCCTGGCCCTCCAGGAATTCAACTTCACAGTAAAGCATCGCCCTGGCGTTCAAATGGGGAATGTGGATGCTTTGTCTCGAGTACATGAATGCCTGATTGCTGGTGTTCCAATCCCGAGGTTAAAACAAGAGGGGGGGGGTATGTGACAGCAGGAAGGTAAAGTCACCTGGTTGCATCCAGGGGGGTAGATATATTTCGCCCAGATTCAGGCTTTACGCTGACTTATACAACTAGGTGGAGAGTTGTATAAGCCCAGCTGAGTCTAGTGGGCTCATGGATGACTCATACCTCTAGGGAGAGTGTGGGGCGTCGTGCAGACAGGGAGTTGATGAGACCAGCTGAAGCTTGTCAGCTCATTTAGGCCTCTATAAGAACTCCCAGCTTCATTAGATGTTAGCTCATGCCTGGACCCAGACCTGTGTGGACTGTCTAGGGAGAGTGAACCCCTGTGCGGTGAGACAAAGCCTGTGTGGCTATTTGCTTGGACATTTAAAACCAGGGACTTAGGGACTAGGACAGCACTAGGCTGATCCCAGTTGTTAGTTAGGAAACCTGTATGTTTAGTCAGAGGTCAAGTTGACCAGGATTTATTTTGTTTATGTTTCTTTTTCTTTGCTGTGTTTTGTCACTGTAAATAGAAAATAAACCGCACCTTTTTGATTTTGAAAACCACAACCTCCGTTTGCTGGGCCTGTTTTTGTGTGGGGAGCCCATCTCGGGGGTCACACACACCCGCTGCCGAGCCAACCCCCCCCACACAATGTACAGGAATGTCATTATTGTTTACCATTCTTTGCAGGTTAAATATGAAGGATAGAGTAATGATTTTGTTTATAAGTATTTTTCAGGTCCAAGTAGTTTGTACATAGAGAACAGGTGTATGTAGACAGCTGTACATATGGATAAATATGAGTCTAAGAAGGTAAAAGTATCATAGGCTATTTCATTGTTTCTTTTTTCCTCCACCACGCATTTCTTCCTTCAGTCTGTAATGAGGAAGAAAATGGGGGGAGAAGTGATAAATGTAAGAATTACATTTTTTTTTCAAACAAATAATGTTAACCTCTGTAATTCTAACCAAGTTTGTGCCAAGACTGTCTTTCTTTGA
Organism: Rana muscosa; assembly: GCA_029206835.1. NCBI lineage: Eukaryota > Metazoa > Chordata > Amphibia > Anura > Ranidae > Rana > Rana muscosa. The sequence goes on along the minus strand of CM055118.1, from coordinate 151,811,839 downwards.
TAGAATTTGAAACCGCAAGCAGCAGTCTGGTGAAGTAGGTTCCCATCCCAGATGCTAAGAACCTTTTGTCAATGGTTCCAGGTATTGTAAGCCACGCACAGGTTATGTAGTGACCACAGTCCCGATGTCTGGGTTATTGTCATATGAGGGTTGTTTGGAGGTCAATCAAAACCAGAGTCGTACTTTCCTCATTAGCTGTCACTTATATTCTCGGCTGATGGGGTGGGTGCGATCGTTGTGACATGAACTTCAAAATGTCCACCACAGGGTTCTAGAGTCCCTCCTGGACCCTGACACAATAAACAGTTTACATTCTTTCCAACCAGGTGACTGGGTCATTGTAAAGAAGCTTGAGGGATGAGACCACGCCAGCCACTGCAAGAAGCGGCTCAACCACACCAAAGAACTGAGTAGTATCTTCGTCTATTTATATTTTTGTTGTTTAGTAAATTTTAGCAAGGGTAACGATGAAAAGCATCCCAAGTTATTATTTAAAGTGTATTTCCTGAGTAGCTCAGAAAGCGAACAGGACCAATTGCTAGGTCTGTTCTGAGTCTCCACCGAGTTTTAGTACCCAGCGATGACAGCGGTACATGCCATTTATGATGTTATTATGGGTATGAGGAGTTTTAACAAACTAGTGAAGACTCCAAACAGACACTTGTCAATGGAATCTAACGATGCATTTTTTAGAGGGTAAAATTGGTTATAGTTTTAATAGCTCTGCCTCTTGTCGGTTTGGGTATCTAGGCAACCCACAAGTGTGTTTGAAGTTTAGTTTGGTGTTTATGCGGATCTGCAGCTTATAAGGTAAATTCCCCCAATGCAAGAGGTTCATGCGTGATGGTGAAGCTGTCCCAGCATCTTATGACACGGCCGATCGCGAGGATCTGATGGCGCGAGAAATTAAGAATGGCAGGGACAGCTAGAAGGGAATTGTTCACCAACCCCGACCAGGTCTGGGCATGGTGTCCTGCATGTACAAGGTGGGGGGGGGGCTCGAGCTTAAGATACAGTTGAAAAATTCTCATCCGTTAAGGATAGAGTTCTTCATGTAACTGTTGAAGCCAGAGCTGTAGCTAAGTGAAGGTTGGGAGTCCTTTTAAGGGTCTGGGAATCTTTGGGGATCTAATTTTTATTTTACAGCGGATCGTGGTTAAAGGAAGTGGGAATATATATACTCATGTCGTTTTTATTTCTATTCTTTCTATGTCGTGACGAGGTGCTCCTGTTGCCTGATTGGACGCGTGACCAGAGTTTCCTTGATGAGACGCCCCGAAGCCGGACCTACGTACAAGACACAGAGGATCACAGACCGATCGGAGATTACTACAGCTCACCATGTCGTGTCCTCCTTTATAAGTCATGCCCCTGAAGAATAGAGTCTACATGTCAAGCCGTGTTTTTTTCCTTTTTATGGACTAAGGACTGATTCATTTCCAGGTGTAAGAAGGAGATCAAGTTTAATCGATGGACATGGGTTGCATATGACAAAAAAGGGAGGACTGTTGTGGAGATTTTTATGAGATGTATTTAATATGTATTGTCATAGTGTCACCCAGTCTAAAGAGCTGACTGGGGCAGTCTGAGGCTGGTTGAATCCCGTCTGGTAGGGGAAAAGGTCTTGAGGTTGGAGTGTGATGTTTGCAGGGTGCGGATATGTCCGCCGACGAGGGCCCTCTGTGCATTAGCATGGACGATCGTTAAGGAGGGGATATGCTCGCTCTGCAACTACATCATTGGTTATAGGCAGATGCGTGCTCTTGTCTCTGCTGTGTCTGATCAACATTGATTGGGATTCGTAGCGCGCGCCTGCAGATAGCCTCCCTCCCCCATTCAATAATAGTATAATCTGAATATGCGTTATTCTATGGAATAACGCAGAATAAGGATTCCTATAAACGGTAATATGAGAGCTTGTGAGCGTTGTCAGAGTCAGGGAAGGCGTCCATGTTTTAAATCAATACAGCTTCGTTTGCTGGGAGCATACACGCTTTCCCTGCTTGGACACGCCCATAAGACTTTAGCCATCATGCGTTCTTGTATTCATTGTATGTATTGTATGTATTTAAATTGTATCCTTTAATGTTGTATTTCTTGAGTGGTATTCATGTACTGGATTGTATTGGAAACCCTGTTGGAAGGGATGTCCTTGTATGGTCATTTCCTGTGTGGGGGGGACATTCTGTGATGTCCCCTCCCATGGAGGAGGTGATTCGTTGCTGCAGCCAATCACCTCCTGTCTGAGATCTTTGGAGTTCAATAAAAGCCTTTGAGGAGGCGTCGGCTTGACACTTCCTGTTTCTACTCATCGTTTGCATGATACTATTTGTCCCAGATTGGATACAGTGCGAGTTGTACCGTCTTCCTTTGGCCACTGGTTACTAATACTCACCGTGGTAAAGAGTCTCCTTGCTGAGTGGCGGTTCCAGTTCCATCGGAGGACCACCTGGATTGGTGTGAAACCCAGAGTCTGCTGTCAAGTCGGGGAGCCTACCGGACAGTCTGCATTGGGGACCCATCTGATCCAGTTTCCAGACTAACTGATGAGGAGTGCCACTGGGATTTCGTATGCCTATTTGACCTGCCTAAACCACAGGTCTAATGTTCCGGTAAGAGTATTCTACCTCTCTTTTTCTACAAGAGTTATGTGATGACCCTTCAGTGCTACATGTTCTTTCTTCACCACACGAAAAAATTTCTATGGACACTGTATGGACTCATTATATTGATATTATTTATCACTTTGGTTTGATTGGAGGCCCAAATCATTGTGCTTCATTTCTTCACTTAGCACTACATCTTCATTCCATGTTTATTAATTTTAGTCACATTTTATGTAGCAGCTTTATTTTTATTCACTATTTTAGATTAGCGCAGTATTTTCTTTCTTTATATATTTATATACGCTGTTGGATTCGTTGTCATCTGTGCAAGTATTGAACTTTGTTCTGTTTTGGAAGTTAAATAAGCTGCACTCTCTGGAGAACTTGGGTGATGCTGCGGAAACATAACGTATATCATCATACTAATACTTAAACATCAATTATCTACTGGACACTATATATGAGATCACTACATATTGTGACAGCAGGAAGGTAGAGTCACCTGGTTGCATCCAGGGGGGTAGATATATTTCGCCCAGATTCAGGCTTTACGCCGACTTATACAACTAGGTGGAGAGTTGTATAAGCCCAGCTGAGGCTAGTGGGCTCATGGATGACTCATACCTCTAGGGAGAGTGTGGGGCGTCGTGCAGACAGGGAGTTGATGAGACCAGCTGAAGCTTGTCAGCTCATTTAGGCCTCTATAAAAACTCCCAGATTCATTAGGTGTTTGCTCATGCCTGGAACCAGACCTGTGTGGACTGTCTAGGGAGAGTGAACCCCTGTGCGGTGAGACAAAGCCTGTGTGGCTATTTGCTTGGACATTTAAAACCAGGGACTTAGGGACTAGGACAGCACTAGGCTGATCCCAGTTGTTAGTTAGGAAACCTGTATGTTTAGTCAGAGGTCAAGTTGACCAGGATTTATTTTGTTTATGTTTCTTTTGGCTTTGCTGTGTTTTGTCACTGTAAATAGAAAATAAACCGCACCTTTTTTTGATTTTGAAAACCACAACCTCCGTTTGCTGGGCCTGTTTTTGTGTGGGGAGCCCATCCCGGGGGTCACACACACCCGCTGCCGAGCTAACCCCCTCACAGTTGGTGGAGAACCAGTGGCAGTTTTTTTTTAAGCCAGCATGGAGGAGATACTGAAGCAGCTGGCTCTAGCAAATGCCAATCAACAGCAGACAAATGCAGGTTTGCAAAAGAGCCTTGCAGCTCATCAACAGAGCCTTGCAGCTCAACAACAGAACTTCGCAGCCCAGCAGCAAGCTCATCAACAGAGCCTTGCAGCCCAGCAGCAAGCTCACCAACAGAGTCTGGAAGCTCAGCAACAAGCCCAGCAGCAATCTGAGGCCCGCTTCATAGACCTGTTACAGAAGCAAGAGCAGAGACTACAACAATTGGAAGCAGTAATGCAGCAACGTCCGCAGACCAGTGAGGAAAGCCGTCCCACTAATACCGCGTCCTTTGGGGTGAGTCGTTTATTGACAAAAATGACTGGAGAGGATGATCCAGAGGTATTTTTGACCACATTTGAAAGGACTGCTGAAAGAGAAAAGTGGCCTGAGGAGCAGTGGGCTGGACTGGTGGCTCCTCTGTTAACTGGTGAATCGCAGAAGGCTTACTATGACCTAGAGCCTGACCAAGCAAAAGACTATGTGATGCTAAAAGCTGAAATATTGGCAAGGCTGGGTGTCACCCAGGCTGTCCGGGCTCAGCGTGTGCATAACTGGACTTTCCAGCTTGGAAAACCCCCCAGGTCTCAAATGTATGATCTCATTCACCTGAGCAGAAAGTGGCTACAGCCAGAGACTTTGTCCGCACCAAAGATTGTGGAACGTGTTGTAATGGATCGGTTTTTGAGAGCTCTTCCTACTGCCATCCAAAAGTGGGTAAGCCATGGAGACCCAGAGACGGCCGATGGTCTTGTGGATCGTGTGGAGAAATACTTGGCTACAGAGAACCTGACGGCCTCTTCCAGAGACACTCGGACTTTCCACCCTAAGACCAGACCATCCCCAGGGGCGGATAAGAGGATTCCAAGGGGTGAGGGTGGAGAGAGTGAGAGGGTGGGAGCTCTACCCCAAGTTTGGCGAGAACAGCCTGGGAAATCAGCGGCTCAAGAGGCGGCAAGAAGGATCGTTTGCTACCGCTGCCGGCAAGCGGGACATATTGCAGCCAATTGCCCGGTTGTGGAGGAACCCATGCAGTGTGACTTTCTGACGGGCAGACGTCAGTCGCTGTGTGCGACAGTCGCATGCACTGCCATTCGAGGAACTGAGAAACATTTATGCAAAATGTGTGTTAATGGTAGAAATGTTGTGGTATTGCTGGATTCAGGTAGCCTTGTGACCCTGATAAAGGCTGAGTTAGTTAAAACAGAGGTCTCTGGGAATAGCAAGGTAGCTGTTATTTGTGTGCATGGGGACACCCGAGAGTATCCAGTGACTACAGTGTGTTTCGAGACCCCCAAAGGTACCCTCTCCCATCCAGTGGGCTTAGTATCTCAGTTACCGCATGACGCCATTGTGGGAAGGGATTTTCCGAAGTTCTGGGAACTGTGGGATGATCCTGAGCCCCCCACTGGTGCCCCTATGTACCAGGAATGTGATAGCCAGAACTCCCCTGAGAGTGGTGAGGACTCTCCGGAATTTCCCCTATCAGTATTGGCAGGGGAGACTCAAGAAACTGGAGAGGAGCCCACCTCCTCAGACGAAAACCTACCGTCTGTGGAGTTTTCTGATCTTGAGGTTCACAGGGAAAACTTTGCCACAGAACAGTTGAAAGACCCCGCCCTAATAAAGGCACGGGAAAACGTAGTGAAAATAGATGGCGAGTTAGTGAACCCAGATAATACCTGCACTTACCCATACTTCAGCGTAGAGAAGGACCTACTGTATCGGGTGGCAAAAAGGGCAGAAGAAACCGTTGAGCAGCTTGTGGTGCCCAAACCTTACAGGAAGTTGGTGTTGGAGTTGGCCCATGGGCACATTCTTGGAGGTCATCTGGGGACAGAGAAAACCCGAGAGAGGGTATTACAGAGATTCTATTGGCCGGGGGTGATGAAGGACATAGAAAATTATTGTTCCTCCTGCCCTGTGTGTCAGAGGTCGGCCCCGATGCCACATTTCCGTAGCCCGCTGGTCCCTCTACCCATCATTGAGGTCCCGTTTGAGAGGATCGCCATGGATTTGGTAGGTCCTATAATCAAGTCCGCTAGGGGGCACCAGTACATATTAGTTATAATGGACTATGCCACCCGTTATCCAGAAGCGATCCCTCTCCGAAATACCTCGGCCAAAACCATAGCCAAAGAGCTATCTCTTGTGTTTAGCCGGGTGGGTATTTGTAAAGAACTGCTTACGGACCAAGGTACACCCTTTATGTCCCGGGTTATGAAGGAGCTGTGTAAATTGTTCAAAGTGACGCAATTACGTACATCTGTGTATCACCCCCAAACCGATGGGCTGGTTGAAAGATTCAACAAAACCCTAAAACAAATGTTGAAGAAAGTGGTGGATAGAGATGGAAAGGATTGGGACTGTCTACTTCCTTATCTGATGTTTGCTATTAGGGAGGTGCCCCAATCCTCTACGGGATTCTCCCCCTTTGAGTTACTGTATGGGAGACACCCAAGAGGGCTGTTGGATATTGCCAAGGAAACTTGGGAAAGTGAGAGTTCTCCCCACAGGAGTGTGATTGAGCATGTCGCCCTGATGCAAGACCGAATTGCACAGGTAATGCCCATCGTGAAGGAACATTTGGCCCAAGCGCAGTTAGCACAGCAGAGAGTGTACAACCGTGGAGCCAAGACCCGTACCTTTTCCCCGGGGGATAGGATACTGGTACTTGTCCCTACAGTTGAAAGTAAATTCCTTGCCAAATGGCAAGGCCCCTACGAGATAATGGAAAAAGTGAGCGAAGTGAATTACAAGGTCAGACAACCAGGAAGGCGAAAGCCCGAACAGATCTATCACGTTAATCTGTTGAAAGCCTGGAGGGATAGAGAGTCCCTAGTCGCAGACACTTGGTCACCAGCTCAAACTGGTTGCGTGATTCCTGAGGTTGGAATAGCAGCCACCTTGTCACAACCCCAACAACAGGAGGTTAAGGAGTTTGTGCTTCGCAACAAGGAGGTATTCTCTGAGCTGCCGGGACAAACATCTGGGGTAGAGCATGACATCATTACCCCGCCCGGTGAAAGGGTGAAGTTAAAACCCTATCGGATCCCAGAGGCCCGACGGGAGGCAATACGGGAGGAAGTACAGAAAATGCTGAACTTAGGGGTGATAGAGGAGTCCCAAAGTGATTGGTCTAGTCCCATTGTGTTGGTGCCTAAACCGGATGGGAGCTGGCGATTTTGTAACGATTTTCGTCAGTTGAACAAAGTTACAAAATTTGACACCTACCCCATGCCACGTATAGATGAGTTGATCGACCGGCTGGGAACAGCCCGATACATGACGACTCTTGACCTCACAAAAGGGTATTGGCAAATCCCCCTGGCCAAATTGGCCAAAGAGAAAACCGCATTTGTAACCCCAGTTCCAATATAAAAGAATGCCGTTCGGGTTACAGAATGCGCCGGCCACATTCCAGCGGAAAATGGACCAGATGCTGAGGCCCCATCGGAAGTATGCTGCGGCTTACCTGGATGACGTAATTGTCCATAGCACAGATTGGGCCTCACATCTGCCAAAAGTGCAAGCAGTCCTGGACTCTGTTCGGGAAGCGGGGTTTACGGCTAACCCCAAGAAGTGTACCATTGGGCAGGAGGAGGCCAAATATCTTGGGTACACCATTGGGAGGGGAGTAATAAAACCCCAACTCAACAAAGTCGAGGCCATCCAGAGTTGGCCACGTCCCAACAGCAAGAAGCAGGTACGAGCCTTTCTGGGAATCGCTGGGTATTATCGGCGATTCATTCCCCACTTTGCTTCTAAGGCTGTGCCCCTAACCAACCTAACGAAGGGGAAAGGGTCGGTCATGATTAAATGGACCCCCGAGGCTGAGGCAGCATTCCAATTCTTGAAACAAGCCTTATGTAGCCAGCCAGAGTTGTACTCACCCGACTTCTCTAAAGACTTTGTCGTACAAAGTGATGCGTCAGATGTGGGGTTAGGAGCAGTATTGTCCCAGGTCTGGAACGGGGAAGAGCACCCAGTCATTTACCTCAGCAGGAAGTTGAAGTCCCATGAGGTAAATTACGCCACCGTTGAAAAGGAGTGTTTAGCGGTGAAGTGGGCTCTAGATTCCCTTCGGTACTACCTGCTAGGTAGGCACTTTGACATGGTTACGGATCACGCTCCGTTAAAGTGGATGGCTCAAAACAAGGAAACAAATAGAAGAGTGAATAGGTGGTTCCTGGCCCTCCAGGAATTCAACTTCACAGTAAAGCATCGCCCTGGCGTTCAAATGGGGAATGTGGATGCTTTGTCTCGAGTACATGAATGCCTGATTGCTGGTGTTCCAACCCCGAGGTTAAAACAAGAGGGGGGGGTATGTGACAGCAGGAAGGTAGAGTCACCTGGTTGCATCCAGGGGGGTAGATATATTTCGCCCAGATTCAGGCTTTACGCCGACTTATACAACTAGGTGGAGAGTTGTATAAGCCCAGCTGAGGCTAGTGGGCTCATGGATGACTCATACCTCTAGGGAGAGTGTGGGGCGTCGTGCAGACAGGGAGTTGATGAGACCAGCTGAAGCTTGTCAGCTCATTTAGGCCTCTATAAAAACTCCCAGATTCATTAGGTGTTTGCTCATGCCTGGAACCAGACCTGTGTGGACTGTCTAGGGAGAGTGAACCCCTGTGCGGTGAGACAAAGCCTGTGTGGCTATTTGCTTGGACATTTAAAACCAGGGACTTAGGGACTAGGACAGCACTAGGCTGATCCCAGTTGTTAGTTAGGAAACCTGTATGTTTAGTCAGAGGTCAAGTTGACCAGGATTTATTTTGTTTATGTTTCTTTTGGCTTTGCTGTGTTTTGTCACTGTAAATAGAAAATAAACCGCACCTTTTTTTGATTTTGAAAACCACAACCTCCGTTTGCTGGGCCTGTTTTTGTGTGGGGAGCCCATCCCGGGGGTCACACACACCCGCTGCCGAGCTAACCCCCTCACAATATATATATTTTTTTTTCTCTGAGTGCACAGAAACCTTTCGCAACACCGCTACCTAGTGGAAGTGCTATCGTCATAACATTGTCCCAACAGTTGAAAATACATCTTCTCCTTTTTCTTCCTCTGTGGCCCTAACTGTACCTACCCCCAAAGTCTCTGTCTTTGTAGCGCTGTGAGCAGAGAGAAAACAGCAATAGCTCTCCAAGCTCTCCAGCGGAGTAGATCACCCCAATTCACAAGGGCAAAGTCCCTGGACTCCAGGAGAGTACACTCCGGAAAACAATAGAATACATTAGAGTCCAGTTCTTGTCAAAAGTCTCAATGGAATACACGGCATCCTCTCGCTCCTTCCTACACACAACCACCCGATCTGCGTGTATGTGCTGACCCAGTACCCAGTCCAATTTACACCCCTTGTACCTCTCAGCAACAGCTGCAGAACAGGAGAGATACCCGCGGGCATTAAGCACTTTCAAATAGTCCCACAGAAAATCAGCGTACCATCTCTCCCTGTAGGCCTCCACTTCAAAAAGCAAATCTCTGGAGACATACGGATACTCCCATCTGTAATCGGCAGCCACTCTCTGATTGAACAGCCGCTGCATCCTGGAAAGCGGAGGAAGAGTAGTGCGGTCTCCTGCACCCGGTAGGACAATGGCATCCGGATGCCTAGGCACTTTCACTGCCTTGAGACCCAACATAGCAGCCCGCAATGGCGCATACTCAGCCACAGCGGTTGGCACCGGCAATACATGTCTGGGTGATGTAGGTCTGGGGTCGGGTACCTCCTCAAGCACATGGGCCTCCACCCAGGGTGCGATAGCCCCAGGAATTTTAGGTGAATCCCTTCTACTTCTGGCGGAGGACAGGGGTGTTTTATCCCAGCCTTTCTTGGCAAACAGTTCGTCTATCTCTGCATCGTCTCCCACCTCGGAGGATGACTCCAGATCAGAGGTATCGTACTCCTCTGCCGGCAAATAATGTTTGGTGGTGGAGGAATCACTGTCTTTAACAAGTTCTTTGGGGTCAGGAACCCAAGCATCCCCGATACTTCGGACACTAACTTTTGTCCCTCTCCCCGGCTTACCTCGGCCTGTAGCTGTCACGGAACATCTGGAGGTCTCTCCGACTAAACAATAATCCGATTCAGGCAAGCGCTGGGGTGTAGCTCGACCACGGCCGCAGGAGGCTTTCACATAGCCCACCTTTCGCTTGGGCGGTGGGAGCGAAGACTCTGTAGTGACAGAGGCAGCATCCGCCGGCCTCTCCATCTCCGGTTCCTCAGCTACCGGAACATCCGCAACGACTTTCTCTGAAGTCACAGCAATGCGCGTGGGGGTGGCTGTAGAAGCGTAGGTTTCCTCTTTAAGAGTAGTGGCCCCCGTAAGGCAATTCAAACGGTAGGCCCGGGGTTTTTCTGTAGGTTGCTCTACCTCGAAGATAAGCTCCTTGCACTTTTCACATCTTCCAAAGGGCAGAAGGTGCACCACCAGTCCCTGGCATCCGGGACAAACCACTCCAAGGGCCTCCGCGTCTCTGCAGACGTAGAGAGCGAAGCGACACCGAGGCTTCAGCCGAATCCCCGTATCCATCAAGGGAGCAGCGAAAGAAGCAACGTTCATGGTTGAAGAAACTGGAATCCGTGGGGCATTAGTCGCCATGTTGCTCACTCGCCGATCCATCACGCACTGTCCATTAGGCGCCAAAGTCACCACGCACATCTCACCGCATGGCGAGGCTTCTCCCATTTTCCTGCAATGTTCGCGGGCTTTTCCTTTCCTTGACACGTCCACGAACTACGCAGCTTGGGCTCTCCTCGTGGCACAGCCAAAATTCTTCCAAAGATGGCCGACCTCCACGGAGCCTCACAAGGGGAATAAAGTCCAAACTTTGGGGTTTTCTGACCGCAGAAATCCCTGACTCGAGCCCCCACGTGTAGCACACAGACCCCTTGTTCCCCACCCTTGGCTCACCTTTAGGAAAAGGGGCACACCATGCCACATGCCCGTACCCTCCTGTGTGAAGAGGTTGAGTGGTGTAATGTACCTGGGTCTCTATGGTCAGGTTCTCCAGAGAATGGTTCCCGTCTTCACTGCAATAAAGACAAGTCTCTATTCCCCAATAACTCCAAGGTCCACACCAATTACAACTCCAACGTAGAGTTTATTTTTCTCTTATGTATAGTCATTTAAACAGGAAAGGTTGGAGGAAGATCAGGACAGCAAGAGGTGTTGGAGTAGGTCCAGGCACAAACTAATACTTATTCACTACCCATATCTTCAGGTAGTCTCAGCTCATCCGGATAGTCTCCAATTAGAGTGGATCCTAGCAGCCGGAGTGATGCTCGAATTAGGTTACACACAGTCTCTGCACAACTCTGCCACAGATCTGGTGGACGTTGGTTTTGGTATTAGGCCTCTAACGGGAAGATGACATCCCTCCAGAGAGTTACCAGGCCCCTCCCTTCACTGTGATCTCTCACCAGTCCCTCGGAACGGTCCTCCCTCGGCCTCCTCTTCCAGATACGGGTCTCCTCGCAAGGCAGCACCCTGGGATTCCTCCTCCCTCCGTGGGCTCCAGCCGAAGGTGCTGGACCCAAGGCCTTCAGTTGCAGCCCCAGGGCTAAAGGTGCCTGGGACTGATCCACCAGTGTACCGGACCAGGAACTCCACCCCAGGGCTAAAGGTGCCTGGGGTGGCCACGAACAGAACAACACACCCCCGGGGTCGGACCCCGGGGAACTCCCCCCCTACAGACAGGGTCTGCCCCATTTATATCCTCTCCCGGCATGCACAGCAGGCCGACACGCCCACCATACCACCGCCGAGAGGGGACATCCAAGGCGCAGCACTGTACCAGCGGTTTAACCCTGGCCTCCGATGGCAGCGCCATCAACAGGCCACAGGGAACTATACACCAGCATCCCACCTGTAGTAAAAGAATGGTTTACAGAACCCTATCAAATAGTGTGTTTGAGTACAACTACCACTCAAACATTCCCTTAGATTTTAAAGCCCCGCTACATATATATATATAAATACACAGAGAAAAATGGGAAACTGTGAGGTAAGAAAAGAACCATACTGTGTTGCCAAGTGCTATGTGTGAAGATCTTTGGAAACTGTTAAACGCTTAGTTTCCATAGGAGACAGCGGTCCTGCCAATACAGTAGTTGCATCCGGTTGGAGGCCTTGAACTGTATAGCTGTCTGCATGTTGTGTCTCGGAGACTGCTAATTGTTAGTGCATCTACCGAAGGGTGTCCTGACCCTAACCCCGTCTCCCACAGTACTTCTTAAAGGGGTTGTAAAGGTAAAAAATGTTTCACCTTAATGCATTCTATGCATTAAGGTGAAAAAACATCTGACAATACCGGCCCCCCCAGCCCCCCCCCCCCGTTTTACTTGCCTGACCCCTCGAAAGTCCCGCGCTTGCCCCCGACATCCTCTTCACCGCTCATCCTGGCCATTGATTGGTTACAGTGGATGGATTGAAAGCCATTGGCTCGCGCTGCTGTCAATAACATCCAATGACGCGGGGCCGAGTGATACAGTGAGCGGCAATAGCTGTATCACTGGAGCGCGTCCTCAATCACTCACCACCATGCAAGCTCGCTCGCTGATTGCAGGGAGGTTTGTAGGGAGGAGCCGAGGGACGAGCTGCACAGCGGAGGTAAGTATAACATGTTTGTTATTTTTTTTTTTTTCTTTACTGATCCTTTAAGAGACAATAAAGCTATTTGCATTCAAAAAGTGACTGGTGTCTATCATTTTATCTTGCATTACACCCACCATGCCTGGTAACCCACTACGAGGATGGATGTCAGCTCTCCCTAACTCTGGAGGTCACCATCAGGCCTCTAGAGGTCCGGGAGGCAGCTATATATTTTTGGGATTTTATGTGCTAGACCAACACAAAGTGGCACATAATTGTGAAGTGGAAGGAAAATGATAAAAGGTTTTAAATTTTTTTTTACAAATAAATATGTGAAAAGTGTGACATGCATTTTTATTCCGCCCCCCTGAGTCAATACTTTGTAGAACCACCTTTTGCTGCAATTACAGCTGCAAGTATTTTTTGGGTATGTTTCTACCAGCTTTACACATCTAGAGAGTGACATTTTTGCCCATTCTTCTTTGCAAAATAGCTCAAGCTCTGTCAGATTGGATGGAGAGCGTCTGTGAACAGCAATTTTCAAGTCTTGCCACAGATCCTCAATTGGATTTAGGTCTGGACTTTGACTGGGCCATTCTAACGCATGAATATGCTTTGATCTAAACCATTCCATTGTAGCTCTGCTTGTATGTTTAGGGTTGTTGTCCTGCTGAAAGGGGAACCTCTGCCCCAGACTCAAGTCTTTTGAAGACTCTAATGCCTTGTACACATGATCAGATTTCCGATGGAATAAAATCCGATGGAATTTTCCATCGGAATTCCGATGAAGCTGACTTCCATCAGTCTTGCATACACCCTGTCAGACTAAATTCCGACCGTCCAAAACGTGGTGACGTAAAACACTCAGACGAGCCGAGAAAAATGAGGTTCAATGCTTCCAAGCATGCGTCGACTTGATTCTGAGCATGCATGGATTTTTCTCAGGAAAACAGGAAAAAAACTTTCCACAGCCCCCTACCCTTTCCACAGCCCCTGTATAACATGCAGGCACAGTTTACCCTCTATTTTGAGGGTAAACAAGGGAGTGTTATACGCCAATAAATACAGTATATATATATATATATATATATATATATATATATATATATATATATATGTAGCACTACTCCCGTAGGAGCTGCTGGTTAGTTTTGCACGTTACCTCTTCAGCTTCGTTGTAGGAAAGTCTGTAGTAATGCAATGTCCACACAGATGTAAAACCTTCAACAGTCAGGCTTTATTTTCTTATGAAGTAAAAGTTGAGAAAGTAGAGGGTAGAGAAGAGCAGGGGAAGGTTCAGGCACTCGCCACAACTATGCAAAGGTGTCAGTTCAAAGTCACTCGCCACTCTCAATGTTAGAGTGGGTATTGGTCACCCGGATAGTCCCCTCTCACATGGCCTAGCAGCCAGGGTGACACACGAACCAGCAACAGGGCAGTCTCTGCCACGGACTGCCCTAGGTGAAATAGGTCTCTGCCACAGACCTTTTGAAAGTGAGCAAATGGATAGTTCAGGAATCCTCTGCCACAGGATTTCAAAGTCCCAAACTTCCAGCCGTGCAGTGAAAAGAGCCTTTAAGCCAATCCAGCGAACTGCAGGGCTTGTGATCTGATGGATCCCTCCTCAATAAAGTTACAAGGCCTCACCCAAGACATCAGCACTCTGCCGGTCTCCTCCAGGGCAGGTCCTCCCCTGGTCTCCTTCATTAAGACAGCTTCCTCCCCATTTGGATGGACAGCTTGGGGTCCCCATTTGGTATGCAGGCCCCAGCCAGACTAGCTGGGCCTACTATGTAGCGATGCAGCCTCGGACCAACGGGGCCCCGAGACCAGAACCACACACACACACCTCGAACCCCCAATAATGGCGTCTGCCCCTTAAGTATCCCCTCCCAGCAGGCACAGCGGGGCGACCACTCCCACTGTACCGTTGCCGAGAAGGGTCACTCAATGCACCATGGTCTGCCCGTGTTCCAACAGGTGCCTGAGGTGGTAACGCCACCTTCAGGCAAATATGGAAACTACCATCGGGCGAACCACAGCTAGAACAGAAGCAAATCCCAATATAATTCAACAGTCTGAGCCTAGCTACTGGCTCAGACATCCCTCTAAATTTTAGATAGCGTCCCAACCTTTTGGAGAGGGCGCTACATATATTTCCTGGCTAAATAAAAGACAGCCCTTCCTCCAACTAAGGTGTTCTTATTTTTTGGTCATGCTCCAGGCTACCTGTTGATTGCAGTTGGTAAGTAATTTGTTTGCTGCATCCCCCCTGCCGAAGTCTACCCCTCCATGTTCAGCCTCTCATGGAGTTGGAAGACCCTGAATGCTGGATAGTAAATCCTCCTAAAAACTGTGTGCCCTTTGTGCCAGGGCCGCGGGCAAAATGATGCTTAACCGCTTCCTGACCGCCGCACGACTATTTACGTTGACAGAATGGCACGGCTGCTTATATGAGCGTATATATACGTCCCCTTTAAGATGCGAGCCGTGTGGTCGCGCACACGCCGCTGGCGGCGCGTTTGCGATCCTATCGCAAGCTCCGTGACCGCGCCCGCGGGACCCGATCGCCGCCGGTGTCCCGCGATCGGGTCACAGAGCTGAAGAACGGGGAGATGTTAGTGTAAACACAACATCTCCCCGTTCTGCCTAGTGACACTGTCACTGATCATGTTCCCTGTCATCGGGAACAGCAATCAGTGACGTGTCACGGCAAGCCACGCCCCCTAACAGTTAGAAGCACTCCCTAGGTCACACTTAACCCCTTCAGTGCCCCTACAGGTTAACCCCTTCACTGCCAGTGTCATTTTTACAGTAATCAGTGCATTTTTATAGCACTGATCGCTGTAAAAATGACAATGGTCCCAAAATGGTGTCAAAAGTGTCCGATGTGTCCGCCATAATGTCGCAGTCACAATAAAAATCGCTGATCACCGCCATTACTAGTAAAAAATAAAATCTTAATAAAAATGCCATAAAACGACCCCCTATTTTGTAGACGCTATAACTTTTGCGAAAACCAATCAATAAACGCTTATTGCGATTTTTTTTACCAAAAATATGTAGAAGAATACGTATCGGCCTAAACTGAGGAACAAAAATGTTTTTTTATATATTTTTGGGGGATATTTATTATAGCAAAAAGTAAAAAATATTGCCTTTTTTTTAAATTGTCGCTCTATTTTTGTTTATAGCGCAAAAAATAAAAACCGCAGAGGTGATCAAATACCACCAAAAGAAAGCTCTATTTGTGGGAAAAAAGGACGTCAATTTTGTTTAGGAGCCACGTCGCACGACCGTGCAATTTTCAGTTAAAGCGACGCAGTGCCGAATCGCAAAAAGTGGCCTGGTCTTTGGCCAGCAAAATGGTCCAGGGCTGAAGTGGTTAAACAGCATTGACATTGTACAGGTGTGGTATTATAAAAGCTCTGCAATGTCATCATTGCCTCTCCCTTGTTTTTTTTTCCTGTCTTTTATCTGCAGCTTACCGCACTGCTCTCCTGGCTTTATTGTCAGTCTGAGAGCGGCTGTGAATGATGTCACAGGGGGTGGGGAGATGGGAAGCACGGGATGCAATTGAGAAGGCTTCTCTCCCTCTCTCTCTGCAGTCCTGCCAGGTAAAGACTTGCTCCAGATTCGGACTGGGTCTTCTGTCTGCCTCTGGATGTGCTGTCCTGGCTCCCCTGCTATGCGGTGTACTTCTGTGGGTTTGACAGTCTGGCTGGTTTTTGCCTCAGACTCTGACTGTGTCTGCCTTTGGAAATGCTGCCTGAGCTCACCTGCTGCTGCTTCTGAAGTAAGTGGATGATGGCAGATGGGTCTTAAAGAGACAGTGTACCTGTTTTTTGGTGGTATTATGATTTTCTCCAAATATTTTGTGCAAATATGAGCTTGCCACACCTGTTAGTGGCACAGAAGATTAGCAAAGGTAGGAGGTTTTTAAATGAGTGCTCAAGAAGATTATGCAAATTAAGCAATTTAAGGTGTTTTGCATTGTTTTAGGAGCAGGAACCCTGAACGCAAACACTCCAAAAAAAAAAAAAAAAGACCTGCCAACGATAATTTTATCCTGACCAGGACAACAACACCTAACAGGTTGTCACATTCATTAAAGCGGAGGTCCACCCAAAAATTGAACTTTCGCTTTAAGGGAAGGTGACCCCCTGACATGCCACATTTGGCATGTCATTTTTTTGGGGGGAGAGCGGAAACCCTCTTTTTAGAGGGTTTCAGGTCCCACTTCCTCCCTGGGCATCACGGCGCACCGGAAGGAAGGTCTCCCTCTCGGCAATCATCTGGGACACGTCACAGGTCCTAGATAATTGCTCGGGCAATCACGGTGCGCAGTGCGTGCCCGGCTTTGAAGCCACAGCCGGGCGCCCACAGTAGTGATGCCGGCACCATGGAGAGGAGGGGGAGAGAAGCGAGGCTTCTTTCCTCTGAATCGCTGGACCCTGGGACAGGTGAGTGTCCGATTTATTAAAAGTCAGCAGCTGCAGTATTTTTAGCTGCTCACTTTTAATATTTTTACTTTAGTAGGAACCAGTGTTAATTTAGTCGACTAAAACCTACTAAAACGTTTTAGTCGACTAACTTAATACCATTTTAATCGACTAAGATACGACTAAAACTAAAACAATTGAGATGACTAAAATACGACTAAAACTAAAATGCCATTTTAGTCAAACGACTAAAATGGGACTAAAACTAAAATGCCATATTAATCAAAAGACTAATGCCACGGTCGTTTTTCTCGTTGAAAAAAACGTAATTTTTCCCATTCGACGAGAAAAACGATAGTCTGTGGGCTTTCTGTCGTTTTTTTTCGACGAGAAAAACGGCATTAAAAAGGACGAGAAAAATTAGAACATGTTCTAATTTTTCTGGTCGTTTTTTTCGACATGTTTGCCGCGGCAGTGTTTCCCATAGGGAAACACTGCCGCGGAGCCCACAGACGGTTGTTTTTCTCGTCAGGAGAAAAAATGACGTGAAAAACGACCGTGTGTGGGGAACAAGCTGTTCCCCCGTTTTAAATGACATTATTCACGGCGTTTTTTTAACCGCCGTGAATAATGATCGTGTGTACGCGGCATTAGACTAAAACTAAATTGAAATTTGATGTTAAAATTAACACTGGTCTGTAGTGCATGTTCATACCTCAATAACATAACATATTTAGAGTTTTCACTCCAGCAGTATATAATGAGTTTGGAAATTGTAGAGAAATGCTTAAATAATGCATTACAATTTAACTAAACATATTAGATTTTAGATGACTAAAATTAGTTTTAGTCGACTAAAATCATTTTAGTCAACTGAAATGTACTGGAGATTTTCTTTGACTAAAATGTAGGACATTTTAGTCGACTACAATGTCCTGGAGATTTAGTCGACTAAATACGACTAAAACTAAAACAATTGCAGAAGACTAAAATGGGACTAAAACTAAAATGCCATTTTAGTCCTAAGACTAAAACTAAAACGAAATTTGCTGCCAAAATTAACACTGGTAGGAACTCCACTTTAAGCATGTGGTCAATACACTCTAAGACCCCGTTCACACTGGGGCATTTTTCAGGCGCTTTTGGGCTACAAATAGCGCCTGTAAAGTGCATCCCCTGCAGCCTCAGTGCTTTCACACTGGGGGGGTGCGCTTGCAGGACGTTAGAAAAAGTCCTGCAAGCAGCATCTTTCGGGTAGTGCGGGAGCGATGTATACACCGCTCCTTCACTGCGCTTGCTATTGAAATCAATGGGCACCGCTGACGAAGTGCCTGCAAAATGCTTTACCGCTGTTATAGCTGCGCTTTTCGAGCGCTTTTTGGCCGCTTTACGGGCGCTTTTAACCCTTTATTCCCCAGCTAGCGAGGGTTAAAAGCGCCCCCCTAGTGGCCGAAAAGCACCGCTATAACAACGGTAAAGCTAAAGCCCCCTGCCCCAGTGTGAAAGTAGCCTAAAGGAGTGGTTTCCACTTACCCCGTGAAGGGACAAGATCCAGAAAATTGGCCAAGCACCCCATGTGGCACTGGCTCACATGTGTTTATGCCAGCATGATAGGAAATGCCTGATAGGAAATGCCTTGCCCAGCTCACGGTGCATTTTGGGCCTGCATGCAGTCTGAAGTGGCAGAGAAATTAAATTGCACCGGTTGTCTCACAAGGATATGGTTGTGCAAAATTCTAAGCCCTATTAAGGCAGCTATAGCAGAAAGTATGCTGCAAATTTCCATGCCACAAGCAACACCCATAATGATAGAACGTAAATCGCTGGATGAAGAAGGATGGCAGAGACCTTATCAGAAGACCAATTTACAGTTGAGCCCTGTATACACGATCGGATTTCCTATGGTTTTTAAACCGATGGATTTTTTCATCGGAAAACCGATGAAGCTGACTTCCATCAGTCTTGCCTACACACCATCAGTCAAAAGACCGCTTCAAACGCGGTGACGTAAAACACTCCAATGAGCCGAGAAAAATTAAGTTCAATGCTTCTGAGCATGCGTCGACTTGATTCTGAGCATGCGTGGGTTTTTTATCCGATGGAGTTCCCCACAGACGATAGTAATTTGCTATCGGTTTTTTAACCATCGGATAAATTTAAAACATGTTCCTTTTTTAAACATTGATGGAAAAAAGACCGATGGGGCCCATACACGATCGGTTTGTCCGATGGAAAAAGTCCATCGGACTGTTTTCATCAGTGAAACCTATCGTGTGTACACGGCTTAACAGGTTTTCTTTCTTTTTCAAATATTTTATTGTAGATAATAATACTTATTATATACATACAAATTTTTGGTTTAATAATGGTATATCATAAAGTAAAAATTTTTCATTCTGAAATAAAATAAGATAAACATAAGATATCTAAGGGCTTCTCATAAATTTCACAAAATTTCACAGAATTTACATCTGATTTTTAAATAAACATAGATTAAACGTTTGGAGCAAGTAAGAGGTAACATAAGTGATGTTCATATTGTTGTTGAAATTATATATTTCTAACAGGAGTCAAGATCCTGCTTTGTGGCTTGGTGTATCCTGTCGATGGAAAAAGTAAAGGCAGACATTAAAATAGTCTTATTACTCCTAAAATCAGCTTAAAGAAAGAAAGAAAGAATAATTATTTGTATAGTAGTAATGTGTATAACAATTAACCTCCCTGGCGGTATGATTCTGTCAGATTTTAGGTGCTGAAAGCGGTACCATTATTCTGCATGGAAATTTGGCGTTTTATATTGCAGGCCTGTAATTCTTAGGAATAACTCACTTAAATCTGTCCAAACCAGAGTCTAGTAGACATCCCGGGTATGATAAAGTTCAAAAAACAAAATTATACATTATAATAAAATAAATAACTATAAAATAATTATAACAAATAATATAATAATAATAATAAAAGTGTTTTTCAGTGTTTGATGACGAATTTCCCCACAAATCGCTATCGCTTAATTCTGCGAGTGATTCTAATTTATTATCGCTGTTTTCTAGCTGGTCTAAAACCACTTTTGACATAAAGGGACAGTTTTTGGTTGCTATGGACAATCTCCAGTTTCTAGGCAGAAAGAAAAGTTTTTATTATATAAAAGTGCATGCAGGACACTGGACAGACCACTAGGGACAAAGGGGGTGTGTAATTATTACATACAGTACTGTAATCAGTAAGATTACAGTGTACTGTGTGTGTACTGTGTTTCAACTTTTTTGAATTTGGCGCCGATCTCCGTCCCCGTGCGTCGTAACGCCGCAGGGAACGGAGCTCGGCGGCACTCGGAAGTGTGTGAATCGAGCGAGGAGACAGCTCGATCACACAGTGGGGAGGCATCGCAGGATCCAGGGGACAAGGTGAGTAACTCTGCCTGGATCACTGCGATGCAGCCCGAGTCTGGCTCGGGGTTACCGCTTTTGGTGCTGAAATTTCACCCCGAGCCTGACTCGGGAATACCGCCAGGGAGGTTAAAGGGAATAAAGGGGGGGGGGGGTGAGTCTCCAGAGGGGATCAGGAGGTTCATGAGATTCTGATATATCAAAGTTTATAGTAAATACAGTAGTAAGATATTTTAGGATAATATAAATGAGTTGTCAAACCCTGGCGGCAGGTGGTGATTTATCCAAGGAAGCCAAAGGGCTTTGAATTTCGGGATTTTATTTAAATAAATAGCTTCAGTTTTGGCATGAATCATAGCCTGCGTTACCCGGTGTTTAGTTGAAATTACACATAGAGTAGATGTTTTCCAAGCTTGAGCTATGGTTTGTTTGGCAGCCATAGTGACATATAATAGAAGTTGGAATTGATGTTGTGAGATATTTTGTGGTTTGTTATTTAGGAGTGCTACAGTTGGGTCAGGGGTAGTATTGAACATGGTGGATAGTAGGTTAAATATTTGCTTCCAGAAATTCGTAGCTTTAGGACAGGTCCACCATATGTGAAGATGTGTGCCTATATCTATACAATCTCTGAAGCATTGGGCTGGTTATTGGGGAAAAAATCTGGATATTCTTGCTGGTACAAGGTACCATCTGGTGAGTACCTTGTAGTTAGTTTCTAATGCAGCAATGTTTGGGGTAGCTGATGTTGTGGCTTGCCAAATTTTAAGTCCAATTAATATCATCGGATTGGAGATTCAGGTCTGTCTCCCATTTGGTTGTGTAGGTAGGGGGATGTCAGGAAAGGCTTCACCCGCTGGTGGTGCTGTTGGTCCTTTAGACTGCAGTGCTAGTGTCCGCCAGCAGGTGTCCTCCTGCAGCCAATATCTCTGTTGGAGGATCTCACCTGCTGGTAACACATGATACATGGACTGCAGTACCGGCATCAACCAGCGGGTGTATTCTGGCAGTATGGGACAGGCAGCACTTCCTGTGGTCAGCTGTGACCTGAAGCTTAATTACTGGACTTCCTTATATACCCGGCAAGTGCAAACACTCCTTGCCCTGGTATCTCTCTTCCTGACCCCCTGGACCCGTGACCCGGACTTTAGCCTGTATCTTATCCCAACCTGCACCCTGCCTGATCTGATCCGACCCAATCCCTACCTTGAACCCGCACCCTGTTTAACCTGATCCTTACCTTGTGCCCATCCTGCAGCTGTCCCTTCTGTTACCTGGATCCCTGCTCTGCAGCCTATCCATCCGTCCCCTCCCTGTTCCTGTTCTCTTCCCATCCATACCCATCTGCTTAAACCCCTTGTGTATGACCTCGGCCTGGCTTTTACTACGATTCCGGTATCTCCCTTATTTGTATATATTGTTTATAGTCACTGTTGATTTATTCATTGCACTGTGTTCTGTTTAAGGTGGTTGTTTGTTGGTCACTCACCATAATAAATTGTATATTTTCACCTACACCCGTTTGGTTTCCTTTTATGCAGTCACACAGTCTGGTCTATTATCAATCTCTGACAGGGGAGTTGAGGTTGTATGAGGTAGTAATTGATTGTATAGTTCAGAGATTAGACCGTGTTTGTGTGGGTCAGAGATGCAGGTTTGTTCAAATGTTGTACAATTAGGCATTGTAGAATTTGGGGGATCATTCTGTTGTAGGAATTGTTTGATTTGTAGATACCTGAAGGTTTCTGTTTGTGGAATATCTTTTGTATCACAGAGTTTAGGAAAGGGCGTGATGGTATTAGATTCAAAGAAATGGTATGCTCTTATTAGACCTGCTTTGACCATGCTGAGAAGGAAGAAGGGGAAGCCCAAGCAGGGTAAAAGGAGGGGTTGTTTAGGAAGGAGAGGAGAGGATTATGTGGAGATTGATGTCCGAATCGTGATTTGAGCCTATCCCAAATGGATAGATTATGCCTAGTTATAGGATTTGAAATCGTACGGCGTAAGGCTGGAGTGAGCCACAGAAGGTTTGCTAAAGAAAGTGGGTCGCAATCGACCGATTCAATCGCGACCCAAAGGGGAATCTCTTTGGTAGCGTGATATTTAGGGAGTTGAGCCAATTGGGCAGCGTAATAGTATTTAGTGAAATCTGGAACACTTAGTCCACCTCGTATAAGGGGGGTATATAAAGTAGTGGTAAACGGGGTTTAAGTTTGCCCCATGTGAATTGTAGAATTTTGCGTTGGAGAATACGAAGGAAGTATGCTGGGACTTGAGTTGGGAGTACTCGGAAGAGATATAGAATTTTAGGTAAAATATACATCTTGATAACTGTAATTCTATCCATCCATGCCAATGGTAGGGAGGACCAATTTTTCATTAATGTGTTTAATTGTTTCATCAAAGGCAGGTAATTTGCCTTATATAGCTCTGCTGGGTTTGCTGTTAGAGAGATACCTAGGTATGTGATATGTGACGTTGACCAGCTAAAGGGGAGGGAGTCCTGTAATTGTGTTTGCAATTCTAATGGTGTGGCCAAATCAACTTGGAACATCCTTAAAGCGGAGGTGCCGCGGAAAAAAAAATATTAAAAGCCAGCAGCTGCAAATACAGCAGCTGCTGACTTTTAATATATGGACACTTACCTGTCCTGGAGTCCAGCGACGTCCGCAGCAGAGGACGAGCAACCGCTCGTCACTCTGCTGCCCCCACCGCCATCCTCGGTGAAGGAACCAGGAAGTGAAGCCTTGCGGATTCATGCCCGGTTCCCTACGGCGCATGCGCGAGTCGCGCTGCGCTGTTCTGAATGGTCCCCTGTGTTCTGGGAGCCGAGTGTCTCCCAGAACACAACGGGGAATCTGCGGGAAGTGACGTGCTTCCCGCAGATTTCCCGCAGAGAGGACTCCCGAAAGTGGATGCAAATACCTGTCTTAGACAGGTATCTGCACCCCCCTCCCCCCTGAAAGGTGTCAATTGTGACACCGGAGGGGGGGGAGGGTTCCGATCAGCGGAAGTTCCACTTTAGGGTGGAGCTCCGCTTTAAAAAGAACGCACCGGTGAGCTCAGCAACACCAAAAGACCCGGAAGACCACAGAAAAAAACTGTGGTGGATGACCGAAGAATTCTTTCCCTGGTGAAGAAAACACCCTTCACAACAGTTGGCCAGATCAAGAACACTCTCCAGGAGGTAGATGTATGTGTGTCAAAGTCAACAATCAAGAGAAGACTTCACCAGAGTGAATACAGAGGGTTCACCACAAGATGTAAACCATTGGTGAGCCTCAAAAACAGGAAGGCCAGATTAGAGTTTGCCAAACAACATCTAAAAAAGCCTTCACAGTTCTGGAACAACATCCTATGGACAGATGAGACCAAGATCAACTTGTACCAGAGTGATGGGAAGAGAAGAGTATGGAGAAGGAAAGGAACTGTCATGATCCAAAGCATACCACCTCATCAGTGAAGCATGGTGGTGGTAGTGTCATGGCGTGGGCATGTATGGCTGCCAATGGAACTGGTTCTCTTGTATTTATTGATGATGTGACTGCTGACAAAAGCAGCAGGATGAATTCTGAAGTGTTTCGGGCAATATTATCGGCTCATATTCAGCCAAATGCTTCAGAACTCATTGGACGGCGCTTCACAGTGCAGATGGACAATGACCCAACGCATACTGCAAAAGCAACCAAAGAGTTTTTTAAGGGAAAGAAGTGGAATGTTATGCAATGGCCAACTCAATCACCTGACCTGAATCCGATTGGGCATGCATTTCACTTGCTGAAGACAAAACTGAAGGGAAAATGCCCCAAGAACAAGCAGGAACTGAAGACAGTTGCAGTAGAGGCCTGGCAGAGCATCACCAGGGATGAAACCCAGCGTCTGGTGATGTCTATGCGTTCCAGACTTCAGGCTGTAATTGACTGCAAATGATTTGCAACCAAGTATTAAAAAGTGAAAGTTTGATTTATGATTGTTAATCTGTCCCATTACTTTTGGTCCCTTAAAAAGTGGGAGGTACATATACAAACTGTTGTAATTCCTACACCGTTCACCTGATTTGGAAGTAAATACCCTCAAATTAAAGCTGAAAGTCTGCAGTTAAAGCACATCTTGTTCGTTTCATTTCAAATCCATTGTGGTGGTGTATAGAGCCAAAAAGATAAGAATTGTGTCGATGTCCCAATATTTATGGACCTGACTGTAAATCAGTGCCCCCTTACCTTACTGTATTTACTGCCCCCTACATCAGTGATCCCCCCCTCAGACTGGCCTTGCTACGCTGTTACTGACCACCACTCAGGTGCACCATGCAGGGCTCAGTCAAATGGTTCTCTCTGGGCTCCAGCATGATGGCTCTTGTTTCATCCTAAATTACACTACGAGACTGTGAGGACATGATATAAGAGATGGTCCGAGACTGTGCGGCCATAATACAATAGATGGTCTGGGCCTGCAGAAATAGTACAATAGATGGTCAGAGAGTGTGCGGACATAATACAGGAGATGGTCAGAGACTGCAGTAATGATACAAGAGATTGTCAGAGACTGCATACATGGTAGAAGAGATTGTCAGAGACTGCATACATGATACAAGAGATTGTCAGAGACTGCATACATGATACAAGAGATGGTCAGAGACTGCATACATACTACAGGAGATGCTCAGAGACTGCAGACTAATACAGGAGATGGTCAGAGACTGCGGACATGATACAGGTGATGGTCAGAGACTGCATATATGATACAGGAGATGGTCAGAGACTGCATACATACTACAGGAGATGGTCAGAGACCGCAGACATGATACAGGAGATGGTCAGAGACTGCATATATGATACAGGAAATGGTCAGAGACTGCATATATGATACAGGAGATGATCAGAGACTGCAGACATACTACAGGAGATGGTCATAGACTGCAGATATGGTAAAAGAGATGGTCAGAGACTGCATACATACTACAGGAGATGGTCAGAGACTGCATACATACTACAGGAGATGGTCATAGACTGCATACATGATACAAGAGATTGTCAGAGACTGCATACACGATACAAAAGATGGTCATAGACTGCATACACGATACAGGAGATGGTCAGAGACTGCAGACATGATACAGGAGATGGTAAGAGACTGCAGACATGATGCAGGACATGGTAAGAGACTGCAGACATGATGCAGGACATGGTAAGAGACTGCAGACATACTACAGGAGATGGTCAGAGACTGCATATATGATACAAGAGATGGTCAGAGAGTGTGTGGACATGATACAGGAGATGGTCAGAGACTGCAGACATAATACAGGAGATGGTCAGAGACTGCAGACATAATAAAGAAAATGGTCAGAGACTGCAGACATAACACAGGAGATGATCAG
Organism: Rana muscosa; assembly: GCA_029206835.1. Taxonomy (NCBI): domain Eukaryota; kingdom Metazoa; phylum Chordata; class Amphibia; order Anura; family Ranidae; genus Rana; species Rana muscosa. The sequence continues at coordinate 151,786,250 of CM055118.1, read as the reverse complement.
AGACTGCAGACATAATACAGGAGATGGTCAGAGACTGCAGACATACTACAGGAGTTGGTCAGAGAGAAGGATGAGCTCCGGCGTGTTTGCACAGCCCACGTGCAGAGCCCACCAGGAAGTCGGCACTGCGCTGCCCTAATCACAGGCAGAGACACATTTGCCGATCTCTGCAGCCGCGCATCGTGTCAATGTCTCACTGCCTGTGATTAGCGCAGCGCAGTGCTGACTTCCTGGCGGGCTCTGCACGTGGGCTGTGCGAACACGCCGGAACTCATCTATTGTCAGAGACCACAGACATACTACAGGAGATGGTCAGAGACCGCAGACATACTACAGGAGATGATCAGAGACTGCAGACATGGTACAGGAGATGGTCAGAGACCACAGACATACTACAGGAGACGGTCAGAGACTGCAGACATACTACAGGAGACGGTCAGAGACTGCAGACATACTACAGGAGATGGTCAGAGACTGCAGACATACTACAGGAGATGGTCAGAGAGTGTGCGGACATAATTGGGCTGAAATTGCACAGAACGCACAGCGTGTTCCTGTGTTTTTCATAGTGTGAACCTGGACCTGTGACCTGGAACCTACACTTTTCTGCACTAACTTGCCTGGAAAGGGTCACTAGTATGGGCACCTAGAGCAATTTTGCACATCTCTTGTGGGGTGCCAAGGGCCACCCCCTCTGTGGCAGACAGCATCTCTTTAATTTTGGGGGGGGGATATGTTCTAAGGGGGTGGATTTCATATCCAAGCCCCCTTGCAGCATAAGTCATAAAGTGCCCCCTAGAACACATCCTCTCCCCCAAAATCACTCAAAGTAAACTGTAGGCTTGCCCCCCTCCCTCCCCCTCTGGAAGGCTCACTTACTTTGCATTAGTTCAGGACAGGTGTCATATTTTGTCAGACGAGCAGCTTTGTCTGGGCAGCAACGTGGTGAGCTTCCTTCTCCTCCCCCTCCTCCTCTGTGTACACAGGAAACATCACACAGCAGGAGAAGGAGGGGCGGCCTCAGTTGACTCCCTCTACATGGCATTCTGCAATGTATCTGTCACTCAGGGCCAGGCAGCCGGGGACAGCGGGGAGAGATGTCGGCTGACTCGGCTCTCTCTGCCATAAAAAGTGGAGCTTGCGGCCGCTTGCGGGAACGAAAATAGCCTGCACAAGCTGCGGCTGCAGGCATTCCATGAGCGATTTGCCGGAAAGGGTGAGGTATGGGCAAAGTAGGCGGCTGCACGGGGCCCCTGAGTTTGCGGGGCCCAAGGAAACCGCCTAATTTGCCTAATTGGAGAGCCGCCTCTGGTGTTAACCCATTGTGTGCTGACATGAGGGTGGGCCAGGAAAGGAAAATTACGGTAAGTATTTGATAACAATTTTCCGTTATATATGAGGGGCATGGTTGGGTTGACCTGTTTATGGAATGGAAAAACAAAAAATAGAAAAGCGCCTCTAAGTAAAATGGTTTATTGACAGTGTGACAGCAGGAAGGTAAAGTCACCTGGTTGCATCCAGGGGGGTAGATATATTTCGCCCAGATTCAGGCTTTACGCCGATTTATACAGCTAGGTGGAGAGTTGTATAAGCCCAGCTGAGACTAGTGGGCTCATTGATGACTCATACCTCTAGGGAGAGGGCTGGGCGTCGTGCAGACAGGGAGTTGATGAGTCCAGCTGAACCTTGTCAGCTCATTTAGGCCTCTATAAGAAAGCCCAGCTTCATTAGATGTTAGCTCATGCCTGGAAGCAGACCTGTGTGGACTGTCTAGGGAGAGTGAACCCCTGTGCGGTGAGAGAAAGCCTGTGTGGCTATATTTTGCTTGGACATTTAAAACCAGGGACTAGGACAGCACTAGGCTGATCCCAGTTGTTAGTTAGGAAACCTGTATGTTTAGTCAGAGGTCAAGTTGACCAGGATTTATTTTGTTTGTTTTTTTTGCTTTGCTGTGTTTTTGTCACTGTAAATAGAAAATAAACGGCACCTTTTTGATTTTGAAAACCACAACCTCCGTCTGCTGGGCCTGTTTTTGTGTGGGGAGCCCATCCCGGGGGTCACACACACCCGCTGCCGAGCTAACCCCCTCACAGTTGGTGGAGAACCAGTGGCAGTTTTTTTTTAAGCCAGCATGGAGGAGATACTGAAGCAGCTGGCTCTAGCAAATGCCAATCAACAGCAGACAAATGCAGGTTTGCAAAAGAGCCTTGCAGCTCATCAACAGAGCCTTGCAGCTCAACAACAGAACTTCGCAGCCCAGCAGCAAGCTCATCAACAGAGCCTTGCAGCCCAGCAGCAAGCTCACCAACAGAGTCTGGAAGCTCAGCAACAAGCCCAGCAGCAATCTGAGGCCCGCTTCATAGACCTGTTACAGAAGCAAGAGCAGAGACTACAACAAATGGAAGCAGTAATGCAGCAACGTCCGCAGACCAGTGAGGAAAGCCGTCCCACTAATACCGCGTCCTTTGGGGTGAGTCGTTTATTGACAAAAATGACTGGAGAGGATGATCCAGAGGTATTTTTGACCACGTTTGAAAGGACTGCTGAAAGAGAAAAGTGGCCTGAGGAGCAGTGGGCTGGACTGGTGGCTCCTCTGTTAACGGGTGAATCGCAGAAAGCTTACTATGACCTAGAGCCTGACCAAGCAAAAGACTATGTGATGCTAAAAGCTGAAATATTGGCAAGGCTGGGTGTCACCCTGGCTGTCCGGGCTCAGCGTGTGCATAACTGGACTTTCCAGCTTGGAAAACCCCCCAGGTCTCAAATGTATGATCTCATTCACCTGAGCAGAAAGTGGCTACAGCCAGAGACTTTGTCCGCACCAAAGATTGTGGAACGTGTTGTAATGGATCGGTTTTTGAGAGCTCTTCCTACTGCCATCCAAAAGTGGGTAAGCCATGGAGACCCAGAGACGGCCGATGGTCTTGTGGATCGTGTGGAGAAATACTTGGCTACAGAGAACCTGACGGCCTCTTCCAGAGACACTCGGACTTTCCACCCTAAGACCAGACCATCCCCAGGGGCGGATAAGATGATTCCAAGGGGTAAGGGTGGAGAGAGTGAGAGGGTGGGAGCTCTACCCCAAGTTTGGCGAGAACAGCCTGGGAAATCAGCGGCTCAAGAGGCGGCAAGAAGGATCATTTGCTACCGCTGCCGGCAAGCGGGACATATTGCAGCAAATTGCCCGGTTTTGGAGGAACCCATGCAGTGTGACTTTCTGACGGGCAGACGTCAGTCGCTGTGTGCGACAGTCGCATGCACTGCCATTCGGGGAACTGAGAAACATTTATGCAAAATGTGTATTAATGGTAGAAATGTTGTGGTATTGCTGGATTCAGGTAGCCTTGTGACCCTGATAAAGGCTGAATTAGTTAAAACAGAGGTCTCTGGGAATAGCAAGGTAGCTGTTATTTGTGTGCATGGGGACACCCGAGAGTATCCAGTGACTACAGTGTGTTTCGAGACCCCCAAAGGTACCCTTTCTCATCCAGTGGGCTTAGTGTCTCAGTTACCGCATGACGCCATTGTGGGAAGGGATTTTCCGAAGTTCTGGGAACTGTGGGATGATCCTGAGCCCCCCACTGGTGCCCCTATGTACCAGGAATATGATAGCCAGAACTCCTCTGAGAGTGGTGAGGACTCTCCCGAATTTCCCTTGTCAGTATTGGCAGGGGAGACTCAAGAAACTGGAGAGGAGCCCACCTCCTCAGACGAAAACCTACCGTCTGTGGAGTTTTCTGATCTTGAGGTTCACAGGGAAAACTTTGCCACAGAACAGTTGAAAGACCCCGCCCTAATAAAGGCACGGGAAAACGTAGTGAAAATAGATGGCGAGTTAGTGAACCCAGATAATACCTGCACTTACCCATACTTCAGCGTAGAGAAGGACCTACTGTATCGGGTGGCAAAAAGGGCAGAAGAAACCGTTGAGCAGCTTGTGGTGCCCAAACCTTACAGGAAGTTGGTGTTGGAGTTGGCCCATGGGCACATTCTTGGAGGTCATCTGGGGACAGAGAAAACCCGAGAGAGGGTATTACAGAGATTCTATTGGCCTGGGGTGATGAAGGACATAGAAAATTATTGTTCCTCCTGCCCTGTGTGTCAGAGGTCGGCCCCGATGCCACACTTCCGTAGCCCGCTGGTCCCTCTACCCATCATTGAGGTCCCGTTTGAGAGAATCGCAATGGATTTGGTAGGTCCTATAATCAAGTCCGCTAGGGGGCACCAGTACATATTGGTTATAATGGACTATGCCACCCGTTATCCAGAAGCGATCCCTCTCAGAAATACCTCGGCCAAAACCATAGCCAAAGAGCTATCTCTTGTTTTTAGCCGGGTGGGTATTTGTAAAGAACTGCTTACGGACCAAGGTACACCCTTTATGTCCCGGGTTATGAAGGAGCTGTGTAAATTGTTCAAAGTGACGCAATTACGTACATCTGTGTATCACCCCCAAACCGATGGGCTGGTTGAAAGATTCAACAAAACCCTAAAACAAATGTTGAAGAAAGTGGTGGATAGGGATGGAAAGGATTGGGACTGTCTACTTCCTTATTTGATGTTTGCTATTAGGGAGGTGCCCCAATCCTCTACGGGATTCTCCCCCTTTGAGTTACTGTATGGGAGACACCCAAGAGGGCTGTTGGATATTGCCAAGGAAGCTTGGGAAAGTGAGAGTTCTCCCCACAGGAGTGTGATTGAGCATGTCGCCCTGATGCAAGATCGAATTGCACAGGTAATGCCCATCGTGAAGGAACATTTGGCCCAAGCGCAGTTGGCACAGCAGAGAGTGTACAACCGTGGAGCCAAGACCCGTACCTTTTCCCCGGGGGATAGGATATTGGTACTTGTCCCTACGGTTGAAAGTAAATTCCTTGCCAAATGGCAAGGCCCCTACGAGATAATGGAAAAAGTGAGCGAAGTGAATTACAAGGTCAGACAACCAGGAAGGCGAAAGCCCGAACAGATCTATCACGTTAATCTGTTGAAAGCCTGGAGGGATAGAGAGTCCCTAGTCGCAGACACTTGGTCACCAGCTCAAACTGGTTGCGTGATTCCTGAGGTTGGAATCGCAGCCACCTTGTCACAACCCCAACAACAGGAGGTTAAGGAGTTTGTGCTTCGCAACAAGGAGGTATTCTCTGAGCTGCCGGGACAAACATCTGGGGTAGAGCATGACATTATTACCCCGCCCGGTGAAAGGGTGAAGTTAAAACCCTATCGGATCCCAGAGGCCCGACGGGAGGCAATACGGGAGGAAGTACAGAAAATGCTGAACTTAGGGGTGATAGAGGAGTCCCAAAGTGATTGGTCTAGTCCCATTGTGTTGGTGCCTAAACCGGATGGGAGCTGGCGATTTTGTAACGATTTTCGTCAGTTGAACAAAGTTACAAAATTTGACACCTACCCCATGCCACGTATAGATGAGTTGATCGACCGGCTGGGAACAGCCCGATACATGACGACTCTTGACCTCACAAAAGGGTATTGGCAAATCCCCCTGGCCAAGTCAGCCAAAGAGAAAACCGCATTTGTAACCCCAGACGGGGCGTTCCAATATAAAAGAATGCCGTTCGGGTTACAGAATGCGCCGGCCACATTCCAGCGGAAAATGGACCAGATGCTGAGGCCCCATCGGAAGTATGCTGCGGCTTACCTGGATGACGTAATTGTCCATAGCACAGATTGGGCCTCACATCTGCCAAAAGTGCAAGCAGTCCTGGACTCTGTTCGGGAAGCAGGGTTTACGGCTAACCCCAAGAAGTGTACCATTGGGCAGGAGGAGGCCAAATATCTTGGGTACACCATTGGGAGGGGAGTAATAAAACCCCAACTCAACAAAGTCGAGGCCATCCAGAGTTGGCCACGTCCCAACAGCAAGAAGCAGGTACGAGCCTTTCTGGGAATCGCTGGGTATTATCGGCGATTCATTCCCCACTTTGCTTCTAAGGCTGTGCCCCTAACCAACCTGACGAAGGGGAAAGGGTCGGTCATGATTAAATGGACCCCCGAGGCTGAGGCAGCATTCCAATTCTTGAAACAAGCCTTATGTAGCCAGCCAGTGTTGTACTCACCCGACTTCTCTAGAGACTTTGTCGTACAAAGTGATGCGTCAGATGTGGGGTTAGGAGCAGTATTGTCCCAGGTCTGGAACGGGGAAGAGCACCCAGTCATTTACCTCAGCAGGAAGTTGAAGTCCCATGAGGTAAATTACGCCACCGTTGAAAAGGAGTGTTTAGCGGTGAAGTGGGCTCTAGATTCCCTTCGGTACTACCTGCTAGGTAGGCACTTTGACATGGTTACGGATCACGCTCCGTTAAAGTGGATGGCTCAAAACAAGGAAACAAATAGAAGAGTGAATAGGTGGTTCCTGGCCCTCCAGGAATTCAACTTCACAGTAAAGCATCGCCCTGGCGTTCAAATGGGGAATGTGGATGCTTTGTCTCGAGTACATGAATGCCTGATTGCTGGTGTTCCAACCCCGAGGTTAAAACAAGAGGGGGGGGTATGTGACAGCAGGAAGGTAAAGTCACCTGGTTGCATCCAGGGGGGTAGATATATTTCGCCCAGATTCAGGCTTTACGCCGATTTATACAGCTAGGTGGAGAGTTGTATAAGCCCAGCTGAGACTAGTGGGCTCATTGATGACTCATACCTCTAGGGAGAGGGCTGGGCGTCGTGCAGACAGGGAGTTGATGAGTCCAGCTGAACCTTGTCAGCTCATTTAGGCCTCTATAAGAAAGCCCAGCTTCATTAGATGTTAGCTCATGCCTGGAAGCAGACCTGTGTGGACTGTCTAGGGAGAGTGAACCCCTGTGCGGTGAGAGAAAGCCTGTGTGGCTATATTTTGCTTGGACATTTAAAACCAGGGACTAGGACAGCACTAGGCTGATCCCAGTTGTTAGTTAGGAAACCTGTATGTTTAGTCAGAGGTCAAGTTGACCAGGATTTATTTTGTTTGTTTTTTTTGCTTTGCTGTGTTTTTGTCACTGTAAATAGAAAATAAACGGCACCTTTTTGATTTTGAAAACCACAACCTCCGTCTGCTGGGCCTGTTTTTGTGTGGGGAGCCCATCCCGGGGGTCACACACACCCGCTGCCGAGCTAACCCCCTCACAACAGGTAAAACAGATCATATCCAGCACTTACATTTGGGTAAGTTAAGGCATGCTCCAGTAGAGTCAGTGTTCTTGCTGGATCCAGGGTCTATGTAGCCTCTCCACGGGTGTCCCAAGTCCCGGCTGTAGCAGCCGCAAGAACCCGGAGTGCGAGCTGGCTATGTCCGTAGCTAGAGATTCAACCCGTGAAGGAGCGTGTGACGTCAGCTGGATCAGGTTGTATGGGGAACCACAGTTTATGGAATGGGGCTTTAGGTGGCAGTTTTTCTGTGCTTTGATGTTGCTTCTGGGATGAGTCCATTTTTTTTCTCTGTTAAAAGTGCCATAGAGAGAGAATATAAAATCCTGACAGTTTCATAGCTCCCAACTGTCCCTGATTTGGAGCAATGTCCCTCTGTCCTCCTCATTTGTCCCTCATTTTGGTCTGATCTATATAGTTGTATATAAAATGCACTTTTTATCTTTCAAAAAGTGTTTCCCAGTGCTAAACCTTTCATTCAAATTCTAAATTGCTGCATTTGTAAATTTTAAAAGCCAATATAAAGTAATAGTAGTTGGTAATAAAAAAGCCCTTGTGAATTTAATTAACCTTTTTTTGTTAATTCTCGTTTAACCACTTAAGCCCCGGACCATTTCGGGCCATTAGGACCAGGCCTGTTTTTGGGATTCGGCACTGCGCTGCTTTAACTGTAAATTGTGCGGACATGCAATGTTGTACCCAAATGAAATTTGCGTCCTTTTCTTCCCACAAATAGAGCTTTCTTTTAATGGTATTTGATTGCCTCTGCGATTTTTATTTTTTGCGATATAAACGGAAAAAGACCGAAAATTTTGAAAAAAAATGATATTTTCTACTTTTTGTTATAAGAAAAATCGAATAAACTCAATTTTAGTCAGACATTTAGGCCAAAATGTATTCAGCCACATGTCTTTAGTAAAAAAAAAGTCAATAAACGTATATTTATTGGTTTGCGCAAAAGTTATAGCGTTTACAAACTAGGGTACATTTTCTGAAATTTACACAGCTTTAAATTTATGACTGCCTATCTCATTTCTTGAGGTGCTAAAATGGCAGGGCAGTACAAAACCCCCCCAAATGACCCCATTTTGGAAAGTAGACACCCCAAGGAAATTGCTGAGAGGCATGTTGAGCCCATTGAATATTTTTTTTTTTTGTCCCAAGTGATTGAATAATGACAAAAAAAAAAAAAAAAAAATTACAAAAAGTTGTCACTAAATGATATATTGCTCACACATGCCATGGTTATATGTGGAATTGCACCCCAAAATACATTTTGCTGCTTCTCCTGAGTACGGGGATACCACATGTGTGGGACTTTTTAGGAGCCTGGCCACGTACGGGACCCCGGAAACCAAGCACCGCCTTCAGGATTTCTAAGGGCGCAAATTTTTGATTTCATTCCTCACTACCTATCACAGTTTCGAAGGCCATAAAATGCCAAAATAGCACAAAACCCCCCCAAATGACCCCATTTTAGAAAGTAGACACCCCAAGGAAATTGCTGAGAGGCCTGTTGAGCCCGTTGAATATTTTTTTTTTTTGTCCCAAGTGATTGAATAATGACAAAAAATAAAAATAAAAAATAAATTACAAAAAGTTGTCACTAAATGATATATTGCTCACACATGCCATGGTTATATGTGGAATTGCACCCCAAAATACATTTTGCTGCTTCTCCTGAGTACAGGGATACCACATGTGTGGGACTTTTTAGGAGCCTAGCCGCGTACGGGACCCCGAAAACCAAGCACCGCCTTCAGGATTTCTAGGCACAAATTTTTGATTTCACTCCTCACTACCTATCACAGTTTCTAAGGCCATAAAATGCCAAAATAGCACAAAACCCCCCCAAATGACCCCATTTTGGAAAGTAGACACCCCAAGCTATTTGCTGAGGAGGCATGGTGAGTATTTTACAGCTCTCATTTGTTTTTGAAAATGAAGAAAGAAATTTTTTTTTTTTTTTTTTTTTCAATTTTCAAAACTTTGTGACAAAAAGCGAGATCTGCAAAATACTCACAATACCTCTCAGCAAATAGCTTGGGGTGTCTACTTTCCAAAATGGGGTCATTTGGGGGGGTTTTGTGCCATCTGGGCATTCCATGGCCTCCGAAACTGTGATAGGCAGTGAGAAGTAAAATCAAAAATTTACACCCTTAGAAAGCCTGAAGGCGGTGCTTTGTTTTTGGGGTCCCGTACGCGGCTAGGCTCCCAAAAAGTCTCACACATGTGGTATCCCTGTACTCAGGAGAAGCAACAGAATTTATTTTGGGGTGTAATTCCACATATGCCCATGGCATGTTTGAGCAATATATCATTTAGTGACAACTTTGTGCAAAAAAAAAATAAAATAAAAAAAATTGTCTTTTTTCCGCAACTTGTGTCAACATATAAAATATTCCATGGACTCGACATGCCTCTCAGTATATAGCTTGGGGTGTCTACTTTCCAAAATGGGGTCATTTGGGGGGGTTTTGAACTGTTCTGGCATTTTATACACAACATTAGGAAGCTTACATCCACTCTTCTAACCACTTGCAGACAAAGCCCTTTTTGACACTTTTTGTTTACATGAAAACATATTTTTTTTTTGCAAGAAAATTATGTTGAACCCCCAAACATTATATATATTTTTAAAGCAAAGGCCCTACAGATTAAAATGGTGGGTGTTGCATTTTTTTTTTCTACACAGTATTTGCGCAGCGATTTTTCAAACGCATTTTTTGGGGAAAAAATACACTTTTTTTAATTTTAATGCACTAAAACACACTATATTGCCCAAATGTTTGATGAAATAATAAAGATGATCTTAGGCCGAGTACATAGATACCAAACACGACATGCTTTAAAATTTCGCACAAACGCGCATTGGCGACAAACTACATACATTTTTAAAAGCCTTTAAAAGCCTTTACAGGTTACCCCGTTAGATTTACAGAGGAGGTCTACTGCTAAAATGACTGCCCTCGATCTGACCTTCGCGGTGATACCTCACATGCATGGTGCAATTGCTGTTTACATATGACGCCAGACCGACGCTTGCGTTCGCCATTGGGCAAGAGCAGGGCAGGACAGGGGTGCTTTTTTTTTTTTTTTTTTTTTTTTTATTATTAATTTTGCTTTTTTATTTTATTTTTAAATTGTTCCTTACATATATATTTTTTTTTATAATTTTTATTGTTATCTCAGGGAATGTAAATATCCCCTATGATAGCAATAGGTAGTGACAGGTACTCTTTTTTTGAAAAAACTGGGGTCTTCTAGACCCTAGATCTTTCCTCTGCCCTCAAAGCATCTGACCACACCAAGATCGGTGTGATAAAATGCTTTCCCAATTTCCCAATGGCGCTTTTTATATCCGGGGGGGGGACATTCCCTCCCACTGCTTGTAAAAGCAGTCCAGAGGCTAATTAGCCGCTGTGATTGCTTTTACATGAAAGCCGGCCGCTGGCTGAAAAGAATGATACCAAGATGATGCCTAAACCCGCAGGCATCAATCTGGTATAACCATTCAAAGTCCAGCAACATACCAGTACGTTGCTGGTCCTTGTTGGACATGTATTGTAATCTTTTTTTTTCATGCAGCCTGTTGGCTGAACGAAAAAAGAGATTGATTGGTGGGTATGCCCACCATTAGAATACCGCCCTTCATCCACCCACTTCTAATGATGGGCATACATGCACCATTTATATATGCCGAAGCATGGGGGCATCCTCCCGCAAAAAAGTTATGCCGCACACACATGGTCAAACGTTTCCACGGGCAAGCCTCCGTCGGAATTTCGACCGTATGTATGCGGCATTAGGAGCAAAATTGCTCCTCCGCCCTGCTGCCCCTGCTGCCCCCATGCTTCGGCATATATGCTTTTTTTTTTTTAACTGTGGTGGTGAAATCACCTCCTACAGCACTGGAGTCGCAGGGATCAGGCCTGTCTCTGCGAACGCTGCAGTTATGTGTGTTGTGTTTTGTAAGTGACAGTGATCGATCGATACTGCACTTGGGTGGCCTGGGCTGGACGGAGGGGCAAAACGCAGGTGCTAGCAGGTATCTGGGCTGATCCCGCTAACACTGCGTTTTTGGGAACCCTAAACCGCTGGTATAGATCTGATCAGATCAGATATTGATCTGTTCAGATACTATACCACTAAGGGGGGTGTATGCTTTACGCGTGGGTGTTAGCGTTACTGGCACTAACCTGACGCTGCCTGGGGTGTGACGCAGACCCTCTCTGACGCTAAAACCTAATTGATATCACCCACCGGGCGATCAGGGGGTTAAACCTTTATTGGGTTATATACGGCGGGTGCCCTGACACTATAAAAAGCAAACTAACTAACCAGCGTCACCCGTAACACTTATATGGTGATCACTGGTGAAAGGGTTAACTAGGGGCAATTAGGGGGTTAAAACCTTTATTAGATCATATTTGGGGGTACCTGACGCTATAAAAACCTGCGGCGAACCTAAAAAAAATGACTGGCTACCGATTGGCATCACCGACACGAAGACAGCGATCAGAAAAACGATCGCTTAGTGACAGTGGTGATAGGGGGTGAAAGGGTTACCTGGGGGGCGATCAAGGGGGTTAAACCTTTATTAGATAATATATTGGGGTACCCGACGCTATAAAAACCTGCGGCGAACCTAAAAAAAATTACTGGCTACCGATCGCCATCACTGATGCTAAGACAGCCATCAGAAAAATGATCGCATAGCGACAGCGGTGATAGGGGGTGAAAGGGTTACCTGGGGGGCGATCAAGGGGGTTTAACCTTTATTAGATAATATATTGGGGTACCTGACGCTATAAAAACCTGCGGCGAACCTAAAAAAAATTACTGGCTACCGATCGCCATCACTGATGCTAAGACAGCATCAGAAAAACGATCGATTAGCGACAGCGGTGATAGGGGGTGAAAGGGTTACCTGGGGGGCGATCAAGGGGGTTAAACCTTTATTAGATAATATATTGGGGTACCCGACGCTATAAAAACCTGCGGCGAACCTAAAAAAAATTACTGGCTACCGATCGCCATCACTGATGCTAAGACAGCCATCAGAAAAATGATCGCATAGCGACAGCGGTGATAGGGGGTGAAAGGGTTACCTGGGGGGCGATCAAGGGGGTTTAACCTTTATTAGATAATATATTGGGGTACCTGACGCTATAAAAACCTGCGGCGAACCTAAAAAAAATTACTGGCTACCGATCGCCATCACTGATGCTAAGACAGCATCAGAAAAACGATCGATTAGCGACAGCGGTGATAGGGGGTGAAAGGGTTACCTGGGGGGCGATCAAGGGGGTTGAACCTTTATTAGATAATATATTGGGGTACCCGACGCTATAAAAACCTGCGGCGAACCTAAAAAAAATTACTGGCTACCGATCGCCATCACTGATGCTAAGACAGCCATCAGAAAAATGATCGCATAGCGACAGCGGTGATAGGGGGTGAAAGGGTTACCTGGGGGGCGATCAAGGGGGTTTAACCTTTATTAGATAATATATTGGGGTACCTGACGCTATAAAAACCTGCGGCGAACCTAAAAAAAATTACTGGCTACCGATCGCCATCACTGATGCTAAGACAGCATCAGAAAAACGATCGATTAGCGACAGCGGTGATAGGGGGTGAAAGGGTTACCTGGGGGGCGATCAAGGGGGTTGAACCTTTATTAGATAATATATTGGGGTACCCGACGCTATAAAAACCTGCAGCGAACCTAAAAAAAATTACTGGCTACCGATCGCCATCACTGATGCTAAGACAGCCATCAGAAAAATGATCGCATAGCGACAGCGGTGATAGGGGGTGAAAGGGTTATCTGGGGGGTGATCAGGGGGTTAAACCTTTATTAGGGGGGGTTAGGGGGCTACACTGGACCTAAAACTAAACTTTAGTGACACTTTCACAGTCACAAATGTCACTGATTGCAGTGATCACTAAATAAATGGTCACTGCAATCAGTGACACTGTGACTGGGGGGTGATCTGGGGGGTGATCTGGGGGGGTCTGGGGGTCCTGGGGGGGGCGATTAGTGTTCCTATGTGTCCTGGTGTCAGTGTAGTGTTGTGCTCACTGACCTGATGTCTTCTCTTGTACGGCGCTCGGTATATGTGAGCGCCGCACAGGAGATGACATCACTTCCTCCTGCCTCCTCTGTCTGAAACAGACAGAGGAGGCATTTCCATTCGCCGGGAGCGATCGCGAGGGGGGGGCCGGAATCGAAAGGCCGCCCCCTCATCTGGGATCGCTCCCGGTGAAGTAACGACCGCTCACGGCACAGAAGGGGGGTCCGGATGGACCCCCCAACTGTACAAAGGCAGTCACGTAGATCTACGTGATTCTGCCTGTCCGTGCCATTCTGCCGACGTAAATCGGCGGTGGGCGGTCGTTAAGTGGTTAAGGGTGTGTGGCAGGAGGCGTGTCCTATGCCTGCATACATTTGCTAGTAGGCATCCCTCATTCCCATCTCAAAATATTGGGAGGTATGCAGTTTTATGTCAATACACTTCATCAGAAGAATTGTCTCACTAAACATTTTGACAAGAAACTAGTCAGTTTCGAAAGACTTCATTTTTTTTTGTTAGATTTGCAATTTTGATTCCAATGCCCTGGGACACGTTTCTCATGAATGCATGCTAACCCCCTCCCCCCCCCCCCCCCCCCACACACACAAACACCCACACCCTGCATTTTCTTCAGTAGCTTTTACTTTCACTTCTGTCTCCTGCTGTCATGGCGTCTGCTAATCTGAAAGCTGAGCTGGAATGTTCAATTTGTTTGAACATATACACCGATCCTGTAACGCTGAGATGTGCACACAACTTCTGCCGGGGCTGTATTGATTGTGTGCTGGATACCCAGGAGAGGTCTGGAAGTTATTCTTGTCCTGAATGCAGAGAGAAGTTCCAGGAGCGGCCTGCACTGCAGAAGAACATTAAACTGCGAAATATAGTGGAGAATTTCCTGTCTGCTCAGTCAGATCCTAAGGAGTCTGGGGTCTTCTGTACTTACTGTGTGGATTCTCCTATAACTGCTGTTAAATCCTGTCTGCTGTGTGAAGCTTCTCTGTGTGATAAACACCTGACAGTCCACAGCAAGTCACCAGAACACGTCCTATGTGACCCCACCACCACCCTGAGGAACAGGAAATGCTCCGTCCATAACGAACTCTTTAAATATTTCTGTACCGAGGACTCTGCCTGTATCTGTGTGTCCTGCTGTCTGATTGGGAAACACAAAGGACATCAGATGGAGTCCCTGGATGAGGCCTCTGAGAAAAGAAAGGAGAAATTGAAGAATGTTCTAAGTATACTAACAACAGCGAGAGAGTCGAAGGAGGAAAGAGTCCGGAGTCTGCAGGAACACTCAAGGAAGGTACAAGAACAAGCAGCTGGTGAAACCAAGAGAGCCACTGCCCTGTTTAAAGAACTCAGGAAACGGCTGAAAGACCTGGAGAAGAGAGTCCTGAGAGAAATCTCTGGGCAGGCAGAACAAATCTGTCACTCGACCAATGATTTGATCCGACAGCTGGAAATAAAGAAGGATGAGCTGTCCAAGAAGATGCGTCACATTGAGGAGCTGTGTAACATGACGGATCCATTGACCGTCCTACAGGAATCAGACACAGGTGATTTGTGTGATACCGAGGATAGAGATAATGAGGATGGAGATACTGAGGATAGAGATACTGAGGATGGAGATAATGAGGATGGAGATACTGAGGATGGAGATAATGAGGATGGAGATAGACATGGTCAACTTCTCCATGATGGAGGTGATCTGGATGTATTTCAGATCTCACACACATTACACACCGGGTTATCTGATATAACAACATGGGTTAATGAAGGGATCTTTATACCAGAACCTGCAGACATATTACTGGAAGTAAAGACAGCTAGTAATAATCTCTGTATATCAAGTGACAGGAAAGCAGCTTCCTGGACGGAGAATAGCCAGAACCATCCACAATCACCAGAGAGGTTTCAGGACTGTGCTCAGGTGATGAGCAAGCAGAGTTTCTCCTCAGGGCGACATTACTGGGATGTGGATGTCAGGCGATCACGTAGATGGAGATTCGGGATGTGTTACCCCAGTATAGACAGGAGAGGAGAGCAGTCACAGATTGGAAGCAATAATAAGTCCTGGGGAATGGGAGTGCAATCTGGGTTTTTTCCTCTATGGAAAATTAGGCTTGGTATTGGTAACACTTTAGTGATACATGAGAGTAAAGAGATCTCATTACCTGCCAATTACTCAGGTGACAAGATCAGGATATATCTGGATTATGAGGCTGGGCAGATCTCTTTCTATTATATGTGTTCCCCAATCCGCCACCTCCACACCTTCACTGCCACCTTCACTGAGCCTCTTCATGCTGCATTATGGGTAAATTCCGGCTGTATAAAAATATCTGGGGGGAAGGAGGATCAATAGATGTGAGGAATCCACCCAGAGATTGGTGGCATTGCATTGAGGGGGGATCTGGTAGGTAGATAAGCATTGGGCTGGGAGAATCTTTACAAATAATATAGAACATATACTGCACGTATGTAAGCAGTACAATTTAAAGCTGATGTTGGTTTGACTTCACTTTTGCACATTGTTTTCTTTCTCGTACATCACGGGACACAGAGCGACATAGTCATTACTAATGGGTTATATAGTTACCGTCAGGTGCTGGCACTGGCAACTTCCAAAACCGGAAGTACCCTCCCCTATATAAGCCCCTCCCATCCGGGAGCACCTCAGTTTTTTGCCAGTGTCTAAGGTGTTGGCCAAGAAGAAACATGTGTTTTTCACTGAGCTTGCGTACAGGTTCTTTTGGGCCTCAGTAAGCTATTCCGGATCCGACCAAAAAAGCTTCATAGCTAAACGGTCGGTACCCGGGCCTTGCAGAGAAGAGCAAGGTTCTGCCTGTAATGCTTCTCTTAGGAGAGCTGGACCCTGGGATCCAGAGCTCTGGTCATACCCACGACCAAGATGTTTTCTGTGCAGGGTGCTATACAGGTCCAGGGGAGTGGAATCCTTGGGAACCCGGTCCCTGAAGGTTTGATTACAATGCCTGCCGTGATAGGTGAAGTTTGGGCTTTTGTGGACCAAACAAAGTCCTGCGGCGGGGAACAGGTAAGTGGGGGCCCCCAGGAACTTGGTTCTATTGGGGGACCCCCAAGCCTAATTTGTCTTTCTGTCTGTTACCTAACGGTATTCCCGCTAATATCTGTGCATGCCTGTAACTACTAAAAAAATGTAATAATTTTTAATGGTGGTCAAGAAAAAAAAAAAAAAAAAGAATGTTTTTTTATATATGTTTAGTATATTAAACTGCGGTACCTGTGTTTGTCCACTAGAGGCCGCTGTGGAATGTTTTTCTTGTCATATGGACTAGTTTCTTCTCAGAGAGCAAAGTCCAGGCAGCTGGTGAGTTCTCCTACAGGAAACTGTTTCCTCTGCCATGTTGCAGTGTTCGTCTATCCCCCGGCCTGCGGCAAAGGGGGCCCTGGCTCCTGTCCCTGGTTTCCATGTTTGAAAATTAGCGCCGAGGCGCACGTGGCCGCGCGCGTGCGCGTGCACGCGCCTCTATATATAGAGGTGGCCGGAAAAAGGGGCGGGGCCTGGGGGATGACGCTCTGTGCGCGCCGCAGCGCTTCTGCGCATGTGCGGGCGTCCCAGCAGGTTTTTAAAAAGCCACATTATTGCAGTAAGCTGGCTATGAAGTACAGAGACAGAGCTGGCAACATTTAAAGGCATACAGCATAGCGGTTGATACAGGCATCCCCTAGAAAGGCACATTAGTAGACACCAACTGTGATATAGCAGCAATTGTGCTAGACTATTCTCAGTAAAAGTGGTGTATTACGGCTGGAATACCTCAGCTTTAGGCTTAGGAATATGCCGTCCAGTAGCTCCGGAACTGAATCTTCCAGGAAGCGAAGGGGGTCTCATCGGGCTCTGAGGATCTTGGGCATACTCCTGCTGCACCAGTCTCCCCTGAAGTTCAGAGGTAAGTGACCGTAGAGACCCCGCAGGGGTACTTGGTACTGTGGCTGTCCTCAGTCACCTGCTCCTGTGTATGTAACAGAGGAGGTTTTTTCCTCAGCTCTGGGAGGATTAGAGAGAGATTGTCAAAATTTATCGCTGCCTCCCTGTCAGGGAAAGCACGCCCGATCTCCGTCTCCTCCTTCAGAGTGCCTGTTAGCAGAGCAACAGTCCCATACAGGGATCGACCTGCCTGAAGGGGATCAGGATAAGGTTGATTCTGTTATAGAGGAATCAACAGTGGGGGAACCTTTTCTCAGCATCTCAAGCTGAAAGATTATGGGTTCAGTCTCTGACTAACATGGTCCGATCAGCATTTAAAAATGCACCTTGCGGAACCATCAACCACTACTGTATCCTCGTTGGGGTCGCTAGAAGCCCCCAGACTGTTTGTTCTTTTCCACTTCACCCTTTACTGAAAGGGCTCATTTACCAGGATTGGGAACGTCCTGAGAAAATATTTATTCCCCCAAGAGATTTCCGGTGGTCTATCCCATGGAGGATAAGTTCATCAAAAAAAAAAAATGGAAGGTCCCTACAGTGGACGCAGCCATCTCTTGTATGTATAAATCACTGACATGTCCAGTGGATAATGTCCAAATGTTCAAGAACCCAATAGATAAAAGATTGGAGTCCTTATGAAAATCTGCTTGGTGATACAACCAGCAGTAGCAGCTATTGGGGTCTGCTAAGCAGTGAAGGATCAGTTGAAACAGGTCTTGAGGGACTTGACAGATCAGCAGGCCTTGCCCTAGCTGATCTACCTAGAGCCTTAGGCTTTGCGGTTGACGCCATAGAGGATTCAGTCCATCAGGCCTCCCGCCTTACGCTGTCTATAGTACATATGCGTAGGCTCCTATGGCTCAGAAACTGGTCTGCTGAAGCTCCCTGTAAAGAATGGCTGGTTAGCGTCCCATTTCATGGTGAACGCTTATTCAGGGGAAACCTGGACAAATATATCCAGAAAATTTCCAGCGGTAAAAATACGCTCTTGCCGGTTAAAAGCAGAGTTAGAGGTCCCTCTTTAAGAGGCCTGCTTCTCCAGTCCCTGGGGCATCGGCTGTGTAACAGTTCCGACGGCCTCCTCGGTCAAATCCCGGGGGTAAAAAACAGGGACAGTAGCAGGGTAATGAGAAACCCTGGGTCAGGGGAGGTACAAAACCTCCCCCAAAGTTAAATTCATTGAAGCCCCCACTCAGTCGGGTGGGGGGAGGACTCCAGTTGTTCGCAAAGAGACCTGGCGGGACACGATCAAGACAGATAGGTGCTCTCTGCAGTAGGTTTGGGATACAGTTTGGAGTTAAAAGACTCTCCTCCTTCCCATTTTGAGGTCAAACGTGCCAAGGGATCCCCGGAAGAGAGAGTCCCTCCTGTTGGCACTAGAACAACTATTGCTCCAAGGAGTAATTATGGAGGTTCCCCTGGAAGAATGAGGGTTCGGGTTTTACTCAAACCTCTTTACAGTCCCGAAGCAAACGCGGACGGGAGGCCCATATTAATTTTAAAAGGGCTATACAAATTCCTGTATATCAGGACTTTCCGATGGAGTCGATCCGATCGGTGGCCACTGCCCTACAAGGGGAGGATTGGTTAGCCACGATCGACATCAAAGATGCTTATTTGCACATTCCCATCTTTCCAGTCCACCAAAAATTTCTACGCTTTGCAGTAGAAGGGCGCCATTTTCAGTTCAGAGCCTTACCCTTCGGTTTGGCCACAGCACCAAGAGTGTTCACAAAAATTCTGGCCCTTTATTGGCCAATCTAAGAACACAAGGTGTAATGATAATGGCATATCTGGATGACTTGTTGCTGATAGACCACTCAGTGAAAAAACTAGACGTGGTCGTTCACAAGACGATCAAGTATCTGGAATCTCACGGTTGGATTATCAACCGAGACAAGTCAGCCCTAAAAACCAGTCAAAAGTCTGGAATACTTGGGGCTAAGGTTGGATTCAGGCCAGAGAAAAATATTCTTGCCTCGAGGAAAGGTGTTGTCTTTGAAAGATTTGATCCACTTAGTGGGTACAAAAAAGACAGCCGTCCATACGCCTGTATATGAGGCTGCTGGGAAAAATGGTGGCATCATTCGAAGCAGTACCCTACGGTCAATTCCATTCAAGGAATTTGCAAGGGGCCATACTGTCAGCCTGGAACAAAAAAGTTCAGGCCCTAGACTTACAATGTCCTTGTCCCCTTCCGTTCGCAAGAGCCTCCGTTGGTGGTGGGTTCCCCAGAATCTGGAAAAAAGGAAATCCTTCAGTCCGATTTCTTGGAAGGTGGTCACTACAGATGCCAGCCTTATAGGCTGGGGAGCAGTACTGGAGCAATAGTCTCTCCAGGGCAGATGGTCGGATGCAGAAAAGGCCCTGCCCATCAATCTCTTAGAGATACGAGCAGCCCGGTATGCTCTAGTAGCATGGACATCCAAACTCCAAGGGTCCCCTGTCAGAATTCAATCAGACAATGCCACAGCAGTGGCATATATCAATCATCAGGGGGGCACCAGGAGTCGTGCAGCCCAGAGGGAAGTAAATTACATCCTGAAATGGGCAGGAAAAATATGTCCCAGCCATATCTGCGGTATTCATTCCAGGAGTGGAGAATTGGAAGGCGGACTTTCTAAGTCGCCAGCAATTAGGCCCAGAGGAAGGGTCCCTTCACCCCGAGGTTTTCTGGACAATATGTCAGCGGTGGGGAACATCGGATGTAGATCTTCTAGCATCCAGATTCAACGCAAAGGGGGATAGGTTTGTCTCTCGGACAAGGGATCCCCTAGCTTGCGGCTCGGATGCCCTAGTGTTCCCTGGGGATCAGTTCAAGCTGATATATGCATTCACACCGCCACAATGGTTACCTCGATTACTCCGCAGAACCAGGGTAGAAAAGAAACCAGTGATTCCGGTGGCTCCAGCGTGGCCCCGAAGAGCGTGGTACGCGGAGATTGTAAAATTTCAGTGGGGAGTCCTTGGACTCTCCCACGTCGTCCGGCTTTCGCAAGGACCGATATACCACCCTTCCTTACCAGCCCTAGGTTTGACGGCCTGGCTATTGAAGCCCACATTCTAAAAAAGAGAGGGCTCTCTAATGCTGTGGTATCTACCATGATCAATGCCAGGAAGCCGGTATCCAGGCAGATCTACTATAAAATCTGGAAGGCGTACATCGCGTGGTGTGAGGCCAAGAAATGGCATCCACATAAGTACGTAATAGGTAGGATTCTGGACTTCCTACAGTGGGCTGTAGATAGGAAGCTTGCCTTGAGTACTATCAAGGGTCAGATTTCGGCCTTGTCAATATTTTTTCAAAGGCCCTTGGCTTCGCATTCACTAGTCAAAGCCTTTATACAAGGAGTGATGCGTATTAGGCCTCCGGTTAATATTCCCATATGTTCATGGGATCTAAACTTGGTTCTGTCGGTTCTACAGAAACAACCATTTGAACCATTACAGCATATTTCCTTGGTGCTTCTCACCAGGAAATTGATTTTTCTAGTAGCCATTTGTTCGGCTAAAAGAGTATCGGAATTAGCAGCTATGTCCTGTAAGGAGCCATATCTGGTTATCCATAAGGACAGAGTAGTGTTACGTCCTCATCCAGCCTTTCTTCCTAAGGTGGTATCGAGGTTTCATTTGAACCAAGATGTGGTTCTTCCTTCTTTTTTCCCCAAACCTACTTCGGTAGAGGAAAAGTTATTGCATTCTTTGGATGTAGTAAGAGCAGTTAAAGCTTATCTAAAAGCCACTGCTCAGATTCGCAGAACGGATACTTTGTTTATTCTGCCGGAAGGCCCCAGAAAGGGTCAGGCAGCGTCAAAGTCTACTTTAGCCAAGTGGATTCGACAGGTCATTATGCAAGCTTATGGCTTGAGAAGGAGACCGCCTCCGTTCAAAGTTAGAGCGCACTCCACGAGAGCAGTTGGAACTTCATGGGCAGTGCATCACCAGGCCTCCCTGGCTCAAATCTGTAAGGCCGCAACATGGTCTTCGGTACACACGTTTACTAGGTCCTACCAGGTGGACGTTAGAAGTCAGGAGGATGTCGCCTTTGGGCGCAGTGTGTTGCAGGCCGCAAAAGATCCTCATGTCTGATAGCGCTCAGCTTATATATGGTGTATCCCCCCCCTCATTTGGCATTGCTTTAGGACATCCCATTAGTAATGACTATGTCGCTCTGTGTCCCGTGATGTACGAGAAAGAAAATAGGATTTTTATAACAGCTTACCTGTAAAATCCTTTTCTTGGAGTACATCACGGGACACAGAGCTCCCGCCCCTCTTTGGGGACACTTATTGCTTTGCTACAAAACTGAGGTGCTCCCGGATGGGAGGGGCTTATATAGGGGAGGGTACTTCCGGTTTTGGAAGTTGCCAGTGCCAGCACCTGACGGTATCTATATAACCCATTAGTAATGACTATGTCGCTCTGTGTCCCGTGATGTACTCCAAGAAAAGGATTTTACAGGTAAGCTGTTATAAAAATCCTATTATTTTACTATACAAGATACACTAAATTCTGTGTTTTTATTATTGTTTCATCAAATAGGAAGCAATAGACATAAAAACAAATACAAAGTTATAAATATTGATACAGAAATCTAACAGTGATTGTGTGGATTCAATAAAAAAAGTAAAAAATGTATATGCTATGATTAAATAGGAACTATACTCCCCTCCGCTGCAGTTGCGCGGTCTCTTGCTGGCCACTGACATGTTCAGTTTGTCTTTGTCCAGGTCCGATCTTTGGCCATTTTGATTGGTCGGTCTGGAATCATGTCACTCCCATGCATTTTCAGGAGTTCATTCATCTCGGTGGATGCTGGGATTGAACAGCGAGCTGCATGTGCACAGCTCGGTGTACAATGAGAACAATTAGGTAGGAATATATTAATGGACAAGAAACAGAGTGTGTCTCTACTTCATTAATAATTCTGCTTGTTCGCAAATTTGAATTAAAGCATATTTATGGTCAAAATGTAAAATCATACATTAATTTCCACATTGTATTTCATAGATTAATTTCCACACAGTATTTCAATTATGTCTCACCTACCCCTGTTTATCTGAATGATCATGAAGTTTTAAATTTACTTTGTGTGGATCCCCACACATTTACTTCCTTGAATTCTGTGAAACGTATTCACCATGTCCTGTGAGTAGGCACTACTGTGTCACACATTTCACAGAGCCTGCCTTCTGGAGCTGGAAGGAGGGAGGAGGGGTTTCAGAAGGTGGAGTCAGTACAGGAATCAATGCTTGCAGGCAGCAAGGTACCATGGGATATATAGTTCTTAGGAACTGAAAGTAAACAGCAGAAGAGAAGCTTGAAAGCATGCAGGGAATCCAGGAAGTTGTAGGAAAAAAATGGCCAGCAGACAGGCAGCGCTCACAACATGAAAGGAGATTTTTTTAGGTAAGCTTGTAGTGGATTGTCAAATAACTATTGTTAGTGTTGCTATTACAATGCAGATGACATGAAATGAAAGTGTATGCTGTGCCCATAGATCTCATTTAAGTGAATAAAGTTCCACTTTAACCACTTAACGACCGCCCACTGTAAATATACGTCAGCAGAATGGCACCGACAGGCAGAATCACGTACATATACGTGATTGCCTTTGTATAGTTGGGGGGTCCGATCGGACCCCCCTTCTTTACAGTGGGTGGTCGTTTTACCTTCGGGAGCGATCCGGCATGAGGGGACGGCCGTTCGATTCCGGCCACCCCCTCTCGATCGCTCCCGGCGAATGAGAGAGCTTCCCCTGCCTGCCAGGAAGGAGGAAGTGATGTCATCTCTCCTGGGGCGCTCACATATACCGAGCGCCGTACAGGAGAAGATGCAGGTTAGTACACAAAACAGCACACTGACACCAGGACACATAGGCACATAAATCGCCCCCCCAGATCACCCCCCAGCCCCCCCCAGCCCCCAGTCACAGTGTCACTGATTGCAGTGACCATTTATTTAGTGATCACTGCAATCAGTGACATTTGTGACTGTAAAAGTGTCACTACATTTAGTTTTAGGTCCAGTGTAGCCCCCTAACCCCCCCCCCCCTAATAAAGGTTTAACCCCCTGATCACCCCCCAGATAACCCTTTCACCCCCTAGCACCGCCGTCACTAAGCAATCATTTTTCTGATCGATGTCTTAGCGTCGGCGATGCTGATCGGTAGCCAGTAATTTTTTTTAGGTTCGCCGCAGGTTTTTATAGCGTCGGGTACCCCCATATATTACCTAATAAAGGTTTAACCCCCTTGATCGCCCCCCCAGGTAACCCTTTCACCCCCTATCACCACTGTCACTAAGCGATCATTTTTCTGATCGATGTCTTAGCGTCGGCGATGCTGATCGGTAGCCAGTAATTTTTTTTAGGTTCGCCGCAGGTTTTTATAGCGTCGGGTACCCCCATATATTACCTAATAAAGGTGTAACCCCCTTGATCACCCCCCAGGTAACCCTTTCACCCCCTAGCACCGCCGTCACTATGCAATCATTTTTCTGATCGATGTCTTAGCGTCGGTGATGCTGATCGGTAGGCAGTAATTTTTTTTAGGTTCGCCGCAGGTTTTTATAGCGTCAGGTACCCCCATATATTATCTAATAAAGGTTTAACCCCCTGATCGCCCCCCAGGTAACCCTTTCACCCCCTATCACCACTGTCGCTAAGCAATCGTTTTTATGATCGTTGTCTTAGTGTCGGTGATGCCGATCGGTAGCCAGTAATTTTTTTTTAGGTTCGCCGTCAGGTTTTTATATAGCGTCAGGTACCCCCATATATTACCTAATAAAGGTTTTAACCCCCTAATTGCCCCTAGTTAACCCTTTCACCAGTGATCATCATATAAGTGTTACGGGTGACGCTGGTTAGTTAGTTTGCTTTTTATAGTGTCAGGGCACCCGCCGTATATAACCCAATAAAGGTTTAACCCCCTGATCGCCCGGCGGGTGATATCAGTTAGGTTTTAGCGTCAGAGAGGGTCTGCGTCACACCCCAGGCAGCGTCAGGTTAGTGCCAGTAGCGCTAACACACACACGTGAAGCATACACCCCCCTTAGTGGTATAGTATCTGATCAGCTCAATATCTGATCTGATCAGATCTATACTAGCGTCCCCAGCAGTTTAGGGTTCCCAAAAACGCACTGTTAGTGGGATCAGCCCAGATACCTGCTAGCACCTGCGTTTTGCCCCTCCGTCCAGCCCAGGCCACCGAAGTGCAGTATCGATCGATCACTGTCACTTACAAAACACAACACACATAACTGCAGCGTTCGCAGAGACAGGCCTGATCCCTGCGACTCCAGTGCTGTAGGAGGTGATTTCACCACCACAGTTAAAAAAAAAAAGCATATATGCCGAAGCATTGGGGCAGCAGGAGCGGAGGAGTGATTTTGCTCCTAATGCCGCGTATATACGGTCGAAATTCCGACGGAGGCTTGCCCGTGGAAAAGTCTGACCATGTGTACGCGGCATAACTTTTGCGAGAAGATGCCCCCATGCTTCGGCATATATAAATGGTGCATGTATGCCCATCATTAGAAGTGGGTGGATGAAGGGCGGTATTCTAATGGTGGGCATACCCACTGATCAATCTTTTTTTTTCGTTCAGCCAACAGGCTGCATGAAAAAAAAGATTACAATACATGTCCAACAAGGACCAGCAACGTACTGGTATGTTGCTGGACTTTAAATGTTTATACCAGAATGATGCCTGCGGGTTTAGGTATCATCTTGGTATCATTCTTTTCAGCCAGCGGCCGGCTTTCATGTAAAAGCAATCCTAGTGGCTAATTAGCCTCTGGACTGCTTTTACAAGCAGTGGGAGGGAATGTTCCCCCCCCCCGGATATAAAAAGCGCCATTGGGAAATTGGGAAAGCATTTTATCACACCGATCTTGGTGTGGTCAGATGCTTTGAGGGCAGAGGAAAGATCTAGGGTCCAATAGACCCCAGTTTTTTCAAAAAAGAGTACCTGTCATTACCTATTGCTATCATAGGGGATATTTACATTCCCTGAGATAACAATAAAAGTGATAAAAATAAATAAATATGGAAGCAACAGTTTAAAAATAAAATAAAAAAGCAAAATTAATAATAAAAAAAAAAAAAAAAAAAAAAAGCACCCCTGTCCTGCCCTGCTCTTGCCCAATGGCGAACGCAAGCGTCGGTCTGGCGTCATATGTAAACAGCAATTGCACCATGCATGTGAGGTATCACCGCGAAGGTCAGATCGAGGGCAGTAATTTTAGCAGTAGACCTCCTCTGTAAATCTAACGGGGTAACCTGTAAATGCTTTTAAAGGCTTTTAAAAATGTATGTAGTTTGTCGCCAATGCGCGTTTGTGCGAAATTTTAAAGCATGTCGTGTTTGGTATCTATGTACTCAGGCCTAAGATCATCTTTTTTATTTCATCAAACATTTGGGCAATATAGTGTGTTTTAGTGCATTAAAATTAAAAAAAGTGTATTTTTTCCCCAAAAAATGCGTTTGAAAAATCGCTGCGCAAATACTGTGTAGAAAAAAAAAATGCAACACCCACCATTTTAATCTGTAGGGCCTTTGCTTTAAAAATATATATAATGTTTGGGGGTTCAACATAATTTTCTTGCAAAAAAAAATATGTTTTCATGTAAACAAAAAGTGTCAAAAAGGGCTTTGTCTTCAAGTGGTTAGAAGAGTGGACGTAAGCTTCCTAATGTTGTGTATAAAATGCCAGAACAGTTCAAAACCCCCCCAAATGACCCCATTTTGGAAAGTAGACACCCCAAGCTATATACTGAGAGGCATGTCGAGTCCATGGAATATTTTACATGTTGACACAAGTTGCGGAAAAAATAATATTTTTTTTTTTTTTTTTTGCACAAAGTTGTCACTAAATGATATATTGCTCAAACATGCCATGGGCATATGTGGAATTACACCCCAAAATACATTCTGTTGCTTCTCCTGAGTACGGGGATACCACATGTGTGAGACTTTTTGGGAGCCTAGCCACGTACGGGACCCCAAAAACCAAGCACCGCCTTCAGGCTTTCTAAGGGTGTCAATTTTTGATTTCACTTCTCACTGCCTATCACAGTTTCGGAGGCCATGGAATGCCCAGATGGCACAAAACCCCCCCAAATGACCCCATTTTGGAATGTAGACACCCCAAGCTATTTGCTGAGAGGTATTGTGAGTATTTTGCAGATCTCGCTTTTTGTCACAAAGTTTTGAAAATTGAAAAAAATAAAAAATGTTCTTTCTTCATTTTCAAAAACAAATGAGAGCTGTAAAATACTCACCATGCCTCTCAGCAAACAGCTTGGGGTGTCTACTTTCCAAAATGGGGTCATTTGGGGGGGTTTTGTGCTATTTTGGCATTTTATGGCCATCAAAACTGTGATAGGTAGTGAGGAGTGAAATCAAAAATTTGCGCCCTTAGAAATCCTGGAGGCGGTGCTTGGTTTCCGTGGTCCCGTACGTGGCTAGGCTCCTAAAAAGTCCCACACATGTGGTATCCCCGTACTCAGGAGAAGCAGCAAAATGTATTTTGGGGTGCAATTCCACATATAACCATGGCATGTGTGAGCAATATATCATTTAGTGACAACTTTTTGTAATTTTTTATTTTTTTTGTCATTATTCAATCACTTGGGACAAAAAAAAAAAAATATTCAATGGGCTCAACAGGCCTCTCAGCAATTTTCTTGGGGTGTCTACTTTCTAAAATGGGGTCATTTGGGGGGGTTTTGTGCTATTTTGGCATTTTATGGCCTTCAAAACTGTGATAGGTAGTGAGGAGTGAAATCAAAAATTTGCGCCCTTAGAAATCCTGAAGGCGGTGCTTGGTTTCCGGGGTCCCGTACGTGGCTAGGCTCCTAAAAAGTCCCACACATGTGGTATCCCCGTACTCAGGAGAAGCAGCAGAATGTATTTTGGGGTGCAATTCCACATATAACCATGGCATGTGTGAGCAATATATCATTTAGTGACAACTTTTTGTAATTTTTTTTTTTTGTCATTATTCAATCACTTGGGACAAAAAAAAAATATTCAATGGGCTCAACATGCCTCTCAGCAATTTCCTTGGGGTGTCTACTTTCTAAAATGGGGTCATTTGGGGGGGTTTTGTACTGCCCTGTCATTTTAGCACCTCAAGAAATGAGATAGGCAGTCATAAATTAAAAGCTGTGTAAATTCCAGAAAATGTACCCTAGTTTGTAAACGCTATAACTTTTGCGCAAACCGATAAATATACGCTTATTGACATTTTTTTTACTAAAGACATGTGGCTGAATACATTTTGGCCTAAACGTATGACTAAAATTGAGTTTATTCGATTTTTCTTATAACAAAAAGTAGAAAATATCATTTTTTTTCAAAGTTTTCGGTCTTTTTCCGTTTATATCACAAAAAATAAAAATCGCAGAGGCAATCAAATACCATTAAAAGAAAGCTCTATTTGTGGGAAGAAAAGGACGCAAATTTCGTTTGGGTACAACATTGCATGTCCGCACAATTTACAGTTAAAGCAGCGCAGTGCAAAATTCTGAATTCACCTCTGGTCCTTTAGCTACCAAATGGTCCGGGGCTTAAGTGGTTAAGTATGACAAGCAAGCTGTGAGGTCAGAACGGAGGGTAAATAGGCAGGCTTTTGAGGTCGGGTGGAGAAGTGCAGGCAGGTAGTGTGGTCATGATGGAGAATGGGAAGGCAGTTGGGTCAGGTTGAAGGGTGTGAAGTCAGTAGGGTCAGGTTGAAGGGTGTGAAGTCAGTAGGGTCAGGTTGAAGGGTGTGAAGTCAGTAGGGTCAGGTTGAACGGTGTGAAGGCAGCGGGGTCAGGTTGAAGGGTGTGAAGGCAGCGGGGTCAGGTTGAAGGGTGTGAAGGCAGTGGGGTCAGGTTGAAGGGTGTGAAGGCAGTGGAGTCAGGTTGGAGGGTGTGAAGACAGTGGGGTCAGGTTGGAGGGTGTGAAGGCAATAGGGTCAGGTTGAAGGGTGTATAGACAGGATTTGCAGTACAGAGTTGCAGGCAGTGAAGATTGATAGATGGGCAGGTAGGGAATGTGGTAAATAGATTTGCTTTCCTCATTTATTCACAGATCCCAACAACTACTGTACATAAAAATTTCTAGGGGATATTTGCTTTTTTTTCTGATTTCTTAACCATTTATATATAAATGTTTTCATTTTCATTTCCTTAGTTTGTTATTTTTTTTTAGTCTCACAATAATATATTAAGCGAAAAATCTTATTTCATTTAAAAATAATTTTGCCTTGCTTCATACCAGATTTGTAAATATAATTGCATTATAAATGGGACAAATTTCTGAATAAAATGTATGTACACTTTGTTTTAAAGCTAACACTGGCCACAATAGTCTTATTTTTGTTTTGTTATGTATATTTGTCTACATACTGCATCGAAAATAAAATATTTGTTGCAAGAAAATATTAGCAAAAAGAAGCCTTGTTTGTTCATAAAAACAATATAAAATTGTCTGATCCATCAGGGGTATAATGGTGTGAGAGCAGCGGTGGCCCATCCATACGGCGCCACCCCCCTAATCCATGCACCTGGCCCCTAATTTACATGCAGAACAAAATAGATTATAGCGCATACATACAAAAATTACATTTAAATCCGGCAAGGCTATTTAAAAACACCTGAACATGTTAAAAAATATTGGGATTTGGTCACACTATATGGTCATCTAGTGCTAAGCCCACTTACTACTACCCATTATCAGTGCGTCCTACACTATTCATAGAATGAAAGATCCTGCATCTCAACCATGGGAGACAAACTCCTCTTTATGGGAGAACTGAAAGGACTCCTCCTTTAACACTGATGGACACAAATAAGAGGTAATGAAGGGGGGGTGGGGTGCTCCGGCCCAAGGAACCTGGTCAGGGTCCATACAATATACAAACAGACTGATAATGGGATACTTTGACGCAGTAAGTGGGCTTAGCACTATATGACCATATAGTGTGACCAAATTCCCATATTTTTTAACATGTTCAGGTGTTTTTAAATAGCCTTGCAGGATTTAAATGTAATTTTTGTATATGTGCGCTATAATCTATTTTGTTCTGTTTGCGGCCTTATACGAGCACCATCTTGAATGTAAACGCTGAATATCCAAACAAAAGTACTCGCTGCTCCAGGTGAGATGAGAAGCCAGATGAATTCACGGGTGCCCGCCCCGACTTGCCTCCGCAAACAACCAACAATGATGCCTAACACGATCGGTTTTCCTGGCGGTAAAAAGTCCGCCAGGAAAAACGAGGGGAAAACCCGAGAACCTGCTCGGTAGCTTTTTCCCCCTACACACGGCCGGGTTTCCCGGCAGGAAAAATGCCATGAGAGCTTTGGTTGGGAAACCCGGCCGTGTGTATGCTCCACCGCAGTGTTAACCATAGGGAAACTGCCGACTTAAAAAACCGGCAGGAAAAAAGAGAACATGTTCTAATTTTTCCCGCTGGGATTCCTGGCGGTTTTCCTGTCGGGAAAACTGCGATGGAGCATACACACGGCCGGGATCCCCGGCCAAAAGCTCTCATGGCAGTTTTCCTGCCAGGAAAACCGGTCGTGTGTACGAGGCATGAAAGAGATGGCTTCACTCCAAGATCAATCAAAATTCTTTAATGTCCGAACATCCCAAGTGTTACAAACAGACAGGCAGGAAGACTAGTTTCACACACTAACAGGTGCGCTTATTCATTACTGAATGAATAATGAATAAGTGCACCTGTTAGTGTGTGAAACTAGTCTACCTGCCTGTCTGTTTGTAATAATTGGGATGTTCGGACATTAAAGAATTTTGATTGATCTTGGAGTGCAGCCATCTCTTTCATTGTTGAATGTAAACGCATTTTTAGGGTGTGCCCCCAAGTCTGTTATTTGTATATTGTATGGACCCTGACCAGGTTCCTTAGGCCGGAGCACCCTCTTCCCCTTCAGTGCCTCTCTTATTAGTGTCTACCAGTGTTATAGGAGGAGTCCTTTCAGTTCTCCCATAAAGAGGAGTTTGTCTCCCATGGTTAAGATGCAGGATCTTTAATTTTATGAATAGTGTAGGACGCACTGATAATGGGGTACTTTCATGCAGTGAGTGGGCTTAGCACTATATGACCATATAGTGTGACCAGGTCTTTTTAAATAGCCTTGCAGGATTAAATGTAATTTTTGTATGTGTGCGCTATAATCTATTTGTTCTGTTTGCGGTCTTATAGCAGCACCATCTTAAATGTAAATGCATTTTTAGGGTGTGCCCCCAAGTCTGTTGTTAATTTACATGCAAGGCGCCAGACACATGGATTCCAATGGGAGTTTTATTTTTTTTAAGAAGCACATGATTAGAGCCAGAGGCTCTAATTGGCTTCAAAAAAGGGTGGGCTCGGGATGCAGAGCACTGTGCCCTGAGCCCACCCAGTTGTGTGACAATAGTGAATGAATATTCACTATTGTCTTCCTGCTTCTCCTCCCGGCTATCCTGGCTCAGGAAGCGGGGAGGAGACGCAGGGGAAGCCGCTCCGCCATGAAGCAGAGGAAAGAGGAGACGCAGAGGCCCGCTGCCCGGAGGAAGCCCGTGACCTAGATGGTAAGTGCAAGGACGGATCGACTGACTGAGGGGGGTGTGTGTGTGGGAGATCCGACCGCCGGGTTGGGTTGGGGCGGACGGATTGCCGCCCCCCCCCAAAAAAAAAATATACCTTCAGCCGCCACTGTGTGAGAGATTAATCCTTCTGGGCATGTGGGTCAGGGTGTGCACTTCAGCCTCTCTATATTTAATACGTTGGTCACCACTGCTCCATTTCCTCTGCAACATGTAGATGAAGGGTCAGAATTTGGTTCTCTCTGAAAAAATTATTGAGAATGTGGGGTAACAGAAGGATTAATGAATGGACATTTGGTTGCAAATAAGGAAGAATGGATTTATGCTATCAAGTCAACATAGAGCAAAATTCCTCAGTAATATTTTCAGCTCCTTGTTAACCACTTAACGACCGCCCACTGTAAATATACGTCGGCAGAATGGCACCGACAGGCAGAATCACGTACATATACGTGATTGCCTTTGTATAGTTGGGGGGTCCGATCGGACCCCCCTTCTTTACAGTGGGTGGTCGTTTTACCTTCGGGAGCGATCCGGCATGAGGGGACGGCCGTTCGATTCCGGCCACCCCATCTCGATCGCTCCCGGCGAATGAGAGAGCTTCCCCTGCCTGCCAGGCAGGAGGAAGTGATGTCATCTCTCCTGCGGCGCTCACATATACCGAGCGCCGTACAGGAGAAGATGCAGGTTAGTACACAAAACAGTACACTGACACCAGGACACATAAGCACATAAATTGCCCCCCCAGGCCCCCCAGACACCCCCAGATCACCCCCCAGCCCCCAGTCACAGTGTCACTGATTGCAGTGACCATTTATTTAGTGATCACTGCAATCAGTGACATTTGTGACTGTAAAAGTGTCACTACATTTAGTTTTAGGTCCAGTGTAGCCCCCTAACCCCCCCCTAATAAAGGTTTAACCCCCTGATCACCCCCCAGATAACCCTTTCACCCCCTAGCACCGCCGTCGCTATGCGATCATTTTTCTGATCGATGTCTTAGGGTCGGTGATGCTGATCGGTAGCCAGTAATTTTTTTTAGGTTCGCCGCAGGTTTTTATAGCGTCGGGTACCCCCATATATTACCTAATAAAGGTTTAACCCCCTTGATCGCCCCCCAGGTAACCCTTTCACCCCCTATCACCACTGTCACTAAGCGATAATTTTTCTGATCGATGTCTTAGCGTCGGCGATGCTGATCGGTAGCCAGTAGTTTTTTTTAGGTTCGCCGCAGGTTTTTATAGCGTCGGGTACCCCCATATATTACCTAATAAAGGTTTAACCCCCTTGATCACCCCCCAGGTAACCCTTTCACCCCCTAGCACCGCCGTCGCTATGCGATCATTTTTCTGATCGATGTCTTAGCGTCGGTGATGCTGATCGGTAGCCAGTAATTTTTTTTAGGTTCGCCGCAGGTTTTTATAGCGTCGGGTACCCCCATATATTACCTAATAAAGGTTTAACCCCCTTGATCGCCCCCCAGGTAACCCTTTCACCCCCTATCACCACTGTCACTAGGCGATAATTTTTCTGATCGATGTCTTAGCGTCGGCGATGCTGATCGGTAGCCAGTAATTTTTTTTAGGTTCGCCGCAGGTTTTTATAGCGTCGGGTACCCCCATATATTACCTAATAAAGGTTTAACCCCCTTGATCACCCCCCAGGTAACCCTTTCACCCCCTAGCACAGCCGTCGCTATGCGATCATTTTTCTGATCGATGTCTTAGCGTCGGTGATGCTGATCGGTAGCCAGTAATTTTTTTTAGGTTCGCCGCAGGTTTTTATAGCGTCAGGTACCCCCATATATTATCTAATAAAGGTTTAACCCCCTGATCGCCCCCCAGGTAACCCTTTCACCCCCTATCACCACTGTCGCTAAGCGATCGTTTTTATGATCGTTGTCTTAGTGTCGGTGATGCCGATAGGTAGCCAGTAAATTTTTTTTAGGTTCGCCGGCAGGTTTTTATATAGCGTCAGGTACCCCCATATATTACCTAATAAATGTTTTAACCCCCTAATTGCCCCTAGTTAACCCTTTCACCAGTGATCATCATATAAGTGTTACGGGTGACGCTGGTTAGTTAGTTTGCTTTTTATAGTGTCAGGGCACCCGCCGTATATAACCCAATAAAGGTTTAACCCCCTGATCGCCCGGCGGGTGATATCAATTAGGTTTTAGCGTCAGAGAGGGTCTGCGTCACACCCCAGGCAGCGTCAGGTTAGTGCCAGTAGCGCTAACACCCACGCGTGAAGCATACACCCCCCTTAGTGGTATAGTATCTGATCAGCTCAATATCTGATCTGATCAGATCTATACTAGCGTCCCCAGCAGTTTAGGGTTCCCAAAAACGCAGTGTTAGCGGGATCAGCCCAGATACCTGCTAACACCTGCGTTTTGCCCCTCCGTCCAGCCCAGGCCACCCAAGTGCAGTATCGATCGATCACTGTCACTTGCAAAACACAACACACATAACTGCAGCGTTCGCAGAGACAGGCCTGATCCCTGCGACTCCAGTGCTGTAGGAGGTGATTTCACCACCACAGTTAAAAAAAAAAAAAAGCATATATGCCGAAGCATTGGGGCAGCAGGAGCGGAGGAGCGATTTTGCTCCTAATGCCGCATACATACGGTCGAAATTCCGACGGAGGCTTGCCCGTGGAAAAGTCTGACCATGTGTACGCGGCATAACTTTTGCGAGAAGATGCCCCCATGCTTCGGCATATATAAATGGTGCATGTATGCCCATCATTAGAAGTGGGTGGATGAAGGGCGGTATTCTAATGGTGGGCATACCCACCGATCAATCTTTTTTTTTCGTTCAGCCAACAGGCTGCATGAAAAAAAAGATTACAATACATGTCCAACAAGGACCAGCAACGTACTGGTATGTTGCTGGACTTTGAATGTTTATACCAGAATGATGCCTGCAGGTTTAGGTATCATCTTGGTATCATTCTTTTCAGCCAGCGGCCGGCTTTCATGTAAAAGCAATCCTAGTGGCTAATTAGCCTCTGGACTGCTTTTACAAGCAGTGGGAGGGAATGTCCCCCCCCCCCGGATATAAAAAGCGCCATTGGGAAATTGGGAAAGCATTTTATCACACCGATCTTGGTGTGGTCAGATGCTTTGAGGGCAGAGGAAAGATCTAGGGTCCAATAGACCCCAGTTTTTTCAAAAAAGAGTACCTGTCATTACCTATTGCTATCATAGGGGATATTTACATTCCCTGAGATAACAATAAAAGTGATAAAAAAAAAAAATATGGAAGCAACAGTTTAAAAATAAAATAAAAAAGCAAAATTAATAATAAAAAAAAAAAAAAAGCACCCCTGTCCTGCCCTGCTCTTGCCCAATGGCGAACGCAAGCGTCGGTCTGGCGTCATATGTAAACAGCAATTGCACCATGCATGTGAGGTATCACCGCGAAGGTCAGATCGAGGGCAGTAATTTTAGTAGTAGACCTCCTCTGTAAATCTAACGGGGTAACCTGTAAATGCTTTTCTTTCTCGTACATCACGGGACACAGAGCGACATAGTCATTACTAATGGGTTATATAGATACCGTCAGGTGCTGGCACTGGCAACTTCCAAAACCGGAAGTACCCTCCCCTATATAAGCCCCTCCCATCCGGGAGCACCTCAGTTTTTTGCCAGTGTCTAAGGTGTTGGCCAAGAAGAAACATGTGTTTTTCACTGAGCTTGCGTACAGGTTCTTTTGGGCCTCAGTAAGCTATTCCGGATCCGACCAAAAAAGCTTCATAGCTAAACGGTCGGTACCCGGGCCTTGCAGAGAAGAGCAAGGTTTTGCCTGTAATGCTTCTCTTAGGAGAGCTGGACCCTGGGATCCAGAGCTCTGGTCATACCCACGACCAAGATGTTTTCTGTGCAGGGTGCTATACAGGTCCAGGGGAGTGGAATCCTTGGGAACCCGGTCCCTGAAGGTTTGATTACAATGCCTGCCGTGATAGGTGAAGTTTGGGCTTTTGTGGACCAAACAAAGTCCTGCGGCGGGGAACAGGTAAGTGGGGGCCCCCAGGAACTTGGTTCTATTGGGGGACCCCCAAGCCTAATTTGTCTTTCTGTCTGTTACCTAATGGTATTCCCGCAAAATTCTGTGCATGCCTGTAACTACTAAAAAAATGTAATAATTTTTAATGGTGGTCAAGAAAAAAAAAAAAAAAAAATTTTTTTTATATATATTTAATATATTAGACTGCGGTACCTGTGTTTGTCCACTAGAGGCCGCTGTGGAATGTTTTCTTGTCATGTGGACTAGCTTCTTCTCAGCAGAGCAAAGTCCAGGCAGATGGTGAGTTCTCTTATAGGAAACTGCTTCCTCTGCCATGTTGCAGTGCTCGTCCATCCCCCGGCCTGCGGCAAAGAGGGGCCCTGGCTCCTGTCCCTTGTTACCATATTTAAAATTAGCGCCGAAGGCGCACGTGCCCGCGCGCGTGCGCGTGCACGCGCCTCTATATATAGAGGTGAGCCGGGAAAGGGGGCGGAGCCTGGGGGATGACGCTCTGTGCGCGCCGCAGCGCTTCTGCGCATGTGCGGGCGTCCCAGCAGTTTAAAAAAACCACAATATTGTAGTGAGCTGGCTATGAAGTACAGAGACAGAGCTGGCAACATTTAAAGGCATACAGCAAGCGGTTGATACAGGCATCCCCTAGAAAGGCACATTAGTAGACACCAACTGTGATATAGCAGCAATTGTGCTAGACTATTCTCAGTAAAAGTGGTGTATTACGGCTGGAATACCTCAGCTTTAGGCTTAGGAATATGCCGTCCAGAAGCTCCGGAACTGAATCTTCCAGGAAGCGAAGGGGGTCTCATCGGGCTCGGAGGATCTTGGGCATACTCCTGCTGCACCAGTCTCCCCTGAAGTTCAGAGGTAAGTGACCGTAGAGACCCCGCAGGGGTACTTGGTACTGTGGCTGTCCTCAGTCACCTGCTCCTGTGTATGTAACAGAGGAGGTTTTTTCCTCAGCTCTGGGAGGATTAGAGAGAGATTGTCAACATTTATCGCTGCATCCCTGTCAGGGAAAGCACGCCCGATCTCCGTCTCCTCCTTCAGAGTGCCTGTTAGCAGAGCAACAGTCCCATACAGGGATCGACCTGCCTGAAGGGGATCAGGATAAGGTTGATTCTGTTATAGAGGAATCAACAGTGGGGGAACCTTTTCTCAGCATCTCAAGCTGAAAGATTATGGGTTCAGTCTCTGACTAACATGGTCCGATCAGCATTTAAAAATGCACCTTGCGGAACCATCAACCACTACTGTATCCTCGTTGGGGTCGCTAGAAGCCCCCAGACTGTTTGTTCTTTTCCACTTCACCCTTTACTGAAAGGGCTCATTTACCAGGATTGGGAACGTCCTGAGAAAATATTTATTCCCCCAAGAGATTTCCGGTGGTCTATCCCATGGAGGATAAGTTCATCAAAAAAAAAAAAAAAAAATGGAAGGTCCCTACAATGGACGCAGCCATCTCTTGTATGTATAAATCACTGACATGTCCAGTGGATAATGTCCAAATGTTCAAGAACCCAATAGATAAAAGATTGGAGTCCTTATGAAAATCTGCTTGGTGATACAACCAGCAGTAGCAGCTATTGGGGTCTGCTAAGCAGTGAAGGATCAGTTGAAACAGGTCTTGAGGGACTTGACAGATCAGCAGGCTTTGCCCTAGCTGATCTACCTAGAGCCTTAGGCTTTGCGGTTGACGCCATAGAGGATTCAGTCCATCAGGCCTCCCGCCTTACGCTGTCTATAGTACATATGCGTAGGCTCCTATGGCTCAAAAACTGGTCTGCTGAAGCTCCCTGTAAAGAATGGCTGGTTAACGTCCCATTTCATGGTGAACGCTTATTCAGGGAAAACCTGGACAAATATATCCAGAAAATTTCCAGCGGTAAAAATACGCTCTTGCCGGTTAAAAGCAGAGTTAGAGGTCCCTCTTTAAGAGGCCTGCTTCTCCAGTCCCTGGGGCATCGGCTGTGTAACAGTTCCGACGGCCTCCTCGGTCAAATCCCGGGGGTAAAAAACAGGGACAGTAGCAGGGTAATGAGAAACCCTGGGTCAGGGGAGGTACAAAACCTCCCCCAAAGTTAAATTCATGAAGCCCCCACTCAGTCGGGTGGGGGGAGGACTCCAGTTGTTCGCAAGAGACCTGGCGGGACACGATCAAGACAGATAGGTGCTCTCCGCAGTAGGTTTGGGATACAGTTTGGAGTTAAAAGACTCTCCTCCTTCCCATTTTTGAGGTCAAACGTGCCAAGGGATCCCCGGAAGAGAGAGTCCCTCCTGTTGGCACTAGAACAACTATTGCTCCAAGGAGTAATTATGGAGGTTCCCCTGGAAGAATGAGGGTTCGGGTTTTACTCAAACCTCTTTACAGTCCCGAAGCAAACGCGGACGGGAGGCCCATATTAATTCTAAAAGGGCTATACAAATTCCTGTATATCAGGACTTTCCGATGGAGTCGATCCGATCGGTGGCCACTGCCCTACAAGGGGAGGATTGGTTAGCCACGATCGACATCAAAGATGCTTATTTGCACATTCCCATCTTTCCAGTCCACCAAAAATTTCTACGCTTTGCAGTAGAAGGGCGCCATTTTCAGTTCAGAGCCTTACCCTTCGGTTTGGCCACAGCACCACGAGTGTTTACAAAAATTCGGGCCCTTTATTGGCCAATCTAAGAACACAAGGTGTAATGATAATGGCATATCTGGATGACTTGTTGCTGATAGACCACTCAGTGAAAAAACTAGACGTGGTCGTTCACAAGACGATCAAGTATCTGGAATCTCACGGTTGGATTATCAACCGAGACAAGTCAGCCCTAAAAACCAGTCAAAAGTCTGGAATACTTGGGGCTAAGGTTGGATTCAGGCCAGAGAAAAATATTCTTGCCTCGAGGAAAGGTGTTGTCTTTGAAAGATTTGATCCACTTAGTGGGTACAAAAAAGACAGCCGTCCATACGCCTGTATATGAGGCTGCTGGGAAAAATGGTGGCATCATTCGAAGCAGTACCCTACGGTCAATTCCATTCAAGGAATTTGCAAGGGGCCATACTGTCAGCCTGGAACAAAAAAGTTCAGGCCCTAGACTTACAATGTCCTTGTCCCCTTCCGTTCGCAAGAGCCTCCGTTGGTGGTTGGTTCCCCAGAATCTGGAAAAAAGGAAATCCTTCAGTCCGATTTCTTGGAAGGTGGTCACTACAGATGCCAGCCTTATAGGCTGGGGAGCAGTACTGGAGCAATAGTCTCTCCAGGGCAGATGGTCGGATGCAGAAAAGGCCCTGCCCATCAATCTCTTAGAGATACGAGCAGCCCGGTATGCCCTAGTAGCATGGACATCCAAACTCCAAGGGTCCCCTGTCAGAATGCAATCAGACAATGCCACAGCAGTGGCATATATCAATCATCAGGGGGGCACCAGGAGTCGTGCAGCCCAGAGGGAAGTAAATTACATCCTGAAATGGGCAGAAAAATATGTCCCAGCCATATCTGCGGTATTCATTCCAGGAGTGGAGAATTGGAAGGCGGACTTTCTAAGTCGCCAGCAATTAGGCCCAGAGGAAGGGTCCCTTCACCCCGAGGTTTTCTGGACAATATGTCAGCGGTGGGGAACATCGGATGTAGATCTTCTAGCATCCAGATTCAACGCAAAGGGGGACAGGTTTGTCTCTCGGACAAGGGATCCCCTAGCTTGCGGCTCGGATGCCCTAGTGTTCCCTTGGGATCAGTTCAAGCTGATATATGCATTCACACCGCCACAATGGTTACCTCGATTACTCCGCAGAATCAGGGTAGAAAAGAAACCAGTGATTCCGGTGGCTCCAGCGTGGCCCCGAAGAGCGTGGTACGCGGAGATTGTAAAATTTCAGTGGGGAGTCCTTGGACTCTCCCACGTCGTCCGGCTTTCGCAAGGACCGATATACCACCCTTCCTTACCAGCCCTAGATTTGACGGCCTGGCTATTGAAGCCCACATTCTAAAAAAGAGAGGGCTCTCTAATGCGGTGGTATCTACCATGATCAATGCCAGGAAGCCGGTATCCAGGCAGATCTACTATAGAATCTGGAAGGCGTACATCGCGTGGTGTGAGGCCAAGAAATGGCATCCACATAAGTACGTAATAGGTAGGATTCTGGACTTCCTACAGTGGGCTGTAGATAGGAAGCTTGCCTTGAGTACTATCAAGGGTCAGATTTCGGCCTTGTCAATATTTTTTCAAAGGCCCTTGGCTTCGCATTCACTAGTCAAAGCCTTTATACAAGGAGTGATGCGTATTAGTCCTCCGGTTAATATTCCCATATGTCCATGGGATCTAAACTTGGTTCTGTCGGTTCTACAGAAACAACCATTTGAACCATTACAGCATATTTCCTTGGTGCTTCTCACCAGGAAATTGATTTTTCTAGTAGCCATTTGTTCGGCTAAAAGAGTATCGGAATTAGCAGCTATGTCCTGTAAGGAGCCATATCTGGTTATCCATAAGGACAGAGTAGTGTTACGTCCTCATCCAGCCTTTCTTCCTAAGGTGGTATCGAGTTTTCATTTGAACCAAGATGTGGTTCTTCCTTCTTTTTTCCCCAAGCCTACTTCGGTAGAGGAAAAGTTATTGCATTCTTTGGATGTAGTAAGAGCAGTTAAAGCTTATCTAAAAGCCACTGCTCAGATTCGCAGAACGGATACTTTGTTTATTCTGCCGGAAGGCCCCAGAAAGGGTCAGGCAGCGTCAAAATCTACTTTAGCCAAGTGGATTCGACAGGTCATAATACAAGCCTATAGCTTGAGAAGTAGACCGCCTCCGTTCAAAGTTAGGGCGCACTCCACGAGAGCAGTTGGAACTTCATGGGCAGTGCATCACCAGGCCTCCCTGGCTAAAATCTGTAAGGCCGCAACATGGTCTTCGGTACACACGTTTACTAGGTTCTACCAGGTGGACGTTAGAAGTCAGGAGGATGTCGCCTTTGGGCGCAGTGTGTTGCAGGCCGCAAAAGATCCTCATGTCTGATAGCGCTCAGCTTATATATGGTGTATCCCCCCCCCTCATTTGGCATTGCTTTAGGACATCCCATTAGTAATGACTATGTCGCTCTGTGTCCCGTGATGTACGAGAAAGAAAATAGGATTTTTATAACAGCTTACCTGTAAAATCCTTTTCTTGGAGTACATCACGGGACACAGAGCTCCCGCCCCTCTTTGGGGACACTTATTGCTTTTCTACAAAACTGAGGTGCTCCCGGATGGGAGGGGCTTATATAGGGGAGGGTACTTCCGGTTTTGGAAGTTGCCAGTGCCAGCACCTGACGGTATCTATATAACCCATTAGTAATGACTATGTCGCTCTGTGTCCCGTGATGTACTCCAAGAAAAGGATTTTACAGGTAAGCTGTTATAAAAATCCTATTTTAAAGGCTTTTAAAAATGTATGTAGTTTGTCGCCAATGCGCGTTTGTGCGAAATTTTAAAGCATGTCGTGTTTGGTATCTATGTACTCGGCCTAAAATAATCTTTTTTATTTCATCAAACATTTGGGCAATATAGTGTGTTTTAGTGCATTAAAATTAAAAAAAGTGTATTTTTTCCCCAAAAAATGCGTTTGAAAAATCGCTGCGCAAATACTGTGTAGAAAAAAAAAATGCAACACCCACCATTTTATTCTGTAGGGCCTTTTCTTTAAAAATATATATAATGTTTGGGGGTTCAACATAATTTTCTTGCAAAAAAAAATATGTTTTCATGTAAACAAAAAGTGTCAAAAAGGGCTTTGTCTTCAAGTGGTTAGAAGAGTGGATGTAAGCTTCCTAATGTTGTGTATAAAATGCCAGAACAG
This sequence comes from Rana muscosa, assembly GCA_029206835.1. Classification (NCBI taxonomy): domain Eukaryota; kingdom Metazoa; phylum Chordata; class Amphibia; order Anura; family Ranidae; genus Rana; species Rana muscosa. The sequence goes on along the minus strand of CM055118.1, from coordinate 151,745,616 downwards.
TTCAAAACCCCCCCAAATGACCCCATTTTGGAAAGTAGACACCCCAAGCTATATACTGAGAGGCATGTCGAGTCCATGGAATATTTTATATGTTGACACAAGTTGCGGAAAAAAAAAATGTTTTTTTTTTTGTTTTGTTTTTTGCACAAAGTTGTCACTAAATGATATATTGCTCAAACATGCCATGGGCATATGTGGAATTACACCCCAAAATACATTCTGTTGCTTCTCCTGAGTACGGGGATACCACATGTGTGAGACTTTTTGGGAGCCTAGCCGCGTACGGGACCCCAAAAACCAAGCACCGCCTTCAGGCTTTCTAAGGGTGTCAATTTTTGATTTCACTTCTCACTGCCTATCACAGTTTCGGAGGCCATGGAATGCCCAGATGGCACAAAACCCCCCCAAATGACCCCATTTTGGAAAGTAGACACCCCAAGCTATTTGCTGAGAGGTATTGTGAGTATTTTGCAGATCTCACTTTTTGTCACAAAGTTTTGAAAATTGAAAAAAAAAAAAAAAAAAAAAAAATAAATGTTCTTTCTTAATTTTCAAAAACAAATGAGAGCTGTAAAATACTCACCATGCCTCTCAGCAAACAGCTTGGGGTGTCTACTTTCCAAAATGGGGTCATTTGGGGGGGTTTTGTGCTATTTTGGCATTTTATGGCCTTCAAAACTGTGATAGGTAGTGAGGAGTGAAATCAAAAATTTACACCCTTAGAAATCCTGAAGGCGGTGCTTGGTTTTCGGGGTCCCGTACGCGGCTAGGCTCCTAAAAAGTCCCACACATGTGGTATCCCCGTACTCAGGAGAAGCAGCAGAATGTATTTTGGGGTGCAATTCCACATATAACCATGGCATGTGTGAGCAATATATCATTTAGTGACAACTTTTTGTAATTTTTTTTTTTTTTGTCATTATTCAATCACTTGGGACAAAAAAAAAAAATATTCAATGGGCTCAACAGGCCTCTCAGCAATTTCCTTGGCGTGTCTACTTTCTAAAATGGGGTCATTTGGGGGGGTTTTGTGCTATTTTGGCATTTTATGGCCTTCAAAACTGTGATAGGTAGTGAGGAGTGAAATCAAAAATTTGCGCCCTTAGAAATCCTGAAGGCGGTGCTTGGTTTCCGGGGTCCCGTACGTGACTAGGCTCCTAAAAAGTCCCACACATGTGGTATCCCCGTACTCAGGAGAAGCAGCAGAATGTATTTTGGGGTGCAATTCCACATATAACCATGGCATGTGTGAGCAATATATCATTTAGTGACAACTTTTTGTAATTTTTTTTTTTTTGTCATTATTCAATCACTTGGGACAAAAAAAAAATATTCAATGGGCTCAACATGCCTCTCAGCAATTTCCTTGGGGTGTCTACTTTCTAAAATGGGGTCATTTGGGGGGGTTTTGTACTGCCCTGCCATTTTAGCACCTCAAGAAATGAGATAGGCAGTCATAAATTTAAAGCTGTGTAAATTCCAGAAAATGTACCCTAGTTTGTAAACGCTATAACTTTTGCGCAAACCAATAAATATACGCTTATTGACATTTTTTTTACTAAAGACATGTGGCTGAATACATTTTGGCCTAAATGTATGACTAAAATTGAGTTTATTCGATTTTTCTTATAACAAAAAGTAGAAAATATCATTTTTTTTTAAATTTTCGGTCTTTTTCCGTTTATATCGCAAAAAAGAAAAATCGCAGAGGCAATCAAATACCATTAAAAGAAAGCTCTATTTGTGGGAAGAAAAGGACGCAAATTTCGTTTGGGTACAACATTGTATGTCCGCACAATTTACAGTTAAAGCAGCGCAGTGCAAAATTCTGAATTCACCTCTGGTCCTTTAGCTACCAAATGGTCCGGGGCTTAAGTGGTTAAAACCTTTCCAGTTAGAATTCAGGCTGTTCGGAGGGGGGTCCAAATTGATGCTATATTGGTGTACTTAACAAAGTGGCCACTGAGGATATAAACCACAGATCCAATAGCTGATATTGCCTATAAATCAGTCACAGGATGAGCTGTACGATAATATTGTCTTTATTACAATCATTATGTGACAGCTTTACAGGACTATCGGGTGTATTACTCATTAGGTGGAATCTAAATTTTAAAACAGAACTCCAGATTTATGTAAATAAATACAAAATAATAATAAAATAAACTTGCAATGCTTAACCTTAATCTGCTGCTGTCCCATGCAAGATGGTCTGGTTTTCCACCAGATGGCGCTCCTCTTCCTGTGAGAACCGGAATAAGGACCACCCACTGCAGCTGCCAGAAGCAAAGAGAAAGGACCTGTGAAGTATTCAGGGTTTTTTTTGTGAGGAGGGTCAATTTAAACTGGAGATGGACCTTTATCCAACTTTCCATTTTGAAAATTTCCTGCTATTTCTCCAGTCCATAATGTTGCAATTTTACTATTGAAGAGAGTGATTCCACCATAAATCAACAAAAATGCTAAAAACAACCAATCTCACTGTTGCATTTATCAAATAATGATACATGTACACATTTACATTGATGAGTGACAATAACACTTGTTATTTTTAACGTGACAAAAATAATACAAATCACATAAACATGTCCATCACATAAGTCCCTTCATTGGAAGTCTATTAGAGCCTCTGGCTCTAATCACGTGCTTAAAAAAAAAAAAACATCCTTCTTGCCCACTGGAATACATGCATTCGGCGCCCTGCATGTAGATTAGGGCCGGACGCACAGATAGGGGGGCAGCGTCCTGGCGCCCCTTATGGATGGGCCGCCACTGCCTGTAGGTACAAGGGCCACTTTAATGCAAATCCTGTGTAATATTCGCCTCCACTTCCACATTGACAGGGTCTCATTCTCACAAAATATACAAGGGGTCTTCAAAAAGTTTCTGCACTTTTTTATATTTAATAGAGTTAAAAAAGTGTGAAATATTTTTGAAGAACCCTCATATACTGTATATGACAGGGACATGGTTGGGTGTGACCTTTTTATGGAATAGGGCTTTAGGTGGCAGTTTTCCTGTGCTTATAGGTTCCCAATAAATCCGGACCCGAATATCCCATTTACATAATGGGTCGTTGTGGAGGTGTTGCTTCTAGGAGTCATTTTATTTCTCTGTTAAAAATGCCAGAGAGGGAATATAAAATCCTGACAGTTTTATGTCAATACACTTCATCAGAAGATTTGTCTCACTAAACATTTTGACAAGAAACTGGTCAGTTTCCAAAGACCTTTTTTTTTTTTTATAATTGCAATTTTGATTCCAATGCCCTGCAACACGTTTCTCACGACTGCATGTTAACCCCTCTGTCCTGAATGCAGAGAGAAGTTCCAGGAGCGGCCTGCACTGCAGAAAAACATGAAACCGTGAAACATAGTGGAGAAATTCCTGTCTTCTCAGTCAGATCCTAAGGAGTCTGGGGTCTTCTGTACTTATTGTGTGGATTTTTCTATAACTGCTGTTAAATCCTGTCTGCTGTGTGAAGCTTCTCTGTGTGATAATCACCTGACAGTCCATAGCAAATCACCAGAACACGTCCTATGCACTGGCGTTGCAAGGCAGGTGCGGGGGGTGCGGGTCGCACCCGGGTGACACCCGCCAGAGGGGTGACACCATCACCCATCACGGCGCTGGATTGAGAGAGGCACCGCGGCTCTCTCCTTTTCCTACTTCCCCTGCGCACTCCAGTATCTCCTTCGCTCCCCGCAATGTTCGGGGAGGGAGGAGGAATTGTGTTGTGACTCGAGGAAGACAGTGCCATAGTCCAGTGCACAGCGCCCGGCACTGCAATCCGCCTATTGACGCTCAGGCAGGTGGGGAGAGGTGTCGGCTCACAACAAATACATTCCTCAGACCGACGGAGCCTAGTCTCCTCCTCCACACTGACAGTATATTCACAACAGGAGGAGGAGCCTAGGAGGAGGAACGTCCACGTGAACAGAGCGCGCTGATCTGAGGTCTGTGACTGTAGGGAGAGAGGAGATATAGGGGGGGTTACATTAGGGAGATTGCAGGTGGGGGGGATTACATTAGGGAGATTGCAGGGGGGATTACATTAGGGAGATTGCAGGGGGGGTTACATTAGGAGGAATACAGGGGGGGTTACATTAGGGGGATTGCACGGGGGGGTTACATTAGGGGGAATACAGGGGGGTTACATTAGGGGGAATGAACAGGGGGGTTACATTAAGGGGATTGCATTGGGGGGTTAAATTAGGGGGATTACATTAGGGGGATTACAGGGGGGATTACATTAGGGAGATTGCAGGGGGGGTTACATTAGGAGGAATACAGGGGGGGGTTACATTAGGAGGAATTGCACAGGGGGGGTTACATTAGGGGGAATACAGGGGGGTTACATTAGGGGGAATACAGGGGGGGTTACATTAGGAGGAATTGCACAGGGGGGGTTACATTAGGGGGAATACAGGGGGGTTACATTAGGGGGAATACAGGGGAGGTTACATTAGGAGGAATTGCACAGGGGGGTTACATTAGGGGGAATACAGGGGGGTTACATTAGGAGGAATTGCACAGGGGGGGTTACATTAGGGGGAATACAGGGGGGTTACATTAGGGGGAATACAGGGGAGGTTACATTAGGAGGAATTGCACAGGGGGGGTTACATTAGGGGGAATACAGGGGGGGTTACATTAGGAGGAATTGCACAGGGGGGGTTACATTAGGGGGAATACAGGGGGGTTACATTAGGGGGAATACAGGGGAGGTTACATTAGGAGGAATTGCACAGGGGGGGTTACATTAGGGGGAATACAGGGGTGTTACATTAAGGGGATTACATTAAGGGATTGCACAGGGGGGTTACATTAGGGGGAATACAGGGGGGTTACATTAAGGGGATTGCACGGGGGGGTTACATTAGGGGGATTGCACGGGGGGGTTACATTAGGGGGAATGAACAGGGGGGTTACATTAAGGGGATTGCATTGGGGGGGTTAAATTAGGGGGATTACATTAGGGGGATTGCAGGGGGCTTACATTAGGGAGGTTGTACGGGGGGGGACGTGACATTAGGGGGATTACACGGGGGGGTTCCATTAGGGGGATTACACAGGGGTTCCATTAGGGGGATTACACGGGGGTTCCATTAGGGGGATTACACGGGGGGAGAGCTGTGCTGATGTGCTAGAATGCTCAGTGCTCCGGGTAGCTCAATGAACTGGGGGGGGGGGGGGTGACACCAAATTTTACCGCACCAGGTGACACCAACCCTAGTGACGCCACTGGTCCTATGTGACCCCACCACCACCCTGAGGAACAGGAAATGCTTCATCCATAACGAACTCTTTAAATATTTCTGTACCGAGGACTCTGCCTGTATCTGTGTGTCCTGCTGTCTGATTGGGGAACACAAAGGACATCAGATGAAGTCCCTGGATGAGGTCTCTGAGAAAAGAAAGGAGACATTGAAGAATGTTCTATGCAAACTAATAACAGAGAGTCGAAGGAGGAAAGAGCCTGGAGTCACCCCTGCCGGGTTAGCCCCCCCCCCCCAAATCAAAATGTTTGAATAAAAGTTATGCAGTTTGTTAGATCTTAGTTAGATCAGGTTAGCTCAATTGTTGCTTGCATTAGATCTCACACAGAAGAAGCAATATTAAAGCGGAGGTTCACCCACATATTTAACTATAAATACATTAATTGCTCTTAGCACGTACATTAGCAGATCACTAACCTTTTTTTTTTATTCTAAGTAGTTTTCCAAATATATGTTTTATATGATCCTGCTTCCGGTATTTACTCCCGCGGGAGTAGGCGTGTCCTTTCCTACCTCCTATTCGCGCAGTGGCTCCTGGGAGCAACTTGCCCTGCTTCCGATTACTAATATCTACACTCATTTCAGTGAGATCTCACGATAATTGTATCGTCACGTGACTCGTCTAGCCGGTCACGTGACGGGGCGGATCTAATTCCGCCATTTTAGATAAGGGCATGCAGGTTATTTTGCCATTATACACCTGCGGACACGAGGTACAGGACTGTCTACAAATCATCTCACCTAAGATTATTGATTTCTCTTCGCAAATTACTTAAAAAGGTAAGCAATTTTAATATTATACATATATGTTCAATGTATATATGTTTTCATTCATTGTAATTTTTTTTTACTTTGATTTTATTTTTTTAAAGGTAATTTTTATTCGTTCGTTTTCAAAGAAAGGAACAGATCATCAGTTTCTTCCACGTTTCCTTGCATATATTTACAGGTATGTATATTGATCACATTTATATAAATATTTAATTTAAAATATATTAATAAATGTTATAAATTGTTATATTTATATATTTTATTGTAGTTTTCTTGTCTATCATATTTTAAATATTATTGATAATATATATATTAAAATCTTATTAAAATAACATATATAAATATATATATTTTTATAAAAAAGAAATTCTAGATTGTTTAACTGGTATTACAACTTCGATTTCTCATATTACTTTATCATACACTTTTTAATCAGGTAAGATAATATATATATATTTTTATCATGTATGTATGTATGTATATATATATATATATGTGTGTTGTTATGATTACCTATGTATGTATATTTTAAATATTTTGTGTGTGTGTGCGTTTATTTTCAATATTTTTTTTTACACTTACTCTTAAAAAATCTAATATATATATATAAAAAAAAAATTTTATTAATAAATAATTGAATTTTTTTTTTTAATCCTTCTCAATATTTTTTGATTTAAAAAAAATTACATTCTTATTATAGATCAAATTTAACATTTTATTTTTATTAATAATTTTATATTAATTTTTTAGGTGTTTGTCATGTGCAGAATGTGTGCGTGTGTGCATATCTCTTTTAATGTCTATAAATACAAATATGATAAAAAAAAAAATAATTAGACTTTGTTAATAAAATACTTTTAGAAGGTATATTTTGTGTGTGTGTGTGTGTGTGTGTCTCTATGTGTCTCTGTGTGTGTGTATATATATATATATATATATATATATATATATATATATATATATATATACACGTCTCACTTTGTTTTTAATATAACAAATATATTAAATATCACATCTTGTAAAAACACAAAAAAATATTATTTTAATACAACATTACATTTTATCATATTTATTTCCTAGATTACACAAGACAAGTTGATTTGAATTTTTCAAACCCATGCAAGAATATCTTATTAGTACTCTTGGTATATTTTTTGTTATTTTTTTTTCATTTCTTTCTCCCTCATTCCCTTTCTTTATCCATCTATCACTCTTTGTCTCAATCTATCACTCTTTCTCTCTCTTGCTCTACCTTTTTCCCTTTTTTTCTCATTCATTCCCTCTCTCTTCCCCTCATTCCCCTCATTCCCTCTTTCTCTCCCTCTATCCCTCTTTCTCTCTCTTGCTCTACCTTTTTTTTTATCCCTCATTCCATCTTTTTCCCTCATTCCCTCTTTCTCTTTCTCTATCCCTCTTTCTCTCCCTCTATCCCACACTTCCACTTTCTTTCCTTATATCACTCCCTCTTTCACTCTCTCCCTTTCTCTCTGTTGCTCTACCTTTTTTTTTTTTTCCATCATTCCATGTCTCTTTCCCTCACTCCCTCTTTCTCTCCCTCTATACCTCTTTCTCTATCACTCCCTCTTTTCCTCTCCCTCTCTCTCTTTCTCTCTCTATCCCTCTTTCTCTCCCTCTATCCCACACTTCCACTTTCTTTCCTTATATCACTCCCTCTTTCACTCTCTCCCTTTCTCTCTGTTGCTCTACCTTTTTTTTATCCCTCATTCCATCTCTTTCCCTCATTCCCTCTTTCTCTTCCTCTATCCCTCTTTCTCTCCCTTTATCCCACACTTCCACTTTCTTTCCTTATATCACTCCCTCTTTCACTCTCTCCCTTTCTCTCTCTCTCTTGCTCTACCTTTTTCCTTTTATTTTTTCCATCATTCCATGTCTCTTTCCCTCACTTCCTCTTTCTCTCCCTCTATACCTCTTTCTCTATCACGCCCTCTTTTCCTCTCCCTCTCTCTCTTTCTCTCTCTATCCCTCTTTCTCTCCCTCTATCCCACACTTCCACTTTCTTTCCTTATATCACTCCCTCTTTCACTCTCTCCCTTTCTCTCTGTTGCTCTACCTTTTGTTTATCCCTCATTCCATCTCTTTCCCTCATTCCCTCTTTCTCTCCCTCTATCCCTCTTTCTCTCTCTTGCTCTACCTTTTTCCCTTTTTTTCTATCCCTCATTCCATCTCTTTCCCTCATTCCCTCTTTCTCTTCCTCTATCCCTCTTTCTCTCCCTCTATCCCACACTTCCACTTTCATTCCTTATATCACTCCCTCTTTCACTCTCTCCCTTTCTCTCTGTTGCTCTACCTTTTTACCTTTTTTTTTTTCCATCATTCCATGTCTCTTTCCCTCACTCCCTCTTTCTCTCCCTCTATACCTTTCTCTATCACTCCCTCTTTTCCTCTCCCTCTCTCTCTTTCTCTCTCTATCCCTCTTTCTCTCCCTCTATCCCACACTTCCACTTTCTTTCCTTATATCACTCCCTCTTTCACTCTCTCCCTTTCTCTCTGTTGCTCTACCTTTTTTTTTATCCCTCATTCCATCTCTTGCCCTCATTCCCTCTTTCTCTCCCTCTATCCCTCTTTCTCTCTCTTGCTCTACCTTTTTCCCTTTTTTTATCCCTCATTCCATCTCTTTCCCTCATTCCCTCTTTCTCTTCCTCTATCCCTCTTTCTCTCCCTCTATCCCACACTTCCACTTTCTTTCCTTATATCACTCCCTCTTTCACTCTCTCCCTTTCTCTCTGTTGCTCTACCTTTTTTTTATCCCTCATTCCATCTCTTTCCCTCATTCCCTCTTTCTCTTCCTCTATCCCTCTTTCTCTCCCTTTATCCCACACTTCCACTTTCTTTCCTTATATCACTCCCTCTTTCACTCTCTCCCTTTCTCTCTCTTGCTCTACCTTTTTCCTATTTTTTTCCCCATCATTCCATGTCTCTTTCCCTCACTCCCTCTTTCTCTCCCTCTATACCTCTTTCTCAGTGCCGGCCTAAGACATTGTGCTGCCTGGTACCAAGAATTAAATGCTGCCCCCCCCCCAAAAAAAAATAACGCCCACCAAAAGGATATAATTTTATATCATGATAACTTAAGAGGATCTGTCATGGCTCTATACATGTATGTAGGAGTATAAAGAGGACCTGTCATGGCTCTATACATGTATGTAGGAGTATAAAGAGGACCTGTCATGGCTCTATACATGTATGTAGGAGTATAAAGAGGACCTGTCATGGCTCTATTCATGTATAGGAATATAAAGAGGACCTGTCATGGCTCTATTCATGTATAGGAATATAAAAAGGACCTGTTATGGCTGTATTCACGTATAGGAGTATAAAGAGGACCGGTCATAGCTCTATACATGTATATATAAGTATGAAGAGGACCGGTCATGGCTCTATACATGTGTATAGGGGTGTAAAAAGGACCTGTCATGGCTTTATACATGTATTTAGGAAAATAAAGAGGACCTGTCATGGCTCTATACATGTATGTAGGAGTATAAAAGGACCTGTGTGTGGCCCCGATGTCAGCCGGCCACCCGCGATCGCTCCACAGAGAGCCAGAACGGGGATTTGTCAATGTAAACAGACAGATCCCCATTCTGACAGGGGAGGAGAGACAGATCTGCTGTTCCTAGTGATTAGGAACAGAGATCTCTCTCCTCCTCCAGTCAGTCCCATCACCCCCAGTTAGAAACACCTCCCAGGTAACACATTTAACCCCTTCCACACCAGTGACATTTACACAGTAATCAGTGCATTTTTATAGCACAAATCGCTGTATAAATGTCACTGGTCCCAAAAATGTGTCAAAAGTGTCCGATCTGTTCACCGCAATGTCGCAGTCTCACTGAAAATCGCAAATCACCGCCATTACTAGTAAAAAATTTATAATAATAATAATAATAATAAAAATGCCATAAATCTATCCCCTATTTTGTAGACGCTATAACTTTTGCGCAAACTAATCAATATACACTTATTGCGTTTTTTTTTTTTACCAAACATATGTAGAAGAATACGTATTGGCCTAAACTGATGAAGAAATACCACCAACAGAAAGCTCTATTTGTGGGAAACAAAGGACGTAAATTTTGTTTGGGTACAGCGTCGCACGACCGCACAATTGTCAGTTAAATCGACGCAGTGCCGTATCGCAAAACAAAATTAGTGAAGTGCGTCATTTCTATTATTACATTGTTATATAATATATAAAATAGTTCAACTCACCATAATGCAGAATCAGTGGGAGCCTGAGCGTGTCACTTGCCACCGTCACCTGCCACCAGTTGCGGATTGTCACTTGCCACGACGTCACACATTGCAGATTGTCACTTGCCACGACGCCACCTGCCACACATTGCGGGTTGTCACTTGCCACACATTGCGGGTTGTCACTTGCCACCTGCCACACATTGCGGGTTGTCACTTGCCACGACGCCACCTGCCACACATTGCGGGTTGTCACTTGCCACACGTTGCGGATTGCCACTTGCCACAACGTCACCTGACACACGTAGCGGATTGTCACTTGCCACGACGTCACACATTGCGAATTGTCACTTGCCACACGTAGCGGATTGCCACTTGCCACAACGTCACCTGACACACGTAGCGGATTGTCACTTGCTACGACGCCACCTGCCACACATTGCAGATTGTCACTTGCCACACATTGCGGATTGTCACTTGCCACAACGTCACCTGCCACACGTAGCAGATTGTCACTTGCCACTTCACCTGCCACATGTAGTGGATTGCCATTTGCTGTGTCCCAGAGTGAAGGCAGGCAGGAGAGAGATGACAGAGAAGAGGGGGATCTGACAGAGAAGAGGGGGGTCTGCTGTCAGAGAAGAGGGGGGGGTCTGCTGACATAGAGGAGGGGGGGTCTTCTGACATTGAGGATGGGGAGGTGGCTGACATTGAGGACGGGGGGGTGGCTGACATTGAGGAGGGGAGGCGGCTGACATTGAGGAGGGGGGGCGGCTGACATTGAGGAGGGGGGGCGGCTGATATTGAGGAGGGGGGGCGGCTGATATTGAGGAGGGGAGGCGGCTGACATTGAGGAGGGGGGGCAGGTGACATTGAGGAGGGGGCGCGGCTGACATTAAAGAGGGGGGGCGGCTGACATTGAGGAGGTGGGGGGGAGACTGACATTGAGGAGGGGAGGCGGCTGACATTGAGGAGGGGGGGCGGCTGATATTGAGGAGGGGGGGCGGCTGATATTGAGGAGGGGGGCGGCTGATATTGAGGAGGGGGGGCGGCTGACATTGAGGAGGGGGGGCAGGTGACATTGAGGAGGGGGCGCGGCTGACATTAAAGAGGGGGGGCGGCTGACATTGAGGAGGTGGGGGGGGCGGCTGACATTGAGGAGGGGAGGCGGCTGACATTGAGGAGGGGGGGGCGGCTGACATTGAGGAGGGGGGGCGGCTGATATTGAGGAGGGGGGGCGGCTGATATTGAGGAGGGGGGGCGGCTGACATTGAGGAGGGGGGGCAGGTGACATTGAGGAGGGGGCGCGGCTGACATTAAAGAGGGGGGGCGGCTGACATTGAGGAGGTGGGGGGGGAGGCTGACATTGAGGACGGGGGGGTGGCTGACATTGAGGAGGGGGGGCGGCTGACATTGAGGAGGGGGGGCGGCTGACATTGAGGAGGGGGGGGCGGCTGATATTGAGGAGGGGGGGGGCGGCTGATATTGAGGAGGGGGGGAGGTGATATTGAGGAGGGGGGGGCAGGTGACATTGAGGAGGGGGCGTGGCTGACATTGAGGAGGGAGGGCAGCTGACATTGAGGAGGGGGGGCGGCTGACCTTGAGGGGGGGCAGTTGAGGAGGGGGGGCGGCTGACATTGAGGAGGGGGGGCTGACATTAAAGAGAGGGGGGCTGACAGAGACGGACCTCAGGAGACAGTGACACACAGCGAGTTAGGAGCATGCAGGGCAGGCGCGATTATCCACAGACACAGTCCAGCTCCTCCAGGCTCCAGGAGAAGCAGTACTGGGGCGGGTCTTCACAGTTGTGATCACATGATTAGGAGCAGGCTCCCGTCCTGTGTTCACCATCAGGATACAAGGGAGCTCCTCCAGGCGAATCACAGAGCCTCATGTCCGCACATGACCTGCTTAGCCAATCACAGGACACCCGCCGCTGCCAATTGCTGAGCTGAGCTCGGCTCAAACACAGAGCGCACCGAGGCAGTAGTGTGATTGTGAACTGGATGATCGTGCCCCTCTAGCCAGGGATTCGGCTGCCGCAGGACAGGTATGTGTGCCTGGGTTTCTGACGGGTGGAAACCCAGGCACATGTGCAGCGGAGCGGGCTGGCAGGCGGCAATTTGCCGCCCCCTGAAAGTGCCGCCTGGGACCGAGGTACCATCGGGTCCCATGGTAGGGCCGGCCCTGCTCTTTCTCTATCACTCCCTCTTTTCCTCTCCCTCTCTCTCTTTCTCTCTCTATCCCTCTTTCTCTCCCTCTATCCCACACTTCCACTTTCTTTCCTTATATCACTCCCTCTTTCACTTTCTCCCTTTCTCTCTGTTGCTCTACCTTTTTTTTTTCCTCATTCCATCTCTTTCCCTCATTCCCTCTTTCTCTCCCTCTATCCCTCTTTCTCTCCCTCTATCCCACACTTCCACTTTCTTTCCTTATATCACTCCCTCTTTAACTCTCTCCCTTTCTCTCTCTTGCTCTACCTTTTTCCTTTTTTTTTTCCCATCATTCAAGCTCTCTTTCCCTCACTCCCTCTTTCTCTCCCTCTATCCCTCTTTCTCTATCACTCCCTCTTTTCCTATCCCTCTCTCTCTTTCTCTCTCTATCCCTCTTTCTCTCCCTCTATCCCACACTTCAACTTTCTTTCCTTATATCACTCCCTCTTTCACTCTCTCCCTTTCTCTCTGTTGCTCTACTTTTTTACCTTTTTTTTATCCCTCATTCCATCTCTCATTCACTCTCTCTTTCCCTCTCCCTTTACCTCTTCCTCTTTCTCTTTCCCTCTGTACCTCTGTCCCTCTTTCCCTCCATCTATACCGCTCTCCCTCTTTTCTCCCTCTTTCCCTCCATGTAACCCTCTCTCTCTTCCTCTCTAGGTCTCTCGCTCTCTTGCTATATTTATACATTTCTCTTTTGTTTGTTTTTTATTGACCTTGTTTTAATTTTTTTAAAAATTGAACTCTCTATGTAATAATAATAATATATTTGTAAAAATTATTATTTGTTTATATCACTACATAAATTAAAATAAAGATATATTATATTATGAAATTAAAGCGTTGTTGTCTTTTGTTTATATTTTTTATGTAAATCTAAATTTTGTTCTTCACTAACTATGATTTTTTATATAAGCAGTAGAAATGCCAGGATGCATGGCAAAATTTTGTTCAAACTGCACTACTCCCGGAAATAAAGAAATCAAAGTAAGTTATTTTGCTTTTCCGAAAGAGGAACAGAAAATAAAATTATGGCTGCGCAATGCTGGAATGGACCCAGGAATGATAGAGGAATATATACCAATTATCAAAGCGGACATTCGTTCAGATATTTATCGGATGTGTTCTTCACATTTTGAAAGTTAGTGCTTTATTATGAGGGGAAGTCAAAGGAGATTAATTCCTGAATCTGTTCCTACCATATTTAACGAAACAGGAACCACAGAAAAATCGGGAAATAAATGGCTTAATCGATTGAAAAAAATATGGATGACACAACACATGAAGGCTGGAACCTCTCAGACAGCCATGGACAGTGCTACATGTACTTGCCAATGTCATGCTAGTAGTCAATCTAAACATGTGACAAACAACGATGCCAGCACACAAACTGGCCTTGGACATTCAGAATTTGTGGAATCTGAAGGTACAAGTGATACCATTTTTTTAGAACATTCGTATTGTAGTAAAGAGGATCTTTTAATGACACCACTTCTAGTGTCAACACCAGAAAGTCATCAAAAGACAAAAGAAGTTCAATCGGTGATCTCTTTTTCGCCCGCTTTACCTGTCTTGTCTACCCCTTCGCTAATACCAAGAAATAGTAAATCAGCCTTCAACCCGTATGTTGAAAGTCCAGAAGTTGGGACTAAAAGAAAATTGTCTTATCTGGAGGATCCAAGCTTTCACGAGTCAGATTGTGATACACCCCAAAAAGGCGATCATAGTCTTTGTGAAAGTGAGGTGGAAATTGAAACAGAAGATGCACTTCCTCATCCCTTGAATTTGGTGAAAGAGAAAAAAATTTATTGTTTTCGAAAGTTGCCTTGATAAACTACTTTATGCGATAATTTGCCCTGAACCTGGCTGTTTTTCAAAAATCAGAAAGATTGAGAAAAAAATTATTGGCACAATGATTTCAGTTCACTCAATCTGTACAGATTTTCACCGGTCAAAACTTTGGGAAAGCCAGCCCAAAATTAAACATTATTCGGCTGGTAATATTATGCTTTCTGGGGCAATAACTTTAACTGGAGGAAGCTACGCAAAAGTAAGAGAAATGTTTGATCTCTGTGGTATACAAATTTTTGGAAAAACTTCTTTCCACAGATCTCAAAATGCTTTTGTTTTTAAAGCAATTGATCGTAGTTGGCAAACTATGCTTTCTAATGTCACTGAGGAATTGTTAGGAAAACCAGTGTTCTTGTTAGGGGATGGGCAATGTGATAGCCCAGGGTTTTCAGCAAAGTATTCTACATACACGTTCATGGATTTTAGTTCAAAGAAAATTGTGGACTTTGAACTAGTGCAGGTGTCACAGACCACTTCTTCGGTTGCGATGGAGAAGTTTGGATTTACCAAATGTTTAGATCGCATAATTGACAATGGATTGGATGTTCAATTTGTGGGAACGGATCGACACACTGGTATTCGTAAACTACTTTAGACAAACGAAAAATACAAAAACATAAACCATCAATTTGATATGTGGCATTACGTGAAAAATATACGAAGAAAATTGATGCAAATTTCCCCCAAAAAAATAAACCGTGCAATTTTACCATGGATTGGACCCATTTTGCTGCATTTCTATTTTTGTAGTAGACGTTGTGAGGGAGACGAGAAGGTTTTCAGAGAGCTTTGGCAATCTCTACTATATCATGTAGTAAATGTTCATGAATGGGAAATTGACGGTGTACAGCACAAATGCTTACACGATCCACTCAGTGTGGATTCTCATCCTGTTCCCTTGATAAGCAAAAACACACCTGCATTTCATTCATTGTCCACAATTGTCTTGGATAGTCAATTGGATAAAGACATAAAGCATCTAACTTATTTTTGTCAGACAGGGGTTATTGAAACATACCACAGTATGATTCTTAAATATCGGCCCAAAAGAATTCATTACAGATTTGATTTGATGGAAGCAAGGACAAAATTGGCTGCTTTATGCCACAATCACAATGTGGTACGAAACCCCGCTCTGACAAAAAAAAAAAGATGAAAGTGGACAAGAATTTGTTGTTGAACGTAAAAATCTTGAATTTCCAAGAGGTAGAAAAAAATGGGTTGTGCGTAATGTTTTTGAAAACATGAATAACGAACATCTTTATATTATGCTATCCGACATGATTAGCATTGTTGAGGGTACACTAATTTCTTCTTGGGAATCCAAAAACAAACTCATGCCGAGAAACATTGCCCCAATTGAAAGGCCTGAAACAAGTGTGGCAGTAAAGGAACACATGTCACGATTTCCAAAAGTTGCTAAATAAGCATACAAGTATGGAATTTTTGGTGTACATATCTGTATAGTTTGCTATGTTAAAATAAACAATATAATATAATTGTAAATAAGTTTTTTTATTATAAATGGTTTTATACACTTTACATCGTTTTTATTTTTTAAACAATAAAATTTTTTGCTTTGGAAAATTTGTGTGTTTATTTTCAAGATTATTACTTATATTTAACAAGTCTGTACAAAGTGTATAACTGTAGCAAATGAAATTTTAAAAATAATTAAACAAATTTCTATACTCTAAATTTAACAAAAACAAATTTATAATAATTTAAAAAAAAAATTAAACATTGAAACATAAATAAAAAATCATTAAATTAATGAAATGCCATTTCTGATGCATCATAATCATCAGAATACATAAAACCAACATAGGAACCATTTGGATCTGGAAATACTTCACGGATTACTTTTACGGCGCAAGATGGAATGACACGTCTGTTTCCCTTTCCAAGAAATCCATAAGTCCAGGCAATAAATGACCGATATGCTGTTTTACGCAAACGTCTATTAAAAAAAATATATATATAATTTTTATTTTTATTTTTTTAAAATAATGATTATGACAATAAATATATAAATGATTAGTCTATTTAATTAGGACATTATGGAAAACACACACACACATATATATATATATATATATATATATCAATATATAGGTGTGTACATATATATATACACACACACACATATCTAATTAAATATATATATATATATATATATATATATATATATATATATATATAATTTAATATATATATATATATATAAATAATTAAATATTTATATTTATACACACACACATAATAAATTAATCCATGTTTATATACATGTGTGTGTGTGTGTGTGTATAGTATATATTCACATACATATATAAACATGTATTAATTTATTATGTGTGTGTGTATATACATATATGTGTATATATATATATATATATATATATATATATATATTGTGAGGGGGTTAGCTCGGCAGCGGGTGTGTGTGACCCCCGGGATGGGCTCCCCACACAAAACAGGCCCAGCAAACGGAGGTTGTGGTTTTCAAAATCAAAAAGGTGCGGTTTATTTTCTATTTACAGTGACAAAACACAGCAAAGCAAAAGAAACATAACCAAAATAAATCCTGGTCAAGTTGACCTCTGACTAAACATACAGGTTTCCTAACTAACAACTGGGATCAGCCTAGTGCTGTCCTAGTCCCTAAGTCCCTGGTTTTAAATGTCCAAGCAAATAGCCACACAGGCTTTGTCTCACCGCACAGGGGTTCACTCTCCCTAGACAGTCCACACAGGTCTGGTTCCAGGCATGAGCTAACATCTAATGAAGCTGGGAGTTCTTATAGAGGCCTAAATGAGCTGACAAGCTTCAGCTGGTCTCATCAACTCCCTGTCTGCACAACGCCCCACACTCTCCCTAGAGGTATGAGTCATCCATGAGCCCACTAGCCTTAGCTGGGCTTATACAACTCTCCACCTAGTTGTATAAGTCGGCGTAAAGCCTGAATCTGGGCGAAATATATCTACCCCCCTGGATGCAACCAGGTGACTTTACCTTCCTGCTGTCACATACCCCCCCCCTCTTGTTTTAACCTCGGGGTTGGAACACCAGCAATCAGGCATTCATGTACTCGAGACAAAGCATCCACATTCCCCATTTGAACGCCAGGGCGATGCTTTACTGTGAAGTTGAATTCCTGGAGGGCCAGGAACCACCTATTCACTCTTCTATTTGTTTCCTTGTTTTGAGCCATCCACTTTAACGGAGCGTGATCCGTAACCATGTCAAAGTGCCTACCTAGCAGGTAGTACCGAAGGGAATCTAGAGCCCACTTCACCGCTAAACACTCCTTTTCAACGGTGGCGTAATTTACCTCATGGGACTTCAACTTCCTGCTGAGGTAAATGACTGGGTGCTCTTCCCCGTTCCAGACCTGGGACAATACTGCTCCTAACCCCACATCTGACGCATCACTTTGTACGACAAAGTCTTTAGAGAAGTCGGGTGAGTACAACACTGGCTGGCTACATAAGGCTTGTTTCAAGAATTGGAATGCTGCCTCAGCCTCGGGGGTCCATTTAATCATGACCGACCCTTTCCCCTTCGTCAGGTTGGTTAGGGGCACAGCCTTAGAAGCAAAGTGGGGAATGAATCGCCGATAATACCCAGCGATTCCCAGAAAGGCTCGTACCTGCTTCTTGCTGTTGGGACGTGGCCAACTCTGGATGGCCTCGACTTTGTTGAGTTGGGGTTTTATTACTCCCCTCCCAATGGTGTACCCAAGATATTTGGCCTCCTCCTGCCCAATGGTACACTTCTTGGGGTTAGCCGTAAACCCCGCTTCCCGAACAGAGTCCAGGACTGCTTGCACTTTTGGCAGATGTGAGGCCCAATCTGTGCTATGGACAATTACGTCATCCAGGTAAGCCGCAGCATACTTCCGATGGGGCCTCAGCATCTGGTCCATTTTCCGCTGGAATGTGGCCGGCGCATTCTGTAACCCGAACGGCATTCTTTTATATTGGAACGCCCCGTCTGGGGTTACAAATGCGGTTTTCTCTTTGGCCGACTTGGCCAGGGGGATTTGCCAATACCCTTTTGTGAGGTCAAGAGTCGTCATGTATCGGGCTGTTCCCAGCCGGTCGATCAACTCATCTATACGTGGCATGGGGTAGGTGTCAAATTTTGTAACTTTGTTCAACTGACGAAAATCGTTACAAAATCGCCAGCTCCCATCCGGTTTAGGCACCAACACGATGGGACTAGACCAATCACTTTGGGACTCCTCTATCACCCCTAAGTTCAGCATTTTCTGTACTTCCTCCCGTATTGCCTCCCGTCGAGCCTCTGGGATCCGATAGGGTTTTAACTTCACCCTTTCACCGGGCGGGGTAATGATGTCATGCTCTACCCCAGATGTTTGTCCCGGCAGCTCAGAGAATACCTCCTTGTTGCGAAGCACAAACTCCTTAACCTCCTGTTGTTGGGGTTGTGACAAGGTGGCTGCTATTCCAACCTCAGGAATCACGCAACCAGTTTGAGCTGGTGACCAAGTGTCTGCGACTAGGGACTCTCTATCCCTCCAGGCTTTCAACAGATTAACGTGATAGATCTGTTCGGGCTTTCGCCTTCCTGGTTGTCTGACCTTGTAATTCACTTCGCTCACTTTTTCCATTATCTCGTAGGGGCCTTGCCATTTGGCAAGGAATTTACTTTCAACCGTAGGGACAAGTACCAATATCCTATCCCCCGGGGAAAAGGTACGGGTCTTGGCTCCACGGTTGTACACTCTCTGCTGTGCCAACTGCGCTTGGGCCAAATGTTCCTTCACGATGGGCATTACCTGTGCAATTCGATCTTGCATCAGGGCGACATGCTCAATCACACTCCTGTGGGGAGAACTCTCACTTTCCCAAGTTTCCTTGGCAATATCCAACAGCCCTCTTGGGTGTCTCCCATACAGTAACTCAAAGGGGGAGAATCCCGTAGAGGATTGGGGCACCTCCCTATTAGCAAACATCAAATAAGGAAGTAAACAGTCCCAATCCTTTCCATCTCTATCCACCACTTTCTTCAACATTTGTTTTAGGGTTTTGTTGAATCTTTCAACCAGCCCATCGGTTTGGGGGTGATACACAGACGTACGCAATTGCGTCACTTTGAACAATTTACACAGCTCTTTCATAACCCGGGACATAAAGGGTGTACCTTGGTCCGTAAGCAGTTCTTTACAAATACCCACCCGGCTAAAAACAAGAGATAGCTCTTTGGCTATGGTTTTGGCCGAGGTATTTCGGAGAGGGATCGCTTCTGGATAACGGGTGGCATAGTCCATTATAACTAATATGTACTGGTGCCCCCTAGCGGACTTGATTATAGGACCTACCAAATCCATGGCGATCCTCTCAAACGGGACCTCAATGATGGGTAGAGGGACCAGCGGGCTACGGAAATGTGGCATCGGGGCCAACCTCTGACACACAGGGCAGGAGGAACAATAATTTTCTACGTCCTTCATCACCCCCGGCCAATAGAATCTCTGTAATACCCTCTCTCGGGTTTTCTCTGTCCCCAGATGACCTCCAAGAATGTGCCCATGGGCCAACTCCAACACCAACTTCCTGTAAGGTTTGGGCACCACAAGCTGCTCAACGGTTTCTTCTGCCCTTTTTGCCACCCGATACAGTAGGTCCTTCTCTACGCTGAAGTATGGGTAAGTGCAGGTATTATCTGGGTTCACTAACTCGCCATCTATTTTCACTACGTTTTTCCGTGCCTTTATTAGGGCGGGGTCTTTCAACTGTTCTGTGGCAAAGTTTTCCCTGTGAACCTCAAGATCAGAAAACTCCACAGACGGTAGGTTTTCGTCTGAGGAGGTGGGCTCCTCTCCAGTTTCTTGAGTCTCCCCTGCCAATACTGATAAGGGAAATTCCGGAGAGTCCTCACCACTCTCAGGGGAGTTCTGGCTATCACATTCCTGGTACATAGGGGCACCAGTGAGGGGCTCAGGATCATCCCACAGTTCCCAGAACTTCGGAAAATCCCTTCCCACAATGGCGTCATGCGGTAACTGAGATACTAAGCCCACTGGATGAGAGAGGGTACCTTTGGGGGTCTCGAAACACACTGTAGTCACTGGATACTCTCGGGTGTCCCCATGCACACAAATAACAGCTACCTTGCTATTCCCAGAGACCTCTGTTTTAAATAACTCAGCCTTTATCAGGGTCACAAGGCTACCTGAATCCAGCAATACCACAACATTTCTACCATTAACACACATTTTGCATAAATGTTTCTCAGTTCCTCGAATGGCAGTGCATGCGACTGTCGCACACAGCGACTGACGTCTGCCCGTCAGAAAGTCACACTGCATGGGTTCCTCCACAACCGGGCAATTGGCTGCAATATGTCCCGCTTGCCGGCAGCGGTAGCAAACGATCCTTCTTGCCGCCTCTTGAGCCGCTGATTTCCCAGGCTGTTCTCGCCAAACTTGGGGTAGAGCTCCCACCCTCTCACTCTCTCCACCCTCACCCCTTGGAATCCTCTTATCCGCCCCTGGGGATGGTCTGGTCTTAGGGTGGAAAGTCCGAGTGTCTCTGGAAGAGGCCGTCAGG